>CM031961.1:20100015-20644379 GCA_018749465.1 Paracanthobrama guichenoti | reverse complement strand
CTCTGGATACAAAAACAGGAGCGGAAAAACACAAGAAATGCACCGAATCACTGAATTTAATAACACAACATGAGGTTTTATAATAAAACAACTGTATTTTTAAATGTATGGTAATGTAGTTTAACTACATCAGGATATTTAATATTAGAAATGTCTGCAAGCTGCCAAATTACAGTCAACTTATTTAGTCATATTTATTGCCTATATTAATTTACAACCTTTGAAAACATTTCTACCCTTTAAAATTTCACAAGATAAACTAATTTTAATCATGATCTCTTCCCTTCCGTCCTCTCTGAACACACACATACTGTATACACAAACACATAGGTAGACATGATGAGGGGATGCAGCTTATGTCCTCAGATTCATCTGCTTTTGGTACTGCATAAAGTCCTCTGGTATGGAATCTGTGCAAAATACCAGGAGAAAAAGACAGAGTCAGTCTGAGACTAAAACACTGTATTGAGCTGCATGTGCTCAGTGATGTGCCTTCAGTTTGAAGCTCACAGCACCCCGAACCATATTACAATTCTGATTTTATATATTGTATATATACAATTGTCAAATTGACCCTCAGATACTGAGATTCCATTTAGAATGCATCCCATATCATGTAACTTACCATTGCATCTATAGCCGAGATTAGACCATATGACGTTTTCCTGGGAGAAGCAGAAGACACCCAACCGTCCTCCTCTCATAGTGGTGTCTATCACAACTCCTGAATCAGCCACCAGGGCTGTACCTTCATACAGTCTTAATCTGTACCATAAATATAGATAACCCAGTCAGACTCTACAAAACTAAATATTTCAATAGTAAGAGATATACTTGTGTGAGTCCTCATTCATAGAAAAATGTTTTATGTATGTCTTAAAGTTAAATCAGACTAGCTCTCACCTTATGTAGCCCACCTGTGGGCGGTGAGTGAGGTGCCAGCGATAGGACGTTCTGTCCTTCCAACCCACATTTCTTGGGTCCTTCCAAAGCAAAGTAACTTCCCCTGGTGTGTCTCCTGTGTGCCACAGGGCATTACGCAGATACTCGCCAGGGCCTGTACAAGACTTCACTGCCTGGAAGAGTTGAATAATGTTAGTAAAAGACATTTAAACATGAATACACCACTGGTCAAAAGTTTCCAGTCAGTGAGATTTTTTTTTAAAGAAATCAATATTTTAATTAGCGAGGATGCATTAAATTGATCAAGGGGAAAATGTATTTCAAATAAATGCTGTTCTTTTAAACTTTCTATTCATCAAAGAATCCTGAAAAAATTAAGCAGCACAACTGTTTTCAACATTGATAATAAACTTGAAACTTAATAATAAGAGCAATAATTCATAACTCAATTCAAGAACTCATAATTCTTGAGCAGCAAATCATCATATATTAGAACGATTTCTGAAGGATCATGTGACACAGAAGACTAATGATGCTGAAAAATTCATCTTTGCCATCACACTGCATAAATTACATTTTAAAATATATTTAGATAGAAAACTTATTTTAAATTAAAAAAATATTACTATTGTGAAATATTATTACACTGTATTTTTGATCAAATAAATGCAGCCTTGGTGAGCATAAGAGACTACATTATGTCCCAAATCTGTTCTCTCTTCTCTCCCTCCACATTCCTTTCTCACATTCTTAAAAATGCAACATGAATTTGTGTATACAATGCTTTATTTATCTACCACAATAATGTACTACATTTGCTTCACATTTCTCAGCAAATATTCACAATCAATTAATTAAACATTAATCTGCATATTAGGTTCCTTGCAAAAAATAAGTATACTTATTTTTTATTAAAAATATAATTAAGTAAAGTTCAAGTACATTTTGAAGTATATTTATGTATTAATTATACTAATATCAAAATAATAGTAGTTCAATACTACTTGGGAATAAATTGGCCCACTTTTAGAGTACAAACATGTACTTTTAAGTGCATTTTTCATTTTACTGAAACTATACTACAAGTTAACTTATAGGTATACCAGTGGTTACCACTAGTTTATACTAGTTTTATACTGCTAAGTATACTTATATCTTTAAGTGAGCTTAACATCATACTTATAGTTTACTATATTACTTATATGTCATTTTTGCACTTTAAGTATACTACTATGTTTCTATTTAGGTATTAATATTTATACTTTAAATATACTTTTCACTGTACTTAAAGCAGATTTGAAGTAAATTCTTATGTACACAAAATTCACATACTCAGAATTATGGACATCTGTTGAATCAATATTTTCAAACAATCCAAGTTTATAAGACAGTATGTGAAACTGTGCAAAAACAAACTACTTAATAGGCTACTCAATCAAAAGAGTAAACGCAACTACAAGTCAAGTATACTTAATTATACTTTTAAATATATCTTGGTCAAAAGATTGAGTACAAGTATAGGCCAAATATACACTCACCTAAAGGAATATTGGGAACACCATACTAATACTGTGTTTGACCCCCTTTTGCCTTCAGAACTGCCTTAATTCTACGTGGCATTGATTCAACAAGGTGCTGAAAGCATTCTTTAGAAATGTTGGCCCATATTGATAGGCCTGCATCTTGCAGTTTATGGAGATTTGTGGGATGCACATCCAGGGCACAAAGCTCCCATTCCACCACATCCCAAAGATGCTCTATTGGGTTGAGATCTGGTGACTGTGGGGGGCATTTTAGTACAGTGAACTCATTGTCATGTTCAAGAAACCAATCTGAAATAATTCAAGCTTTGTGACATGGTGCATTATCCTGCTGGAAGTAGCCATCAGAGAATGGGTGCATGGTGGTCATAAAGAGATGGACATGGTCAGAAACAATGCTCAGGTAGGCTGTGGCATTTAAACGAAGCCCAATTGGCACTAAGGGGCCTAAAGTGTGCCAAGAAAACATCCCCCACACCATTACACCACCACCACCAGCCTGCACAGTGGTAACAAGGCATGATGGATCCATGTTCTCATTCTGTTTACGCCAAATTCTGACTCTACCATCTGAATGTCTCAACAGAAATCGAGACACATCAGACCAGGCAACATTTTTCCAGTCTTCAACTGTCCAATTTTGGTGAGCTTGTGCAAATTGTAGCCTCTTATTCCTATTTGTAGTGGAAATGAGTGGTACCCGGTGGGGTCTTCTGCTGTTGTAGCCCATCCGCCTCAAGGTTGCGCATGTTGTGGCTTCACAAATGCTTTGCTGCATACCTCGGTTGTAACGAGTGGTTATTTCAGTCAAAGTTGCTCTTCCATCAGCTTGAATCAGTCGGCCCATTCTCCTCTGACCTCTAGCATCAACAAGGCATTTCCGCCCACAGGACTGCCGCATACTGGATGTTTTTCCCTTTTCACACCATTCTTTGTAAACCCTAGAAATGGTTGTGCGCGAAAATCCCAGTAACTGAGCAGATTGTGAAATACTCAGACCGGCCCGTCTAGCACCAACAACCATGCCACGCTCAAAATTGCTTAAATTACCTTTCTTTCCCATTCTGACATTCGGTTTGGAGTTCAGGAGATTGTCTTGACCAGAACCACACCCCTAAATGCATTGAAGCAACTGCCATGTGATTGGTTGATTAGATAATTGCATTAATGAGAAATTGAACAGGTGTTCCTAATAATCCTTTAGGTGAGTGTACTTAGACATTTATAAATCAAGTATACTTAAGTTTAATGGCAAGTATATTTCTGAGAAGCACATGAAGTATATTTATGAGAAGTACATAAAAAGTAGGCTGAAAGTATTAGTTTAAAAGAGTCTTAAACTTCTTTTTTGTAAGAGGTGCATAATTCAGTTTAATACTTTGATCAATTGACAGTCCTAATTTTATTGCATATTTTAAATTGACTTTACCTTAAGCTGTAGTCCAGGCTGAGCTGAGGCTTTAAAGGGTAAATTCTGCCAATATGTTTGTTCTGTCTGTTTCCACATCACCACATAGAAGCTGGAAGAGTCCTGATAGCCAAAGATGAAGCCTATGTAATCATCATCAGTGGCCGTGTTCACATGGATCGTGTGCTCTCAAAATCAACACCATTAAATGCTGTGTAACCTAAATAAAATAGAAAGAGGTTAATAGTTGTTGAGATACAGAGATGTCTATCAATCTGTTTGAAGTGAAGTAAATGAACTGTAAAAGTCACAAAACACCAATTTTAAGTGATTTTAAGTCAAAAGAAAATGTGAAAGAGTTTTATGCACACTGTAAAAAGATTTTTTATGTTTTATCGAAGTTCTATTTCAGTATTTCTACTTGAATTCAATGTGTTTCTTGCCATTTCCTTTTAATTATGTGTGACAGAATAAATTGTTTTAAAGTAAATCTTACACAAATTTTTGTTCAGTGTACTTACCCACAGCCAAACCAGGGTCGCTATTCATGGTCTGCACAATCTCCATTCCCTAAAAAAAAAACGATGCTGTTTTTATAATACTTCAAAGACTTTGTTTACAATGAGCATAACAATATAGGAAAAGCTCAGAGACTAGCTGATAAAATAAAAGCCATTTGTAATTAATGATCACCTTATTTAGTACCAGCCAATTGGGGTCGATCTGAGCATCTCCTTCAGGGTCGAGAATGACTGTCTGGAATGCCCTGAAATCTGTCATAGTGACCTCAGCACTTTCAGGCAAGAATCCAACAAGTCATTCACCTTATCATTGTCGAAGTCTCTCTCACACATGTCACCAACTCCATTGGCTGACGGGAGAAGGAACAAAACAAATATGTTCATTTCTAGACTGGGTCAATAAGACATTATATAGCATATATGTGACAGGTATCTTTGGAAAAGAATATTAGTATATACTGGTTACTGCATAATATTTGTATAATCTGAAAAAAGTCTGTGAAACGGCACGTTATGTTTCAAAATGTTATACTATATATGAGACTATATTGTTGTCACATTTCTCATTACTTCAAGTTTAGTTCAGTGAGTGTTGGTCCAGATATCATCTCATAATAAAAAGTTGTTATTTTGCAGTTTTAATCAAATTATGTGTAAAATTTCCAACTCCAATAAAACAACATAACCTTTGTATGTCAGAGTCAAGAAATTGATATTACTTTGAGTTCTTTTGTCACACTGGAAATAGAAAGCCAAGTCGAATGCATTGCATTGTGGGATACAGTGTTTCTTGCAATGAGTCCTGTTACTGCACATTCTGGCAAATATAGTAGGTCATCCAAAATTCACATACTGTGCACTATATACTGTATACTGCAGAAACAGTAAATGTAGTATGCTAGTATGCTTTTCCAAAATACAGAATTAAGAATCAAACCATCAGCGTCTTTTTGACTGGGGTTGGGAACAAGTCTGCAGTTATCTGGGCCAGGAGGGAGGATATCTGGAATCCCATCATTATCATCATCATCATCACACTCATCCCCAATGCCATCATTATCTGAGTCCAGCTGAGAACTGTTGGGTACTTCAGGACAGTTATCCCTCGTGTCCTGATATCCATCACCATCCCTACACACAGAGAATCATTTTCAGTAGGTATTTACACTGAA
Organism: Paracanthobrama guichenoti; assembly: GCA_018749465.1. Taxonomy (NCBI): domain Eukaryota; kingdom Metazoa; phylum Chordata; class Actinopteri; order Cypriniformes; family Gobionidae; genus Paracanthobrama; species Paracanthobrama guichenoti. The sequence goes on along the minus strand of CM031961.1, from coordinate 20,638,834 downwards.
TAAGCAGATTTTGCTGAGTAATGAATTACACCACGAAGAAACTGAAACTGACTTGTACTAAAAGGAAACAAACTTAAAACATGTATTACACTTTGAGAGAACTGTAAAAATACTTTTACCTGTTCTTGGGTAAAATAAACAATTATCAACACAAAGTACTTACATGTCCTTGTTTGTATCACACACATCTCCCACCAAATCATTGTCCATATCTGACTGCAAAAAAGCAAAATATGAGAATTAATCATTGTATTCATACTTGAAAAGCAGGGTCTCTATGGCCCCTGCTCCTATGCCTTCAGTGGATCAAGTGCCACTATTTGTTCACAAAATCAAACTATTTCATTTTATTTATTATTTATATGCCTCTTTAATAATTATGGAAGAAATGTTAATACATTCAACTAAGTGTCATTCTAGGTTAACGGCAGTTACCCTAACATGAGCTACTGCTTCTGCAGTTATCAACAGCTCTGAAGCAGTGGTGGGTCGATCATGTTCATTTTGAATATTCATATTTTTTAGGAATATGATACAAGTTTGCTTAAGTAGTCATATTGTGAAATTTGGCTATTGAAATTTATGCATTTTCTCAGGTAATCTAAAAAACCTGGGGTGCCTCAAGGTTCAGTGCTTGGACCTCTACTCTTCTCAATAAACACAACCTGGGAACTATCATAAAAGCGCACTCCTATGATTCTACACAAATGATAGACAGTTTTACGTCATTCTGGCCTGATATCCCCAATATCTCAGGTGTATCTCTGCCAGCCTTTTTTAGACATGTCAACCTGGATGAAGAACTTTCAGCTTCATCTCTGGATGGTACCCCCTCTTCCCTTCCCTTTACCATTAAATTGATCTCTTTGTCTAACCTGCAAAGGATCGTTGACCTCAGGACAGCTGTCACACGCGTCACCCACACCATCTCCGTCTCGGTCTGTCTGCATGGGATTGGGTATCTTAGGACAGTTATCCAACACGTTAGGGATGCCTGAGAAGAGAATACAGTGGTGAGAATAGATGATGTGGTACAATGCTGTAAAACCACAACAGTTAAAAGTGAGTAGGCCAGTACCATCTCCATCAATATCATTGTCACAGATATCTCCTTTGCCATTTCCATCAGTATCAAGTTGATCTCCATTGGGAACGTTAGGGCAGTTGTCGCAAGCGTCGCCATAAGAATCGGTGTCAGAGTTTTGCTGGTCCTTATTGGGCACCAGGCGACAGTTGTCCTAGAAACATGCAAAATCAGAATAGCTACTGCTTAGGATCTGTCCCACAGACAATTTGTTTCAAAAAAACAAAAACAAAAGAAAAACAGGACATGCCAATATGAAAACGGGGTGGTATCCAATTATTGCTCAATATTTCAACAACTCTTAGCCACTTGATCAGAAACCTCAACATTTTTAATTCCATCTCCATCTGCATCCTCGTCACATTGATCACCAATACCATCTCCATCTGTATCTTCTTGCCCAGAGTTTGGGGTATTCGCACAGTTATCCTGCACAAAGATATTCAAATTATTAATATACATATTATACAAAAAACATAATTAAGAAATCACAACAGAGATGAAAATATGTTTTTCTAAAAAAACTGTCATCAGTTAAGCAGAAAACTATTCAAAGGGTTGTAAACAATTAACCTCTACAGTTGTGGCTCTTCTTTTAGCACTAAAACCTGCATCTCAGGTGCTATTTGGACTGGTGTTGTGATGCAACATGCATGTTAAATTAAGTAATAGTCTGATGGCCAATATAATTTTGTTTAAACAAGATTTTGTACACTTTGTATAAATCAAGATGGTAGTAATTCATAATTGATGAAGAGTGATATAACCAGTATTTCTCAGTATTTTAAAGAGCTGATTCAGGTGCCTAGATTGAGTTATGTTGATCTGGCCTGTGCAATACAGCGTGAAAATGTTTGTCTGCTAATGCATAATTCCTTTAGTGAATTGGGTGATAAAACAAAGGCAGATGTGCAATTAAAAGAACTAACAGTGGGTGCGATTTATTCTTAGTGAATGAGTATGTACCGCTCTGCAGTGTTTGTCATTGTCAATGCATGGAAGTGGCTCATCAGGGTAACCATCAATGTCTGTGTCTGGACCACAAATGTTCCCATTACCTGCCCAACCAACGTTACACTGCAGGACACAAAATGGAGAGAAGGATCAGCCATTTGGACAATTCTGGCTTTTTGAGTTGAAAGAAGCAAAGAAGTAATCCAAAACAGTAAATAATTTGTCATCTCACTTAAGAGCTGCATGTGCTTTAATTACAAATGAAGATTTTAGATTCAAAATTTCCAGGTAGGAAAATTAGTTTCTAGATTCTCACCAAGCAGGAAATGTCACTATTGAGGCCCATTGCACAGTGTGCATTTACATCACAGGTGTTATAGCCCAGAGTTTCACACGACCTCCTTGCGTAACAGCCTGCAGTCTGATTACCCACAAATCCTGCTTTACACTGGCCACACTTGAATGATCCCTATGAAAAGAGAGCAGTCAGTTTGGTAGTGGTACGTTTGTGTTTCATCACTTATGGCTGCTCTGTTTGACTTGCCAATTCTGGTGTTAATTTATTTAAAGTGCAAATTTTGACAGTTTACTCACCACTGTATTTATACAGACTGAGTTGGGCACACAGGCACTGGAGTGCTCAGCACACTCATCAATATCAACACACTCCTGAAAAAATAAACAATATTCACACAGTAAAAGCATGTTCACACCAAGAACAAAGTTAAATCTCAATTAAATAAAAATAGGCCATATCTTTGCATTGTGATTTTGTTATCCTCACTATTGTTGATTGTAATTGAATTTCTGACACATTTTTACCTGCTTGTGGTTCTTGGCAAACTCAAAACCAACCCCCCTGAGTGTTGTACCGGTAAATCCTATGGGACAGGACTCACAGGTGAAGCCTTTAGCTGTGTTCACACACAACTCTGCAGAGAAACAGGGCTGAGCAGAACACTATAACAAAGAGAGATATTGAAAGAAAAAAAAAGCTAAGCATGGTGAAAATGGGTCTTGTGTTATAACTGTAACTTCGGACCAACCCCAAGTCTCTAGTCTCTAGATATCCTTGTGAAAAGAACTGTGCTTAACTGTATGTATATGAAGTATACTTCAATTCTTAAAAGTATATATATATATATATATATATATATATATATATATATATATATATATATATATATATATATATATATATATATATATGTGTGTGTGTGTGTGTGTGTGTGTGTGTGTGTGTGTGTGTTTAGTCATGAATATTATGTTTAGTCATGTTTAGTCTCATGGTGTTTTGTTTTTGTTTTCCCTGTTCCCATTCATTGTTAGTTTCTATGGTTGTTAATTAAGTTATACACCTGTTCCCTGTTCTGTTGATTATCCTTGTGTATATTATTTCCATAATAAGTACTAATAAGTAAAAAGCGTACTTCTTTTTCACAAGTGTATGACTTGGGTATTTTTAGACAATATAAAATATACCATATATAATATTATATATAGAAAATATACTACAGAAAATATATATAGAAATACTTAAAGGTAAAATAAATTTTTTGTTATGCTGGTTGAAAGTCTTGTCATATCCTGAAAGCAATCACTATGTTAAACAGTCTAAATGTATTTTTATAAATATATATTGTCTATGGAAGGCGTAGGACCATAAAATGTCTGTTCAATCATTGCATTCGGTCCGAATTAAATTAAATCATGTGTCAGTCAACATGTGTTTGCATACCACTGTGCAGCCTGTTCACGCAGACATCATACGTCATCAGCACGTTCACGTACACTGTGCAGACATAGCAAGAATGGCAGGCAAACAGTAGTTTACGTTTGTTCTGTTACTAACTGTACTGTAAAGTTTCCTCATTCTGGTGAATGACACATGATGTAATCCAATAACATCGTCTCTGGTTGTCTCGCTTCTGGTCTGTGCATGTTCATTTGTTTTGGAGGAGGTGTGGCTTTGGACAGCGATTTGCAGGGACCATGGAATCATATGCTTTCAATGCTAGCAGGCTAAAGTTAGCATTTCCCAAATCACCGATTGCACCTTTAATTTATGCCTTAGCAAACACTAATAATAATAATAATAATAATAATAATAATAAAAATTATGCAATCTTTGCAAGAACCTCATTAATGTCCTGGCAGTGTGTTCCATTGCCTGTCATGCCCTCTGGACAGGGGCCACATTGGTATCCTGGGTACGTCATACTCTCCATGCAGCTTACGCCGTTATAGCAGGGGTTAGGATGACACCGTGACTGAGGCTCATGGAATCCTGATAAAAAGATAGAGAGCAACATACAAATATCCACCTTATTTTTCATGAAAAAGCAGGCACAGCCATTTGTAAACTGAATGTGTCTGGCTTCTGTTGTCATCCGCTTCCAGTTATAACAGATTTTTATGCTGTTTGATATTGCAGACTGGTATTTTGTACCATATTATTTTAATGTATTGTCATAATTATAAACAGCGCAATATAGTTTTACCATTACCATTACCATTTACCATTCTCGTTATTTCCTATAATGGCTAATGAATTGGAGGTCTCGTACATTCACAGAAAACAGCTTAATTTCGTGTTGCAAAATAAGGTGGATAGATACCATGACAACCATGAATGTTTATCAAAACTGATAACTGTCATTATCCCGTTCTTGCTTTTTCTCCATCACTTACCACATACTTGACATTCAAGTATGGTGTTTCTGATGAGAGACATCTCTTTAGTCTGAAAACACAGAAAAGCAGAGATAATTCAATTTTATAAAATCCCATGTCCCAATTAAAAACAGAAGTGTGCAATACAATACCTGTTCTCTGATATCCTCTCTCAGCTCTCCCATGATCTGGTTAAAGATTATCAGCTGTCCAATCAGAGCTTTGGTGTGATCCCCTGGCCATATGAGAGGGTTATTTTATTATCACAGAAAAGCATTACAGGCATAGAGATAATTCAGTTGTGATAGAACATTCACATGATTTGATAATATTTGATATTTACCAAGGATGGCGTTAATGTCACTGGCTACTGTAAAGAAACAACATCAACAGTTCATATTAAAAAAATTGTTCTTGTTCTAAAACACAATAATATACATACAAATATTTTGAAGTCTGTACGAATTTTTAATGTTTTTATTTAAAAATGTGTTGTGTAATGTTTTTAATGATTTTTATAAAAATGTTATGCATATATCTTATGATCACAAAATTACAGTAAAAGAGTAATGATGTGAAATTGTATTACAATTTAAACTCATCTATTTGAATATATTTTAAAATGTAATTTATTCCTGTCAAATCTGAATTTTCAGCTTAATATTATGTTAAAACACTTGTGCTGCTTAATATTTTTTTGTGGAAACTTCAGGATTCTTAGATGAATAGAACATTTACAGTTGTGGTCAAATTATTGGTACCCCAGGTAAATATGATCAAAGATGGCTGTAAAAATAAATCTGCATTGTTTATCCTTTTGAGCTATCATTCAAAAAAATTGCAAAAACCTAACCTTTCATTGAAGTAAAAGAATTGAAAGTCGAGGGAAAACTCACATTATGAAATAAATGTTTTCCTCCCTAGAATTTTTTTATGAGAAAAATATCTCGCAAGTATATTCCCACACTAGGGTGACTAGAAACATGACATTGTCTAGACAATGCTATGACTCTTGTTTCACAGGAAACACAAAGGCCAAATTCCCTTAATCATCCATCACAATGAGTAAAAACAAAAAATATAGTTCTGATGTGCAGCAAAAGATTGTTGAGCTTCACAAAATAGAAAGTGGCTGTAGGAAAAATAGCTAAAGCATTGAAAATCCACATTTCCACCATCAGGGCAATAATTAAGAAGTTCCAATCAACTAAAGATGCTACAAATCTGTCTGGAAGAGGACGTGTGTATATTGTCTTAATTCATGGTGAGGAGGAGAGTTTGAGTGACAAAGACTCTCCAAGGATCACAGATGGAGAATCGCAGAGATTAGTTGAGTCTTGGGGTCAGAAAGCCTTAAAAATATATCAAACAACCCCTAAATCACCACATGTTGTTTGGGAAGGATTCAAGAAAAAATCCTTCTTGCTCATCCAGAAACAAACTCCAGCATATTCAGTTGTCAGATACGACTGGAAATGTATCCATGAATCATGGATTCTAGCAAATACCTAACAGCCTCTTCTAGAAATCTTATAATAGGCCGTGGTTGGATCTTCCATCAGGACAACGATCCAAAACAAAAATCAAAAGCATTTATTTTAAAATCATAACATAATACAATTATAAACATATAAATTATAACTTTACTGACACTTTTGATCAAGTTTAAGCATCCTTGCTAAATAAAAGTATTAATTTCTTAAAAAAATACTTTTGAAAAAACCCAAACTTTTTAACAGTAGTGTATATCACATTCTCTACATTTCAAGATTATCAGCCTTTTTTAAAAGATCATGAACTTTTTAATTAATTTTTCAAATGGTATATATATATACACACACACCATCTGGGTGTTTGCAAACAGCAATGGCATTTTCTGTGTGCAGAGCCTACCTGGTGGCAGAAAAGGACAGTTTTGCAGTATAGCGGTCTATTCTAAGCCACAGAATAAAATAATAAAAAGGTAATTTCAAGTTTATATCTCACAATTCTGAGAACAAAAATCTGAATTACGAGATATAAACTTTTTTTGTCAGATTTGTGAGATGAAAAAAAAAAAAAAGTATGTTTATGTTATCTATGTAAAATGTTATAGGTTCATAATATGATTTTATGCTTTAACTGTAGGGCCAATACATTATTTCCAATATGAACTGTATATATAAAAAATATGTAGACTTATTCCTGCTTTAATAGTAGACTAATCATTTCAATCATTTCATCAGTCCAGTCTGTGGTTTGCAACATAAATGTCTTTGTTTAGCTTCAAAGAGCATCTTCAACGACGGTATTCTATAAAAATGAAGATATTTTTTGCATTCCGATTCTGACATCCAAAGGCACAGAATCAGAATCAGAAACTTATTCTGTGGATTTTGCCGGTTTTCCTCCACTTGTTACCAGTTTTTCTGCCACTGCAGCTGCAAGTGATGTAATTGTGACGTCTGCTCCCAAATGGGCATAATTTCTGCGTAGCCACAAGAGGGCAGTATGATGACATGACAATAGAATACTAGCCTATTGCTTACAGCATACTGTGCAGTATGTACTGTATACTGCCTGCTATTAAAAAATAGTCTGTGAAAAACATTATAGTATGTATTGATAAAGGTCTAACAAACAGTAACATGCTATAGTGCTGTCACATGATATACACGCACCTAAAGGATTATTAGGAACACCTGTTCAATTTCTCATTAATGCAATTATCTAATCAACCAATCACATGGCAGTTGCTTCAATGCATTTAGGGGTGTGGTCCTCCAAACTGAATGTCAGAAAGGGAAAGAAAGGTGATTTAAGCAATTTTGAGCGTGGCATGGTTGTTGGTGCCAGATGGCCGGTCTGAGTATTTCACAATCTGCTCAGTTACTGGGATTTTCACGCACAACCATTTCTAGGGTTTACAAAGAATGGTGTGAAAGGGGAAAAACATCCAGTATGTGGCAGTCCTGTGAGCGAAAATGCCTTCTTGATGCTAGAGGTCAGAGGAGAATGGGCCGACTGATTCAAGCTGATAGAAGAGCAACTTTGACTGAAATAACCACTCGTTACAACCGAGGTATGCAGCAAAGCATTTGTGAAGCCACAACACGCACAACCTTGAGGCGGATGGGCTACAACAGCAGAAGACCCCACCGGGTACCACTCATCTCCACTACAAATAGGAAAAAGAGGCTACAATTTGCACAAGCTCACCAAAATTGGACAGTTGAAGACTGGAAAAATGTTGCCTGGTCTGATGAGTCTCGATTTCTGTTGAGACATTCAGATGGTAGAGTCAGAATTTGGCATAAACAGAATGAGAACATGGATCCATCATGCCTTGTTACCACTGTGCAGGCTGGTGATGGTGGTGTAATGGTGTGGGGGATGTTTTCTTGGCACACTTTAGGCCCCTTCGTGCCAATTGGGCATCGTTTAAATGCCATGGCCTACCTGAGCATTGTTTCTGACCATGTCCATCCCTTTATGACCACCATGTACCCATTCTCTGATGACTACTTCCAGCAGGATAATGCCCCATGTCACAAAGCTCGAATCATTTCAAATTGGTTTCTTGAACATGACAATGAGTTCACTGTACTAAAATGGCCCCCACAGCCACCAGATCTCAACCCAATAGAGCATCTTTGGGATGTGGTGGAACGGGAGCTTCGTGCCCTGGATGTGCATCCCACAAATCTCCATCAACTGCAAGATGCTATCCTATCAATATGGGCCAACATTTCTAAAGAATGCTTTCAGCACCTTGTTGAATCAATGCCACATAGAATTAAGGCAGTTCTGAAGGCGAAAGGGGGTCAAACACAGTATTAGTATGGTGTTTCTAATAATCCTTTAGGTGAGTGTAGGTGGTTATATTATTTATAGTTAATTTGTCACACTGGAAATGAAAGGATGAATTGAGTGCATTGTTGGACATAGTGCCCAGTGTGCTCTGCTGTAAATTGCATATTTTTCAAGATGTCTTGTACTAGTAAGTAACCACACAGTTAAAGTTCCTCTGATGCTGTAAGAAGTCCTTACCTGCATTGTTTATAGCTGAATCTCCTTGAAATGGACAGTCAATGAGGAGACCAGCTGTAGCCAGAGAGCCACCGAGAGCCAGTTTGACAGACTCTACTGAGCCCTAAAATATATACATACATATAAAACATACTCATTACTAGCATATTTACACATATCCTTATCCTTCTTCTTCCAGACTTCGCTGTTTAACACACTGACCTTCACTCCTGTGCACACAGGAACATTTGTAAAATATTAATCAGAGACGTATTTAAATCACTTAAAAGTACAAACTACACAATTTGAAATATCATTTGAGTTGTACTCCATGTTCATGCATTAAAAAGCCAAAAAGACACTATAAGTGTAAACCATATATGAATCAAGCGGTTTAACCCAAGTCTTCTGAAGATGTATATATGAATTAAAGCCTAAATTAAATCTGTTCATCATATAAATCGATTGTGTCTCTTCAGAAGACAAATCGGTAACACTTTCTATGAAGACCATGCTTATAAATAAGTACACTGCTCAAAAAAATTGCAGATCAGAGAATAGCATCAAGTCAGTTAAACTCCTGGGGTATTGATCTGGTCAGTTAAGTAGCAGAGGGGGTTGTTAATCAGTTTCAGCTGCTGAAATGTTAATGAAATTAACAACAGGTGCACCAGATGGGCAACAGTGAGACAACCACCAAAACAGGAATGGTTTTACAGGTGGAGGCCACTGACATTTTTTTCCCTGCTCATCTTTTCTGACTGTTTTTCACTAGTTTTGCATGTGGCTAGGGTCAGTATCACTACTGGTAGCATGAGGCAATACCTAGAACCTACAGAGGTTACACAGGCAGTCCAACTCCTCCAGGACGGCACATCAATACGTGGCATTGCCAAAAGGTTTGCTGTGCCACTGGCAGCCTGTGCTTTTCACAGATGAGAGCAGGTTCACCCTGAGCACATGTGACAGACGTGAAAGGGTCTGGAGAAGCCATAGAGAACGTTATGCTGCCTGTAATATCGTTCAGCATTACCGGTTTGGTGGTGGGTCAGTGTTGGTCTGGGGAGGCATATCCATGGAGGGACCCACAGACCTCTACAGGCTAGACAATAGCACCCTGACTGCCATTAGGTATCAGGATGAAATCCTAGGACCCATTGTCAGACCCTATACTGGTGCAGTGGGTCCTGGGTTCCTCCTGGTGCACATCAATGCCCGGCCTCATGTGGTGAGAGTATGCAGGCAGTTCCTGGAGGATGAAGGAATGGATGCCACTGAATGGCCACCATGCTCGCCTGACCTAAATGCAATAAAACACCTCTAGGACATTATGTTTCGGTCCATCCAACGTTGTCAGGTTGCACCTCAAACTGTCCAGGAGCTGCCCTGGTCCAGATCTGGGATGAAATACCCCAGGACGCCATCCGTCGTCTCATTAGGAACATGCCCCGATGTTGTCAGGCATGCATACAAGCATGTGGGGGCCATACAAACTACTGAGTACCATTTTGAGTTGCTACATGAAATTTCAGCAAAATGGATCAGAAAATCATTTTTTCACTTTGATTTTTGGGGTGTCTTTGAATTCAGTCCTCTGTAGGATGAGAATTTTCATTTCCATTAAACAATGTGGCATCCTTTCATTCATAACACATTACCCAGTCCATATTAGTATAGATATCCAGCATGATATTTTTCCTCATTCAGATCTGATGTGTTTTCAAAGTGTTCCTTTAATTTTTTTGAGCAGTGTATAAATGGAGCTATAATTCATTATAAGTAAGCATTACTATTTTATAAACATTTTTATAAAGACTCATTAAGACCTATACTGCATTATAAGAAGTTATAGTTATATTTATATTATTTTTATAATTACTTATAAGTCATGCGTTTGCGTTTTCGCGTGCATGCTCATAATCCATTATACACTGATTTATAAGTATAAATTAGTCAGTCGTTTGGTTCAAAGAATGTATTTATAAAGATGCAACCTGCATTGCTATAATGCTATTATCTTATAGTTACAATGACATTTTTAAATTCATTTTTATTTCTGTCAAATAAGTTAATATATCGTTATTAATAGCCATGTTGTGTTCTTATAAATACTTATTGTGAGTAATAATACAGTTACTAATCTCTGAAAACAGGATGCAATTTTCCTAAAGCAAATGTTAAGAAATTTTGAAGATGTGCTCATTATACATTTTAAGTTGTTTATTTGTATATGTAACTAATAAACAATAATTCCTGTAATAAAATAATGGGGGGACACAGAAATTATTAATACAAACAGTTGAAAAAATATATTTTTTTAATGTTACATACTAGCAAAACACTGCAACATATCATTTTTTATAGTATAATTCCAAACTGCTATAAGCAATGCAATGTAAACATTAGCCATTAAAAACATAACTGATAACTAATTGGTACAGCAAACAAGTGTCTCTGGAACGATTTTATATTTGAGCATTTATAAATCAGTATATAATGGATTATGATTATGCACATTGAAAAAGCAAATGCATGACATAAGTAATTATAAAAATATAATATAAATGAAACTGTAGTTAACTTGGGTCTTAATTAGTCTTTATAAATATATTTATAAATAAGTATAAATGGGGCTATAATTCATTATAAGCATGGTCTTCATATAAAGTGTTACAAACAATTCATATAGATTATCTTTACAATGTCATTGAACATTTGGAAGCATCTGAGTTTTGGTTGCGTGGACAGAAAAACAGAAAAAAATATCTTCATTTGTGTTTTGAAGATGAAAAAAGTCTTATGTGTTTGGAGCAACATGCAGGTGAATAAATGACAAAATTACATGTTTTGCAAGTTTGCTGAACAGTTACTTTGATTCACACCGACTGCAACACATGACAAAAATGTTTATTAATTGTTGACCTAAATGAATCACCTGTATCCTGGCATAAGACTTCTGTCCGGTGCGAACATCCACAGATGTTGCCTCTAATGGAAGCCCGACAAAGGAAGGGAGGCCCTGAGCAGAGTCGACTAAACGGCAGTTTACATAAAGCTCTAGGTTTATGTGACTCCGTCTTAGTCCACCCATTCTGAGAATAAGTGACTGAGTGCGTCCCTCAGCGAGGACAGGATTTTGTAAATTGACAACATGAGCTTTGCCATCAGAGCGCAAGTATCGCACCAGTACTGAGGAGAGAAATGAGAATTGATCTTTCCAAAGACAGGAATCATAAACAAAGACTTACTTAAACTACTGAGAACCTATAGAAACACAAATGGCATTTGGGGGAATGTTTGCAAAGGTATTTGGAAAAAGCACTTACATTTGTTGATCTTGCCTACAGCAGCAATCTCAAGGTACTTCTTGTTGTCCTCCTTATCATAAAGACCAAACAAAACGCCGCCGAGTTTGGCTGGCAGCATGAAGGTGGAGGTGATGTACAGATCTTCCACTGCCTGTAGAGCTCCAGACAGATTCTCTATAGCTGCAGCTGTCTGACGTGCATCACGGAGCTCCAAAATATTTATCACTGAGAGAGAGAAAAAACATAATTTTTCACATATTTTACATTGTAGCAGCACCTCTCTTCCCAGTCTCAATCAGTTCCTGAGCTTGTGAATCAGTATATCGTGTACACGAATTCGTGCTCTGGTAAGGACAGTAAAGGACGCTGGTTCACTACACATTGGGACACTGATGACTATTTCTGGCGACGTGACAATGTCCTCATTGTACAACATCATTACAGGTATTTATGAACAACAGCAGAGCTGATATCTGTCTGACATTAACTTGTAATGTTATTTAAATTACATTATGATAAATACTTTGCTTGTTACATACGTGCAACATTTCAGTTGTAAATAAATTATAAATGTTAGCTAAATTGTGTTCATTACCTGTGTAATGATGTACGTTTATTCTGAAATATAATAAAATAATGGTTTCTATTTTTAAAAACATATATTGTGTGTCGTTATAGTGAGTTGGCTCACGTGATTTAAGTTTCACGCTTGGGGAATGTAGTGAGCATCAATGCACACTGAGTTCTGCGGTGCATTGTAGGACTTTTTAAGGAGCGAACGTTTCAGTGCACTGGAAGGATTTTGCGATTGAGACAGCCCTTAAAATGGCTGACTCACTGATCAGTGCCCTGACTTCTGAACTAGGGAGCTGATTGAGACGCACCCCCTTGAGTCTATCAGTAACATTCTGTTTAGTTTCTGCTTCTATGAAGCCCCTCTTTCCAAAAAGCACAATGTGCTCTTATTGCTCGGCTGGACCAGTGTGTTGTGATCAGTCATAGCATGTTTCAGAATGTTACACCCCTTACCAGAACCGCAACTTTCAACACCCAACCCCTGCGTCCCAATGTTCATACCATCCATCCTAAATAGTGTGTGCGATTAGAAGTGTGTTCCAAAGCATAGTATGTTGAAAAGAGTATAGCAAAATACCCTGGATGGTCTACTATTTCTGGTAGATTTTCAAAGTGTGAATCCGTGCACACCACAACCCATTGTGCTTTGGATGAGGATTTGGTTCACAACTACAAACACGCATAAAATGTGTGTTAATTAAAAAACTACAAAACATGGCGGATATGCGGGGCCGATGTTGAGAGGTTTAAATAAATGTCTGAGTGACTAATAAGCAAAGTTTAACCTGATAAAAAAATATTTATTTAATGTTATGTTTTATCTGCAATAATGTGGACTTTTAAATGCATCACCATTTAGAGAGTTCTCTGCATGAAAGACCCACCGCGAATGCAGATCAACATGCTACTGCATTTCTTCCTGATACGGAGGGAAATTAAATTAAATGTGGAGGATTAACTGTGACAATATGATTGATAGGCCAGTTTACGGTGACAGGATGCGTGTAACAAAGCAACCGTTAAGACACAATTGCATGATGTACACACTCAAAAGTATTTACTTTTTCTTCACAAAAAAAAAAAAACTTTTAGGGTGTAGTATAAGTAGGCAAATTTGGACACAGCATATTCCTGAAAAGTGAAGCCAAAGCATTTTGATCGCCCCCTGGTGGCTGGTTGCAGTATAGGTCATAAACTCCCCCATCTCCATGTTATTAAATGGGACATGAGCCAAACTAAAAAATCCAATTACATTTCAATTCATTTTTTAATTGAAATTTTAGGTAATTCAATGAAAGATGCATTCATCACATAGACGAATGTTCAAGTTTTTGTTTTTTCTAATAAGTTTGGATTTAGTTAGTTATTTGATAATGGGGTGTAACATCATGATTAACATCTGTGCTTGCTAGCCTGTGGGAGTATGGGAATGATTTTATATCGCGGCTCCACCTCAGGATCACTACTGCGAAGACTCAAGCTGAAACCTAAAATGGTAAATGGGACACCCTGCACGGTCTTGTGAACTTAACAGACACGCGCACGCTGCAATAATTGTAAGTTCACAAGACCGGAAGTGCACATGAGGTATGCCATTTGGGACAGGGTCACACTATGCAACTCAACCAGGTCTTGCCCTTTTCATGAACTGGCTTTTTTTTTTTTAAATGTATACTGTTGTCTGAGGTCAACTTATGACGTTTGCATGGTTTTTACATTCAAAATCATCATAATGAATAATTGGCTATTTTCTATCCTGGTTTTGAGCCTAGCTCTTGAAACGCTTGGTTTTTATGGGTGTGCCGCATTGAAGACTTGGAAGTAAACACCCACTGCTATGATTAGATAACAGTTTTGCATAATATAAGGCTCCCTTACACGTCCAGTGTGGAGAAACGCCGACCGGAAAACAAACACAATAACACACACATGCGCGCACACCCACAAGCCAGTACGTGCATCAGCAAAACTTCACCTCAGACAAATCAGCATGGTCAAAACTTCCGCGATTGTATTTTTCCTTCAAATTACCAGTCAACAACGCACATCAAGAAAGCAATGTAATTTTCACTATTTAAGATTGAAGTGCGAGCCCTGGCCCATACATGTTGGAGTCTGATCCCGAATCACGGGACAATGAACCAACAACACCTCAAACATAAAGGATACTGTCTCCAGCCTGTGAAAGCGCAGAAGTTATGTTTAGTTAGACACGTATATAATGAGTAGATATCAACCGTAACAATGCAATACTATCACATAAAAAACATGTTTTACTCACATAATTGTGTTACATCATTCCTATCAGATCCAGAAGCCACTACAGCATCATTATTTAATTTCATCCTGTCTGCAAATCCAGTCTCTTGTTCACAAACAAATCCACAGTGAATGTTTCAATATTTGAAACATGCCACAAGCTTTATTGCTTGGAAGTTCGATCCGGTTTAGCTCCACGTAGGCCTATGTTATTTATCTAACATGTCATGTCATTAGAAGCACGAGTCGGTGGGCGGGGCTACAGAATTAGGCATTGATCTTGAGGCAGTGTTTCACTGCTCTCTGATGTCACAGGTAAGAACATTCGCAGATCGATCGTTTGATGAGCCAGCAATCAATAAAAGATGTTCTTTGACTAACAAGGAAGTTTTCAGCTCTGAAACTTACAGGATAAATTACCTTTTATTTATCAAAAGCTCAAGGGAATATTGTGGCGTGTATGCTTCTGAAAGAAAACTCAAGACTACAATAGAGGCATTTCAGGGTGTTCAGAAACAGTGCTTACAGATACAGAGAGAATAACTCCCTTTGGAGTGGACTTAGTAACTTTTCAGTCCTTTTTCATGCTCAGACAGCAACAATACAAACAAAAGAAAATTGAAAATGTAAAAAAGCATAATAGGTCCTCTTTAATGTACGTTTGAAAAAATCTGTCATGAAAACAGCCACCCTTTAAATGTTTATATTTCAAGAACGGATTGGAATAGAAACAATTTATCATTGATTACATACTTAAAGTGTTTATTACAAATAAATTATTAAACGCTAAAAATGAATACATGTAAATGGAAAAACAAAAAATTGTCTTGCATTTACAATCCTGTGAAAACAGGGGGTGCTGCAGCACCCCTACCTCCCACACCTCACATTTCATCTAAGACAAATGTAAACACAAATAGCTTTTTATGATGGTAAAATTGAATCTTAAATCTAATTAATATTTGATCCTATATTCATTTCATATAATTCTGACCCCAACTTTTGCCACAAACTGAACTGAGGTTGGTTCTCTCAGATTTCAGCAGCAAATTCCAACGGAAGAAAATAAAAACGAAAAAAATAAGTGTTTAATATTGCATTTTAAGATGTACTGTATGATCTAAATAAAAGCCCACCTTTAATTTCCGATGATTCGGAGAAGTGACCAAACGCAACGTACAGGGCAAGCAGGTTTGGCACAATTTTCCTCAACTCCATCCTCTTAAAGTGCAGAAAATATTGTTCAATAAAACGATTCGAATATATTCCAGTTTAAAGTCCTGTTTCCCAAAGACACGAACAGCTCAAAGCGCCCAAGGTCTTCATAACATCACACAAACCCGCTGACCGGAGAATCGTTGTGACCTGAACGGCCCGGGGTTCAAAGTGTCTGAGCGGGTGAGTCTGAATCCGCGGGTCCTCTGAGGCTCTGCAGCGCTCAACACTTTCTATCCCAAATGAGAAACAGAAGTTGAGCTGCAGGCGACGGCAGGGGGAGAGATAACGAGCCTTGTCAATCAACTTACAAGTATTTATTGCGGGTCTCTCCCGCTGCGACTTCAGCTTACTCTCCTCTCAGATTGAATTTCACCGTGCAAAATATCTAAAATATCTAAGTTTTTGTTTCGGTGAACTAAAAATAGATATTTTGAGTTTGGGTTCAAGACATGAAGCATTATAGGCGACATCATTTTTGCGAACTTTTAGATGATTTTGAGGGCGGAATCCGAACTTCGCTTGTCTTAATAAAATTTGTAAAAAATTATAATAATAAAAAAAAACACGTTTATTTGAGGTGTGTGTGTGTGTGTGTGTTGTCAATAGTGTCTGGCACTGGCAACCAGAAACTAATGCCGCGTTCCAGGCAACCCGTAACCCGTGTTTTTGCAACCTTCTACCCGTGAAAGTGCACTGGAACGGCAGTCAAAATCGACACTTCCCATCCGTGAACTCGTACTAGATCGATGTACTCCCAGTTACGCGCCTGACGTCACATAGCCCGCAAAACAACAAATGGCAGCCCCTATGTCGTACTCGGTATTTTACAAATAACGTAAAATAAAAGGTATAATAGCTTCTCTTGCCTTATGCGACGTTTTTTCTCTTCCGTTTCCCTCAAATAAACAAGGAGTAAGCACCTTGGTGATAGAAATGATTGTAAATGAGCATAAGCCCCGTACGGTCCGCCATGCTTTGTTTACATCTTGGCTACCACAATTCCTTGCGTAAGTCGTGACTTACGGGCTCAAAAACCTGCCTGGACCCAGCATAACTAAATGCTAGTGTTAGCTCACTATTGCTATAGTTACCTCAAGTGTGTTTGGCGCCAAAATATGCCTTTACTAACTTGTAAACTCACAAATAAAAAAAAAACACAACAACTGTGTGTTTAACCTAAATGTTATTTTAGTAAAAAAAAAAAAAAAAAAAAAAAAAAAAAAAAAAAAAAAAAAAAAGGTAGATAGGGGCCCAATGCAATAAACAGTACAAAGGGCACAGAAAACCAAGCAATGCCACTGCATTTTAAGATCCACAAACCTTTTATCTTCAGGTTTGGTGGCTTGTCACTTAAAATTACTGTCATTTCATTGTATAACAAAACAAAGTCACATCTGGACAAATTATTCTAAGGCCCATTTCAGAACTAACCTTTATCAAAGTGGATATCGACACGGGTGTCCTATTAGAGTCACTACAAGCCTAGTCCATCACATTAACTATGATTATGAACATGTTCTGGTTTGTAAGAACACGTTATCTTTCTTTAAAACACATGCCACAAAGGGTATGTTTACACAACAACGTAGGCCTACTAAAAAAAAGGAAATTCGCACACAGATGACATTGAAAACGAGAAGAAAAATCTACACACCTATAGACTAAACACGTAATACACATGCATGATGTCACCTTTTTCACAATTTTTTCAACACAAAACATTTTTGTAGTTTACACCGAGACGACAACGTTACACTATCGTTTTCAAAAACTTGAAAGTGTTGTGTAAATGGCGCCTAACATTCTATTATATATGGTACACAACTTCAGTCATGTCAAAAATAGTTTCAAATGCAAACCCATGGCACTCTTTGCAATTGATTGGTTCAACCAAACTAAGTGTGACCTTGGTTGACCCACCATAGTGGTAGCAATGTTGAGTATTTCTACCTACATTTGAAACACTCGCATAACATAAAACACATACACATCAAAACCCATGGGAAGTAGGAGGCAGCAATTTTCCACTAAATCTTAAACTTGATGGTAAACAGCAGCATAATTGGAACAAGGCTACTGAAAGAATTTTGATCAAGATATGTCTGAAAATCATAAAACAAATGCTAAAGTTAAACACATGCAAGCTGTGTAAACAATCCAAATTCTGTTAATGACCTGGTACTTGTTCATAACGCTAAAAGAATTTAGAAGACAACCCTTCAAACTGTGTACTTTGCTGTTATAACCATCAAACGCTGCTTCAAATTACACTTATGTTGATTTATTATTATTATTTATGAACTAGCAAAATACAGAAAATGCACAGTAGCCTATGTCCTAAACAAAACAGTGTCATTAAATGTGGAATCCTGTCATGATTACACAGTTGCACCAGTGACTGACAGTAAACATTTTTGTAGATACTTTGAGAAGGTTTAACCCTGTGAGGTACAGCGTAGGTCTGGCCTCAGAGCAACAAAACGGATGACCCCACTGTGCTTTGGGTTTCCGGTGAGAGATCAGGATGGAGAAGACCAGCTGTATACTGGCCACAGACTCCAACTGAACTGCAATGTTTGGCAAGAAATAATAAAGTTCTCGTCAGCAGTTCTCTGGAGAGCTCTAAAATCTGGCTGATTTATAAAGCTTTGCATCTTGAGTGGTCAAAAGGCTCCAAGATGGTTGGTTTAAGATAAGAAGTCTTGGACAAGTTTACTCTGCAATGTGTTGGAAACATTAATAGTTTGACAGTATGTTTAGTCTGCAGGACAGCATTACAGGTCACTTCACCATTACTGTAATATTTAAAGTTTGTAAAGCATAACAGTGCAGCTGTTAATGTTAACAGCTTTTCTTCTGTATATCAAATTTTGGAGCTAGAAACATTGGTTTCCATGATTATGATGTACAGTATACAAGCATGAATACTGATTGCCAAATCAGAGCATAGAGCGATTTGCTTATATTAGTGCGTTTTCATTCACAATACACTGATAACTCCCAAAAATCAGTTTACTGAATTAACTTGCATACAATAACCCTGTGTAACGGAGACCTGCTAGTAAAAGCTGTATGGGTAAACCTCACCCCCCTGATATCAAAAGGCGCACTAGCGACAGACACTACAGACTGTAGTGTTTAGTGCCCTTGTTAACATGCCCACCTCCCATACCAGAAACGCCGGTTCGAATCATGCTCGGAGAGGGGCGAGTAGAATAGAGGGGCTTCATTGGCGCCATGTCCCGGATGGGAGTGAGGTTTAGGGGAGTGAGTGTAAACCTCACTCACTCCTTTGATCTCAAGAGGCACATTAGCGGCATACTTTAGATGCTGTGGTCTTTAGCATCCTTGTTAACATGCCCGCCTCCCATGCCAAAGACACTGGTTCGAATCTTGCTCAGTGGGACTAGCAGAACAGAGGGGTTTTCATTGGTGCCATGATCCAGATGGGAGGGAGGTTTAGGGGGGTGGGTGTAACAGAGGCCAGCTAGTAAGAGCTGTGCGGGTAAACCTCACTCCCCTGATCTCAAGAGGCACACTAGCGACAGAGCCTAGAGGCTGCAGTCTTTAGCATCCTTATTAACGCACTGCCTCCCATGCTAGAAACGCTACTTCAGATCCTGCTTGGAGCAGGGTGAGTAGAACTGGAGGGGTTTCAACTGCAATGCAAGTAAACCACGTTTACAAGTTTTTATATTCAAAAGTCAGGATATTCCTCGGTAAACCTAATCATTCGTATATCGGACTCTGAGTATTCCATTTGTTATGTGAGATATGAGGTTTACTTTGGAAGCATTAGAGGAGAAGACATTTTTATAATTTCTTGTGACAAGAAAGTGTGAGTTTGCAATACATTTCCTCCTCCCCTACCTTGATACGCCTGATCTGTGTGGATGTGCTTAAATACGCAGTACGGACGTTTTCCTGTTACATACCACATATGCACACTTGAATAGGCCGACAGAACCAGGTTCATGTGTTTACATGCTGGCCAAAAAAATAAATAAAAAAAATATTGATCTATGTCGATCAGTTTATGCTTAAACCATTTACAACCTTGTTCCGATAAAGGAAAATGGGTAAAACACTTTACCTGACCACATGCACTGTCGACTTAAACAATCAGCCCAAGAACGAAAATGTAAATGTACTTAAAGTTTCCCAGGTTGAGTGTTTTTTGAAGTGGCAGTTTACTTGAATGCAGACTAGGAGATAAAACTGTGAGATATCGTTTAATGACCTGAAAATCAAGTTAAAATTCCTGCCTGTGCAAGACCTGACAAAAATTACAGATCACCTAAGAATAACTATTCAAGTAACAATTATATTAACAATAATAAAAATAAAAGGAAAAGCACCAATATGGGGCTCACTTGAGGCTACATCAAGTGAGCGATTCTGGCAGCGCACACTCGTGCATCACGGGACATTAAAAAGAACTGAGGTAATGGTATGTGCCGCTCCGCTCTGAATGGCAGGTGAGCTAGAATGTGCGATGCTTATCCCTAGTGGCACCCATCCCACGTTTCCTTTTCCAATTAGTCCTCGTCGTCTTCATCATCATGGCTAGAGTTCTTCAGCTGTGGCCGCTCACGCTTGATCGTAACAATCCCAGTGAGGATGGCGTAACCCAGCATGGATCCCACCGCGAACAAAACAGAAAGAATCTGGTTACGGCGCTTGTGGGGCTCATTGTCGTAGTCGCTGCTATCAGGCTGAACATGAATCTTGCGACCTGGTGCCTCTAAAAAAAGGGGAAGGTAAAGTTTAAATATGGTTAGTTTTAGCAAAATGGTTAAGGGTTATTTGAGTCCTCTTTAACCGAACCATACTCAGAAACCTTTAAATGGACCAAAAAGTGAACAAAAATAAAAAGAACCCAGTTCTCTTTGCATTTACACTATCAGAGGTCATAAAAGGAGGCTCAAATCTAATTTTACTTCATTTAGTTGACTTTCCATTCACATCACTACTATCACTACTACCACTACATTTAAATTAACCTTATTAAATAAAATTATTAAATTAGGTTAACAACAACAATTATAATTATTAAAGATTTATTTTTATTTTTCATATAATATTCAATGGCATTTTTATTATTAATCATTCATTTTTACTTTTAATTATTATTCATTTATAATAGTACTATTATGAGTAGTAGTGTTGGTTAATCTACTACTACCATGAATAAACTAAATGAATAATGATAATAATTTAAATTAATTTTAAATATGATTGTGGTTGTTAATAAGAGCAATACTTATTAAATTAATACAATACTCACAACAACAACAACAACAACAACAACAAAATCTTTGTAACAATATAATACAACAATATCCACCTCGCGTATCAGACGGGAAGTAGAGTACTAGGATGTTGGAGCAGTACTGCTGCAGGTTGTTCAGAGAATTGAGGTGCTGCTGGAGCTTTCCATTAGGCAATTTGATCTTCAACAGAGGAGCCAGGTGTGCAAACACATATGCATCCAGCGATGAGGGACTGGAAGCACATGAAATATCATGGTCACATTTGCACGCTCTCACACAAACACATACATGCACAAATTATGCAATTACACACAATTGGTGTTGCTTACGAGTCTCCAAAGAAGAATTTTTGTGACCCCAGTCTCTGCGATAGGAGGGTCATGCATTCAAATGCATCACGATAAAGCTACAGAGCAGAAACACAAACACAAAGATTAAGTTGATCGATCAAAACTTCCGCCAAATTTCCTTTTTTTTTGTAAAAAGGACATGCACACCAGTCTTTACTCATAAATCAAAATTAATTACACACTCTTTTCCATAGCCTTCCTCTAAACCCAACAAAGCAGTGATAACATGAAGACATGTTGCCATGGCAATGAGTCATCTGACCCAATTCTTTCTATGTTGTGTAAACATATGGTATGATGGAGATCCTGCAGAATGGTCCTGGAGTGTCTTTGAAACAAATGTAGACCACCAAGAGACTGTCAAAAACAAAGCCCACATATAGAAATTGCACTCATGTTCTCATGGTTTGAATGTAGCATCTTATATTGAGATGAGATAAAATAATCCCTTACCCCCGGTTTAACAGACAAGGCTTACACCTAGTCTCAGACTAAAATGCATGTTTGCTGTAACAAAGTTATCTTAAAATCTGTCAGTCCCATTGTTATATCTCAAGATGCACATTATTCTAAGGCATGTTTATATATGAACACTATATATGAACAGTTTTATCGTTTTTGAATCCATTCAGCTGATCTCCGGATCTGGCAGTAGCACTTTTAGCAGAGCTTAGCACAGATCATTGACTTTGATTAGACCTTTAGCATCTCACTCAAAAATGAGCGAAGAGTTTCAATATTTTTCCCAATTTAAAACTTGACTCTCCTCTTACATCGTGTACTAAGACCGACGGAAAATGAAAGTTGTGATTTTCTAGGCCGATATGGCTAGGAACTATACTCTCATTCCTGCATAATAATCAAGGAACTTTGCTGCCATACCATATTACGCAGTGCCTGAAAATAGGATAACTTCCGTCAACATAACCAATGTGACAATCTGCTATACTTGGCTTACACCGGGAGCGTTCTGGGGACTAATTTCAGGCACTGCGTAATATCATTGCGCCTGAAAAATCACAACTTTTCATTTTCCGTTGGTCTTAGTACACGGCAGGACCACAGAAGAGGCAAGTTTTAAATAGGACACTCAACACTTAAATAATGAAAGCTTTTTAAAAAGGTTTAATTACCTGTTACAGTCACCTGAAATAGAGCCAAGTATAAACTGGTTAACATTATCCAATAGTTTGCGCAGTTTCAGTTGTTTCAGTTTCAGTTCATTAGTTGAAATAGCTTTGGAATAGTGTGCACAGGACCAGGGATGGTAGTAAATCTCAAGTTTGGGGTCAGTAAGGTTATTTAATGGCTTTGGTGAGGATCTTTCAAAACTGCACTGATTTGATACATTAAAGCAGTAATATTATGAAATATCACAATTTAAAATGGCTATTTTGTATTTAAAATTGAATAATAAAAATCCAATAAAATTTAATTTATTAATGTGATGCCAAAGCTGAATTTTCAGCATCATTACTCCAGTCTTCAGTGTCACATGATCCTTCAGAAATCATTCTAATATGCTGATTATTATCAATGTTAAAAACAGTTGTGCTGCTTAAAGGGGTCATGAATTGAGAAATCAACTTTCCCTTGAGCTTTTGATATATAAAAGGTCATGGTAATATAAGAATATCCTGTAAGTTTCAGAGCTGAAAACTTCCTTGTTAGTCAAAGAAAAGCTTTTATTTGACACCAGGCCCAGTAAACTATCTATCTCAGAATATGCCAGGCTGTGATGTCAGAGTGTGGTGAAGCACCGCCTCAACAGAATAAGAACAACGCCTGATTCTGTAGCCCCGCCCACAGACTCGTGCCTGACATGACACGGGCCTACATAGAGCTAAACCGGATCCAACTTCTAAGCAATAAACATACCGCATAAGCTTCATTTGGATTCCAATATTATGAATGCATGGATGAACTTTATTTTTAATGAATATCCAGCTCACATGGGGAAGACATTGCACGTTTGTTCCTTCTTTTCTGATCAGATTTGTTTGTAAACAAGAGACTGGATTTGCAGACAGGATGAGAGAATGAATGAATGAGAGAATGAATGAATGAATGAATGAGAGAATGAATGAATGAGAGAATGAATGAATGAGAGAATGAATGAATGAGAGAATGAATGAATGAGAGAATGAAGCAACACACTAATGTGAGTAAAAATGTTTTTTATGTGTGATAGTATTGCATTGTTACATATCGTTTGACATCTATTGATTAGGTGTACGTGTCTAACTGAACATAGCCTACCTTAGCATGCTGTCAAAGGCTGGAGAATCCTTTATTTGAGGTGTTGTTGGTTCATTGCGATTCGGGATCAGATTCGGACATGTATGGGCCAGCGCTTGCGAAGCCCAACGTCCCAGGGCTCTCTGTGTCTGTGTCTGTGTCTGTGTCTGTGTCTGTGTCTGTGTCTGTGTCTGTGTCTGTGTCTGTGTCTGTGTCTGTGTCCTATCCACTGATCGGGCGGGACAAGTAATAAAAAAAAAATCAATCACAGGTGGATGAGAGATAAATAATTGTGTTTGTTTGATAAAGATATTTTGTGAGCCCTGTGGGTGATTAATTCCGGTTGCCGTTTCCGCACACGCTACCAAAACAATCCTTCACGTTTACTGACAGGGGAGCTGAAGCTCATTAAATATGCAAATCTTACCCAATCCTATCCGTGGGCATTTACTTCCAAGTCTACAGTGCCCATAAAAACAGAGCGTTCCAGGAGAGAGCCTCAAAACCAGGGTAAAAAATATCCTATTATTTATTCATTATGATGTTTTTGAATGTAAAAACCACGCAAACATCATAAGTTGACCTCAGACAACAGTATAAAAAAAGAAAGTATTAGAAGTATTAAAGGGTAGTTCACACAAATGAAGATCTTTTTAATGAATCTGAGCTTTCGGTCCCTCCATTGACAGCCTACTACACTACTACTTTCAAGCCCCAGAAAAGTAGTAAAGACATCATTAAAGTAATCCATGCGACTCCAGTGGTTTAACCTCAGTTTTATGAGTGCTTTGCGCAAAAAACAATTTACCAAATACTAATCTCAAATGCATGTTCAGACAGCGACGTCTACTCTCGCGTTAACAACAATAATTTTATGATGACTTTAATACCATTCTATAGTCTAGCTCTTGGTGAAAAGCTCTCAGATTTCATTAAAAAGATCATTTGTGTTCTGAAGATGAATGAAAGTCTTACAGGTTTGGAACATGAGGGTGAGTAATTAATGACAGAATTTTCTCTTTGGGTGAACTATCCCATTAATTATTTTTATTTTTTTAATCTTACTGATCCCAAAGTTTAGAACAGTAGTGTAGATTGTATTGTTTTTCTGTACATGTAGAATGTATTGATTGTATTGTTTTTCATGTCATGCCTTTCTTTTTAACATTTCCTTCCTTATAAAAGTGTATGACATCAAGATTTTGAAATGAACAGAAAAAAATCTTCAGTGTTTGTTCTTCTCCTCTCACCTCTTTCTCCAGCTGTTCACCAGGCTCCAGGACTGGGTCTCCCCTCACGAGTCTCAACTTCTCCAGCTGCTGGCTGTGCATGCGGTTGGGTAGCAGGAAGTTGAGAGGGAAGGGGATGTTTTCTGCATACCAGCCCCGTGTAACATCCACATAGTTTTTCGAATCAATCCACAGTGAGTAGACCTACCCAAACAGAATGGTTCAGAAACATATGAAGTTTCACAGAACTCCAATTAGGTTCCACCAAGATTGTTAATGTTTCTTTTACAGTTTTAAAGATGAAAACAGGATGTGCGGCACTAGCGCTGGGCGATAAAACGATAAGGATCGCGATAGACGAAAAAATTTGTTCGATTTCTTCGTCGGAAGAAACCACTCACTCTCTGGTAACCTAGCAATGTAGGGAGTGACACGCTAACAGCCAATCATGTAACAGTATCAACTTTGGAGATCAACCCGAAAATGATGCTGGTTCCAGGCAGGTTTTTGTGCCCGTAAGTTACGACTTCAAACCACGACTTACGACTTTGTAGTGTTCCAGGCAAAGTCACGCCAAACTGCCTGAGCCCAAGGAATTCTGGAAGCTAAGATGTAAACAAAGCATGGTGGACCATACGGGGCTTATGCCCATTTACAATAATTTCTATCGCCAAAGGTTCTTACTCCTTGCGTATTTGAGGGAAACGGAGGAGAAAAATGGCACAAGATCAGTTATACCTTTTATTTTACATTATTTGTATATTACACCGCATCTGTAGGGGCTGCCATTGTTGTTTCGCGGGCTATGCGACATCAGAGTGTGTAACTGGGAGTACGTCGATCTAGTACGAGTTCACGGGTGGGAAGTCATGGGTTTGACTGCCATTCCAGGGCACTTTCACGGGTAGAAGGTTGGAAAAACACGGGTTACGGGTTGCCTGGAATGCGGCATGAGTGCCGCAGCGAGCGAGTATGGCAGAAAACAAGAAAACAAGTCAGCTCGCCAGTATGGCAGTTTTTTGGATTTTATAAGTCTGACCATAATTATGCAAGACCGTCGTCCCCACCAAGACTGGTAATACCACAGACTTGTTTAACCACCGGCTCCGCCTTGTCCACTTGGAAAGTTGTTCCTACTCGTCGTACTATTAGTACTATACATACTATGCTTTGAAACGACATTGAGAGGTAACGTTACACTGCGCCTTAATGTTAAGAGATAATTGTTAAGTGTTCATTGTGATTTTAGACTTATGTTTACATTAATTATTTGAGTGTTTTCCATTGTTGTGTTGACATTTCTTCCTTTATAACTGAGGGGATTATAATCAGAGGAAGGTTAAGTTTAAAATAAAAATGTTTAAATGTAATATATTTTTCTCCTGGTCCTCATTTTAAATAGGTCATAAAAAAATATCAATAATTATCAACATGAAACACTTATATCGTGATACATTTTTCAGCCATGTTGCCCAGCCCTATGAGGCACATCAGTAAACATGACAGATGTCCGCAGGGGGACAGTCAAAGATCAAACATCAGCATTTTCATTATGCAGAGAGTACAAATGACAGTACAAAAAGAAAGATTTGTAATGATGAGAAACATATTTTAAAGTACACTATATTGCCAAAGGTATTGGGACACCCCTCCAAATCATTGAATTCAGGTGTTCCAATCACTTCAAGATTCAAGAGTTTTATTTGTTACATACACAGTTATATACAGAATATACAACCGGCAGTGAAATGTAAACAATACGAGACCCCTTCGGGAAGGGAGAGCGCTAACAGATGCGCCCAACGTGGGGCTCGAACCTGCGACCCTGAGATTAAGAGTCTCATGCTCTACCGACTGAGCTAGCCGGGCGCGTAAAGGTTAGGTGTGTCAGAAGTGGGATACGAACCCACGACTTCCATGGCCACAGATGTATTCTACAAACATTCGTGAAAGAATGGCCACACATTTTTTAGCCACACCATCAGGTACTCAGTGAATTCAAGCGTGGTACTGTGATAGGGAATAAGTCTATTCGTGAAATTTCCTCACTAATAAATATTCCACAGTCAACTGTTAGTGACATTATAACAAAGTGGAAGCAATTGTGCATGAACATGGACTCTAGAGCAGTGGAGACGTGTTCTCTGGAGTGATGAATCATGCTTCTCTGTCTGGCAATTCGATGGACAAGTCTGGATTTGGTGGTTGCTAGAAGAACTGTAAGTGTAAAGTTTGGTGGATGGGGGATTTTTGTGTGGGGTTGTTTTTCAGGGGTTAGGCTTGGCCTCTTAGTTCCAGTGAAGGAACACGTAACGCTTCAGCATACCAAGACATTTTGGATTAGCGGGTTTGGTGTGGAGGAACTTAACTGGCCTGCTAAGAGTCCTGACTTCAACCCGATAGAACACCTTTGGGATGAATTAGAGCGGAGACTGCGAGCCAGGCCTTCTCGTCCAACATCAGTGCCTGACCTCACAAATGCGCCTAAACCTTTTGGCACGCCACTGTTCCACGGAGCAATAAAAGCACATCTCTTTGAGATGCTTGCTAAACACCTAGTAAACTTCAGTATTTCATGTTTTGGATAGTTGTTCATCCGACCAAATTAGGCTTTTCACTCGTCTTTGCTCTAGGTTAACCCACAAATAATTTTGAGTGGCATTAGCAAAACAAACATTGCTGCTTTTTACACAACTTGTGTAATTACAAAATTTGTGATACAGCCTGGTTTGTTGGCCCGTTGGGTCGGATTGCTTTCTTTCCACAAGCAAACCACTCCAGTTTTTGTTTTTAAGCGGGCTGAGACCACAATTGCATTTCTCAAAATCATCATAAGCCTAAGTTGATCGTAGAACCACCAATTGTCTCTATGATTCACTTTTGATAACCGCAGCCCAACTCGTTCAGGCGTTCTAAGACCGATTTTTTTTGGTTCGGATCTAAGCATTACAGTGTTCATATACACTCACCTAAAGGAGTATTAGGAACACCATACTAATACTGTGTTTGACCCCCTTTCGCCTTCAGAACTGCCTTAATTCTACGTGGCATTGATTCAACAAGGTGCTGAAAGCATTCTTTAGAAATGTTGGCCCATATTGATAGGATAGCATCTTGCAGTTGATGGAGATTTGTGGGATGCACATCCAGGGCACGAAGCTCCCGTTCCACCACATCCCAAAGATGCTCTGTTGGGTTGAGATCTGGTGACTGTGGGGGCCATTTTAGTACAGTGAACTCAATGTCATGTTCAAGAAACCAATTTGAAATGATTCGAGCTTTGTGACATGGTGCATTATCCTGCTGGAAGTAGCCATCAGAGAATGGGTACATGGTGGTCATAAATGGATGGACATGGTCAGAAACAATGCTCAGGTAGGCCGTGGCATTTAAACGATGCCCAAATGGCACTAAGGGGCCTAAAGTGTGCCAAGAAAACATCCCCCACACCATTACACCACCACCAGCAGCCTGCACAGTGATAACAAGGCATGATGGATCCATGTTCTCATTCTGTTTATGCCAAATTCTGACTCTACCATCTGAATGCCTCAACAGAAATCGAGACTCATCAGACCAGGCAACATTTTTCCAGTCTTCAACTGTCCAATTTTGGTGAGCTTGTGCAAATTGTAGCCTCTTTTTCCCATTTCTAGTGAAGATGAGTGGTACCCGGTGGGGTCTTCTGCTGTTGTAGCCCATCCGCCTCAAGGTTGTGCGTGTTGTGGCTTCACAAATGCTTTGCTGCGTACCTCGGTTGTAGCAGTGGTTATTTCAGTCAAAGTTGCTCTTCTATCAGCTTGAATCAGTCTGCCCATTCTCCTCTGACCTCTAGCATCAACAAGGCATTTTCGCCCACAGGACTGCCACATACTGGATGTTTTTCCCTTTTCACACCATTCTTTGTAAACCCTAGAAATGGTTGTGCGTGAAAATCCCAGTAACTGAGCAGATTGTGAAATACTCAGACCGGCCCGTCTGGCACCAACAACCATGCCACGCTCAAAATTGCTTAAATCACCTTTCTTTCCCATTCTGACATTCAGTTTGGAGTTCAGGAGATTGTCTTGACCAGGACCACACCCCTAAATGCATTGAAGCAACTGCCATGTGATTGGTTGATTAGATAATTGCATTAATGAGAAATTGAACAGGTGTTCCTAATAATCCTTTAGGTGAGTGTATGCCTAAATTAACTGAACTAATGGTGAAAACGTGCCAGGTTCCTAAACAGGTGTGGAAACACCCTTATTGTCTCCTCACCAGTGCAGGTAGCAGTTTCTCCTCCAGTAGAGAGACAAAGGCAAGCGTATCTGCGCCCTCTTTTGCTGATAGGTCATAGTCTGCATTGTACTTCTGAAACACAAGAGACAGACAATTATTTAACTGCAACTTTCAAAAGCACTCATTACATTCACATTGAATTATTCTTCATCTATTGTAAGGGTGAAATAAGCAGTGACTATCAATCAAAGGAACAGCTGCAGAATAACAGCAGTTGTTAATGTGACTGTTAGCAGAGAATGTAACTGACCATGATGTGTTTAGACATCTCTGAATGTCTTCCACACTGCCAGAAAACTCTCTCAAGGATTAAATGGATATAATGAGAAAAGTTAAGCAATAAAATTAGTCAATTTCCAGAGTTCTTTCATGCTGTGCATGCTCTTAGTTCACCACTAACAAGCTATACCCACCGCCTTTACAACACAAGCCAGAAGCTGTTATTGGGAAGCAGCTCTCAGTCTCACGACAGCTACAACAACTAATATGACCAAGTCGGAAATATTTTCTTTAAAAAAAATAATAATAAAAGGTGACAACCTGTCAGTTACTCTTTTAAAATGTCTTGCAAATGTTTGTCTTATTTGTCTCTTCAAGAATAACTTATGATTCTATTTAAATTTTAACTTCATGTTTCATATCCAGGGTTAACTTTTAAAAAAATCTGCCAGGTTTTCTGGGTGGATTTCCATTTGTATGTCAGGTAACAATCTTTTGAATTGTATTTATTATTAGCATACAGATGTATTCAGTAGTGTAAATAATGGGTTAGTGTTACATTATCAAATAAGACCATCAGTGTACCGACTGATTAGGCTAGGCAGCAATGAATTATGAGGTACCATTTGAGATTAGTAAAATGTTTTCTGTCTCACCAAGGATGCATATATTTGATAAAAATACAGTAAAAACAACAATATTGTAAAATATTATTATAATTTAAAATAACCATTTCCTATTTGAATATACTGTAAAATGTAATATATTTTGTGATAGCAAAGCTGAATTTTCAGCAGCCATTATTCCAGTGTTTAGGGTCACATGATCCTTCAGAAAAACTCTTTACTGTCATTAACAACTTCCTTTTAAAAGAGCTTCAGAACAGCTGTCTTTACATCACTCAACACCCTTTCACAATCTACTTAGCATCCGCTCATAAACTGGTTCAAGGAAAATCCTTCACCTGTTTTCTGAGGATGCAGATCTTGATTTAGATGCTGAGAAGCTTTAGGGTCTAATCCTCACCTGTTGAGTGTGTGAGAGATAGAGAGAGTTCATCTTGCCCCCAAAGGTTGTTAGCCTCTGAGGGTTAAAGAGGGGTTGGTGGGGTGGTGTTGTTCACCTGTTTCCGGAGATGAATGATGATCTTACTGGTTTGGGAGATGCTTCCTTCTTCCCTAGTCTTTAGAGCAGGAAGAGTACCTGTTGGAGGAGGAAATAGCGGGCATGTTAACCCCTACTGGAATAAATTTCTGAAAAATGTAACACACTGCCTTAAGCGCAATTGTATTCAAACCAAACACTCTCCACACAGGGTTCCAGAAGTCAGTGGAGGCTTGACACATATGACTTATGACCAATTGAACTCTGACCCAAACTGAAAGAGGGTATAATGAGCACTCTAAGGTTCCCTCGTACAGAATGCTTGAATGTATCAGATGACAACTGGCCGTAATTGACAGAATTTACGTTTCTGCACTGCAGTGGTAAACTCACCTGTAGGGCTTCTCCATGGGTTGGTAATTTTGTGAACTTTAAGAGGGGCACCAGCAAACTTGGCATAGGCCTTAGAGAAAAAAAGAAAGAAAACATGGAATTAACTCAAATATTCATTCATGCCAAGATGCAAACAAAAAGGTCTTAAGCAAGAGTGCGCAACAGTTGAGTTCTGGAAGAAAAATCTGAACTCTGGACTAAATCATTATGTTGTATCTTATGTTGTAAATGTAATGTTGTAAAGCTCTTTATTTGAGGTAGTAGAAGTAAAGTCTTTCTTTACTTTTTGGCCTCAAAATTTTTTTACATTAAGAACTAACAATTTTTATTTTCCAAAAAGTCACTTATGAGGCTTTTTCCCCTTTTAAAAATTGATTTGACTTTTTTTTTTTTTTTTTTTGCTCAAAAAATGTGTGTGATTCAGTGTTATTTTAGTATCAATGAGATACCACAATAGTTTTTATTAATATTCTATTTTATTAAACGTTGCCTTGGCAATTAAAATAGGTTTAATTTTGTTTAATTATATTTAATCTCAAGTCATGTTTATTTAATGTCAAGGAATAATTTGTAGCTTTAGTCTACTACAATGAATAAACCTGGTGTGAATTGCATTTGTAATGTATTTAGCATAAATGAACATCATGTCATTGACCTAATATGCGTCAAGCATCTAAAACTAGAACTAAGGAATTTATGAAAAACTATTAAAAAAATCTATATTAATTTATAATAAAAATTTAAAAAATTCTTTAAAGTACAGCAAGTCAGTGTTTCCTCAAAGGAGTTGAAATTTATTTGCTACATTGCTATAGAGACATTTCTGTGGGGCTCAACTGGTAAGTCACTAATTGTGCCGTCTGAAAATGTGCTGACTTGAGTTAGTGCCTGGGAGGGTCTGATGTTTGCCAATGGGGGAGATCAAGTGCTGGACTCACTCCAAATTCTGTTAGTAAACAACATTTTGCAGTCAGCTGCATTAAATTGAACATCAAGACGCCAATCATAGCTCGCACACTCAGTGGAATTTATGAAAGTCATATCCCTGAGCAAAGATGAAGGTAAGGAGGAAAGATCAGATGAGAGAGACTCTTATTTCCAACCAGTCACCAAAGTACTATTAAAGGACATCAAACAGCAGCACTGCTTCTCTGTAAATTCCAGTGTGGTTTGTGGCTCTTGACGGACGTGCTGAGAGAAGGCATTTAGCAGGAAAAGAATTCATAGTGTTATCTTTTCTTGGTTTATGGAAAACTAAGAGAGTAAGTGTAATAGCATGTTTGTAACAGAAATGAATCATGTAAATGGGACAGTAAAAAGTGAAACCAGTAGAACATCTTTAAGATTACGAAATGAATGGCTGCAAGCACCCAAGGTAACTTGAGAAGTGCAGAGAAAGCGTCTGGATGCAGTTAAACTAATGCTCATGTCTTTCAATCTCAGCTGCCCAGCCTATCCATGTGTTACTGGTCTTAAAACCTTCATTCATGTTTTTCTAACATCGTCTGCACATTTATGTTGCGGTCTGAGCCAATGGGGCTCTGAATGGAAGCTCTCGGAGTAGGTACTTTGTTTAACTACTTCACAACCCTTCAAAAATATGTTCTAGAATGTGTGAAGTCATTTTATGTATTCAAGTCTGTGTGTATCAATCATTTTTTTAACGTCTTATGCCTATATTTTATATGAAAAAAAAATTGAGTTGCACTCTTAGTTATGTTGGTACATCAAGTCGAACTCAAATTTGAGAAAATGAGAAAAATTCTCAATCACAGTTTTAATTATGCTCTATATTTTCTATATAGAAGGTATATTATTTTCTATTTTAGAGGGTTATATGAAACCGTTATAATAGACCTGTAGGACTAACCTCAAAATATGGCATAGCCAGGGAAAGATGCATTTTTGTATTCAAAAACAGCTGGATGGAATGCAACGGAATGGAACAAAACGCAGGGATCTCAAAGCATGTTTTAGAGTAGTACTGGTAGTCAACCATTGTGACCCATCCCTGCAAAGGACTTACCAACAACTTCTCATGTAACTTTGTAACTATTTTACATTTTGGTGAATTGGTGGCAAAATTCATATAATGTAATTTGTACGTTTTTCCATAGGTTTAGATCCAACTGAGGGTAAGGGTTGGACCCTCAAGCTTAGGGTTTAAACAAGAGATGGAGTTGTACTTGATTAGGCCAATAAAAAAAAGACCCTATTTTCACTGAAAAATAGTATTTATATAAACTAGACACTTATGTGTTCCTGTAGCACCATCAACGGCAAAAGTATACCTTCAATGCAATGCAAGCCAGTTCACCCAAAAATGAAAATTATCCCATGATTTACTCACCCTCAAGCCATCCTAGGTGTATATGACATTCTTCTTTCAGACGAATACAATCAGAGTTATATTAAAAAAGTCCTGGCTCTTCCAAGCTTTATAATGGCAGTGACTGTTGTTCTGTTTTTAAAGTCCATAAAAGTGCATCTATCCATCATAAAACGGCTCCAAGGGGTTAATAAAGGTCTTCTGAAGCAAAGCGATGCGTTTGTGTAAGAAAAATATCCATATTTAAAACTTTATAAAGTAAATTATCTAGCTTCCGGCGAATCGTCTTCCATATTCAACTTACAGAAAAAGTGTAGTGCCGCGCCTCTCGCAGTTCAAAATGCTTACGCTACATCTGACGAGCGTAACTGGTGTGCAATGTCGTCAATGCAATGTCGTAAGCATTTTGAACTGCGAGAGGCGCATAGCATTTGTTTTTGACAAATATGTCTATATGACAAAAAGATTTTTTTGAGATTTTTCACACTTAAAGTAGTTATCAATGGGTCATTCTAAACCCCAGGTAACCAGAATCCTGGGTTGTCTTCCTTCATGTTTTACATTGCTCACTGTACATTCCTAAACCCTGGGTTAACATTCTTATTTGCATAATGATATTGTTTTTTTAAAAAGGCTCTACCATTGCGTATCCTTAAATTATATACTGTCGACTTTATCAAGTTTATCCTGAATGGACTTTTCAGACTATAAGGGTAAAGGCCCGTTCACACCAAGAACGATAACTATAAAGATAACTATATTAGTGTATACCACAACACAATATAATTCTGTTAATATCATGCTGCAGTTTGTTGTCTGCCGCTTTAAATGCTCGAGCTCTTTAAAGAAGGATGGACTGTCAAAAAAAAAAAAAGCGATTCCAAACAATATTGTTTCTCTGTGCCGTTATTATTATAGTAGTGGTGTGGAATCTGATAATCTTTTATATTTAGAAAGATTTTTAGAACTATATTTTTTATCATTGTAGTACAGCTGCACGATTAAGCTAATCGTTAAAAGATCGATATCTTGAGTCAAAGACCCACGCAATCTTATTCCTAAATGACAACGATTCACCATTCAAATCTGCGCTGACCCAGAGAGAGCTATAAGCTTCACAAACATTCTTTTCAACCACACAGTCTCATTATTTATGTTACAATAATTCAAATCATCTCAGAAGTACTGGGATAAAAGCTTAAAGGTTGGATATAAAACAGTGATGTCTACAGTAGCACTAGCAATCAAAATAGAGTAAATAATCTTTTGGAAGTAACTTGATGCTAATGACTGTATCAATTACATTGATTGTTACACCAGTATGTGCACCAAGTGACTGTACAAAAAAAATTATATTTGTAAATGAATAATTAATTCAAGAGATTCATTCAAAAATGCAGATTCTTCAATAGTGAAAAAAATAATGGTCTTCACGAGCAAGTCATTGAATTATTCATTCAATCAGTTTTTTTATTAATGCAATTAATTTATTAAATTTAAATAGACTGCAGCAATTAACATTTTGTCAGAGCCTCTAATAAATTACATGTTATTGTGTTTAGTTATCTATTCAGAGCTATTTAAAAAAAAAAAAAAAAAAAAAAAAAAGTGTCACTTCATAAAATTAAGGTTGAACCACTGGAGTCACATGGACTATTTTAACGATGTCTTTACCACCTTTCTGGAACTTGAAAGTGTTAATTATATTGCCGTCTATAGAGGGGTCAGAGAGCCCTCAGATTTCATCAAAAATACTTTAATTTGTGTTCTGAAGATGAACAAGTCTTACGGGTTTGGAATGACACAAGGGTGAGGAATTCATCATTTTCATTTCAGGGGACCCTTTACATGATCAAAAAGAAGCCACAGAATGAATAAATAGCAGGATCACTGCATGGCCAATTCATGTTGAAAATAAGTTTCAGTTATTACACTTGTCCTGAAGTTTCATTTTTCGTCATTGTCAAGAAACATGAGAACCTCACAGTTACTGTTTGTTTTTGTTGTTTGGGGAGTTTGGCTATCTGCACTAAGGGACCATTTACTCCCTAGCAAACACAAACTGTTGGCTGTTTAGACAGCTGTGCCGAACAGGCAGATAACCCTGTCTTTCTCTACTGTAATCCACACTGAGTAGTACACACAAACAAAGACAAGTGATAATAGACACACATGGCCACTGCACACTATTATAGAAGTCTTCTTCCCCCGCCCCCCTCTTTTGTAAAACTATGGGAGTTTTATAGTAGATGTAAAAACTCAGCACATCTGCTTTTAGGGGATAAAAGGGATAGTTCACCCAAAGACAAAAACTATCATTTACTCACCCTCAAGTTGTTCTAACCCTGTATGAATATCTTTCTTCTGCTCAACACAAAATAACATATTTTGAAGAATATGGGTAACCTATCTATGGAAGTCAATGGGGCTCATCAACTGTTTGGTTACCGACAGTCAGCAAAATATCTTATTTTGTGTTCAGCACCCATTTTGGGTGAACTATCCCTTTAAATTACTGTACCCCATCCACTGAACTAACAGGACGATCGCTCAGTATATTATTATCAGAAACGTTAGACATACAAATGTTAGACATATGAGAGAGTTTAAATTATGAACCCATAGATGTGTGTGTGATTTTTGGCACCATCAATCACGCGTGCTGTAAGTCACCTCCCATCTCTCCTGACAACCGAGACATTTACAGCAAATGCAGCAAAACATAACTAATGTGAAACTAATGTGATATCCAGCCAACCGATGTGTTTTTCTTACCAGCACAGTTAAACAGTCGACATCTACTGAAGGTAATCCATGGTCGCCTTTCCAACAGAACAACTCCAAGGGAGCAGCCATATTTGAGAGGCTTTTAAGTGACTTTTCACCTGGAAGTACTGCGCTCTATGGTTACTACTGGCAACCGTCAGTTGTGTGGAACCACAATTTGTTTTTAAACTATGTCTTTTTAACCACTTATTAAAGCAATAAACGCTAAAACACTCTTTGCTTATTACTAGCCTAAAACGGCAAAATTATACAAATATCCAATAGACTCTAGCCTACACGAGGTAGTTTTATCTCAACGTTTTAATATAATTATATTTTCCTCCTTTTCACGCCACATATTATTATTATTATTATTATTATTATTATTATTATTATTATTATTATTATTATTATTATTATTTACATTTCCTGAATTTGAAAGCACAAAGAACTGGGACTGGGGACTGGTTCATTAATATGCCCTGGTAACACAAGAGTTTTGAGTACATATTTTTCAATTGGAATTTGTGGTGTATTGAGACATACAGAAAGATTATCATGGGAGTAAACAAATATATATATATACCAAAGTATTGGTACACCACTCCAAATCATTGAATTCAGGTGTTCCAATCACTTTCATGGCCAAAGGTGAATAAAATCAAGCAGCATGTTTTGGGTGGCCCCTTCTTGTTCCAACATGACTGTGCACCAGTGCACAAAGCAAGGTCCATAAAGACATTGATGAGTGAGTTTGGTGTGGAGGAACTTGACTGGCCGGCACAGAGTCCTGACCTCAACCCGTTAGAACACCTTTGGGATGAATTAGAGCAGAGACTGTGAGCCAGGCCTTCTTGTCCAACATCAGTGCCTGACTTCTAGAAGAATGGTAAAAAAAATTCCCATAAACACACTATGATATATACTATACACACTATACCTTACGGAAAGGCTTCCCAGAAGAATTGACGCTGTTATAGCTGCAAAGAGTGGGTAAACTCAATTTTAAACCTTACAGATTAAGAATGGGATGTCATTAAAGTTCATGTGCATGTAAAGGCAGGCATCCCAAAACTTTTGACAATATAGTGTAGGCTATATATTAGGGGTGTAACGATACCCTCATGTCAGAATTCAATGCCTATCACAATACTGAACTCACGATACAAAATTATTGCGATACTCGACATATGGTAAAAGGTTAACAAAAAATGTACTGTTGAAATTTGGTATTACATTTGGGGGTGGAAATGGCTTGGTCTTGGTGCTGGTAACACAATGCACAGGACAACAGACACCAGAATAAAAATAGTCATGATTCTGAAGCTGAAAATACAGAATTATTTTAGACAAATATGCTTGCACTCTGTCACTGACTAGATATATTTAAAAGAATGTAGGCCTTATCAGGACCCACAAATATTCCCTCATTACAACATTATACATTACATTAAACATTACATATAGTAGCTTTTTCTCACAGCACTTTTCATTTTGAGTGAACTATACACAATATATATTGTCACTATCCACGATACATATTGTTGCATTTTTTTATTGTGATATATTGTAATCAGGGATGCCTTTGGGTGTGCTCGTTGTGCTATGCACAGGGATGAACAGCAGAGGGAGCCAATGTCTCATTCAACCCAAAGATCTCTTGTTCCAGCTGTTTTTCAATGGCAGCACCAGACCTCTTCACAGCTGTTATTGTCTACCAGCAGATTGTGACGGATGAAAAGCAGTATCTCACCATCAACACCCACAAGGAAATGTTCACAAACAATTGCCTTACTTTTGAAGTGGCTTCAGCGCCCTAAATATTTCAACCAAAGGACCGTAGAAGGGATTAACGCAGTCTATCTCAATGACATACTATCACGGGTAAATGACGAAGAGCACTTGCAAACCCTGGATGCTGTGCTCACTCGACTACAGGATGCTTGTCTGAGCCTAAAAAGGAAGAAATGCACATTTCTCCAAAAATAAATGTGCTGCTTGGGTCATCTGGTAACTTAGATGGCAATGAGACAAAGTGAAAGCTCTGACAGAGGTTCCATGTCCCACCAATGTCATTGAACTGAAAGCCTAACTATAACAAGTTTCTACCCAACTTGTCTAGCATTCTAACCCCCAAATCACTGTATTATGCCACTGTCTTCATTAAAAGGAAATAAATATACATATATTTGAGTGGTGTAATATTATAATGAATACATAAATAAATAATGTTATTAATCACATATTAATATAACCCGGTTATTTAAATTACTAAAATACCCTAAATAGACAATAAAGCGCAATAATAATTCACCGCACTGCATATTATTCAACGACAAATTCAAGAACAGTTTCACCAAATTAATTTTAGTTATATCATTTATAAATTGAATACGAGAACAACCTTAATCATGGGATATGATTATAATGGTATAAATGTTTTTCTTCAGAAAAAGGGCAGACTTGAATAAATAAATAGCAACACAGTAACAAACAATACACAATGAAATTAATAGGGTAAATTATATAGGGGTAAATTTGACCAGCAGGCGGTTTCAGGTATAAATGGCCTTTTTTAAAATCTGGTTTTATCTAAACAATTTTTAACAACAGGGGATTGTAAATAATACAATTTTAGTAAAAGTCATTGACTGGGAGACTTGGATATTTTATTGAAAATCTGTTATGTGCATTTGAAAAACAGCCATGGGTAAATTTTCAGTACATTTTAAGGACCTTAACCTCAACCTGCGCCATCTAGAGTTTCATGACAGAACTTTCTATTTGCTTTTGGGTAGCTATTCCTATAAACCTCAAGATTGACCTAAATGTTTCTTATAATACAAGAATAGCTTCTTTATATTTCTTATAATAATATCTTCTATATTACTATTATTATTGTCCACAGGCTCTAGTCTCATTTATTGTAGGGTTATGTTTTAGACAGGCTCTACATTGCACTGAAGTCTGCAACCATGTAGATAGAGATTGTAAACAGCTTTATTTCGGGGAAGCACAAGATGCCTTTTCACTTCAAAGGTTTCTCATAGGCAAAGACTGTTTAAAAGCATTTCTTTTGTATTCATTGAAGGCATTTAATCACAGGGTCATATATACAGATTGGTCATATACAAAGCACTTTATAGTCTCAAATCTCAAGTCTGGTTTAATTATACAGAGTAGCCAAAAGGGCTGTACAATAACAATAAAACATGTCAGAAATGTTAAACAGAACATAAAACAAAGATCAGTAATAACAGAAAAGAAATCAACAGTTAAAAGCCATAGAGAACAAGTTTTCAATCGAGATTTAAAAGTGCCATTTGAGGGTACAGCTCTGATGTCAGGTGAAAGGGTATTCCACAGTCTCGGACCAGCAACAGAAAATGCCCGATCCCCTTTAGTTTTCAGGCGGGTTTTAGGAATTGTGAGTAGGAAGCAATTTAATGATCTTTGAAGTCTACTAGAATTCATATGTATCAAATTTGTCATATATTCTGGGGCAGCTTTAGACATAGGGCAACACCTTATAATGAATCTGAAATTTAACCGGAAGCCAGTGCAGTTTTTCCAATACTGGGATAATACGCTCCCTTTTCTTTGTGCTCGTGGGGAGCCTCGCAGCGCATTCTGGACCAGTTGTAATTTTGAAATAAGAGATTGATTAGCTCCAAAATAAATTGCATCACAGTAATCCAAGCGGGAGGAAATAAATCGTCAATCACAGTCTCAAGATCAGCAACAGACAAAAAGATTTCATTTTAGCAATAGTCCTCAGCTGAAAAAACAACTTTCTACCACACACTTAATCTGAGCAGCAAATGATAAGGATGAGTCAAATATTACACCCGGATTCCTTATCTGGGGCCGGACATTCGTTGACCAAGGACCCAAAACGTCTTTTACGTCACTTGACCTAAAAATGATCACTTCAGATTTGGTCGCGTTTAGCTGGAGACTAACCAGCACGTCACCTCCTCAAGACATAATAACAAAGATGATGAATGAGAAGTTGATCCTCCGCATTTAATAGGCAAGTAAACCTGAATATCATCGGTGTAAAGGTGATATGACATACCGTGTCTTTTAAAGACAAGACTTAAGGGCCTCCCAAAATGGAGCCCTGAGAACTCCAGTCAATATGAACTACAGAGGAAGAAAATTCCCAATCCTCACTGAAAAGGATCTTTCCTTCAAATAAGAGGAAAAGCATTTTAAGACGGCCCCTCTCAGACCCACAACATGCTCAATGAGAATATCATTATCCATCAAATCAAAAGCTGCACTAAGGTCGAGCATAATTAGAGCTCCTTGACTACCCAAGTCCCCAATAAAGTAAAGACCCGGTAACCAGTAATAAAGCTGAAAAGGTGTTAATACTAAAAGAATCATCACCCACCTTTCCAACTAACACATAAAACCTTGACCAAATGCCTTTAGTTTTCCCAGTAAAGACACTTAAAAACTTCTCACAACATTCTGTGTATGGGGGTATAATGACAATTTTTGGTGAACTTGAGAACTTGATATACATAAAGATGACTTGTCTTGACTTTGAGTAAATGTGTCTGTGATGACTTGATGACTTCTTTCCAGTCTTCAGTCATGTTCTTGCTCAGACCTGGACCGGCTCTGAGATCTCTGGTGTGGCGGCTTGAGTTCCCTGTCAGGTTGGCGTTGGACTTCAGGCTTGGGTCAAGTCTCGAGCTCAAGCCTTCCACCAAGGACAGCAAGTATGTTATTTCCTATCCAATACAAAGATCATATGAACAAGTCAACTTATGAATGTTTTTTTTAGAGCTGATTTACAACAGAATTGAAACACAGTGAAGCCACTTAGAAAAAATCTGTATCGCCGCTATATAAATGAGGGTGACGTGACTTGACTATAGCAAGAACATTACAATGAACACAAATTTGAAAACCTCACTACAAGTAATCCAGAATTGATGACAAATGATATAATAATCCTACTCTGTCTGTTACACTTGCTCACACCTGAAATCACTGATCGCCTGAACTTCTCCATTCTACAGTAGAGTAGTCATTTCTAATCCATTTATGTTGTAACATCTGCTCTAACGTCGGCCGTTTAGTTGGATCCCGGGCTAGGCACTGCCCAATCAGATCAGTGCATCCTGTTCACAATTGAATAAGGAGAAAGCTGGTTAGTCATGACCATCTAAAACATGATTAATATAATGCAAAATGTCCCTTCTTATCTTTAAAGTATGTGAAGTGTGTAGTTTCTATGAGCCAAGCGGAATTACAAAAGGAAACATATTTTCAAAAAACCTGGCTTTCACTTCTGTAACTAAAGCTGAATTTCTTTTTCTCTGCTACGGTAGCCACGCCCAAACTCTCGCTACACATAGAATTTTTTTTTTTTTTTTTAAACGTACGTACTTCACCTTTAACTGTTTCTGTACAGAGCCTTTTCCTTATGTGCGTTTATCAATGTTATAAATATTATTCACTCACCTATGGATAAGTTGCCATTCTGAAATCTAACGTTGGCTTGTATGATTTCCATTCTATTGCGAAAAAGGACGGCATGCGTTCACCATCTCGTACAACAGCACTCCTAGAGCCCAGACATTTGCTGGTACGGCGTGGAATCTAGGTTCTGTGAAGACTTCAGGTGGGCAGTGATCCTGTAATCCTGTAAGCAAGACATGTGCACATTGTTGAACTTTTCTTTTAAAGCATCAGAATAATTAGCAAGTCACTACATTCAGGTTTCCACCCTCCCAAAATGCTCACCAAGGTATACGTCGCTCTTGTAGCCATCACTGCTAAATAGCTGACCGCAGCCAAAGTCTATCAGCTTGAGCTCGAAGGTGTTTTTCTTCAACAGGAAATTCTGTGCATGAATGTCATTGTGAAAAACACCATGCTCGATGCAGTGTTGTACCGCCAGCACAGCCTGTTGCATGAAGACCCGTGCTACTGTTTCACACAGCTCAGGATGACCAGTGATGACGTCCTGCAAGCTCTCGCAGGGTTCGGGTACTCCAAAATGAGGGTGAATTTTCGAGGATGTTCAAACCACTCGTATAGTTGTATGACGTGGGGCTTATTGGTTCCCGCCTCATCATTAGCAGCAGCGCCACTTCTGTAACGAGAGGTTCGGGATGCCCAGGCTAGAGAAAGAAAAGTAGTAGACAGAAGGTTAGCTGGGAAAAATCTGAAGAAAACATCATTTTTAAATGTACTTTCCTTTGATCTTTTAGATGCGTTCAAAAGAGCCTTTTCAGCTCAAAGTTATTTGGTGGCTCATTTGTCAAATCACATTTACACCTAATGCTTCCTACGGTTGTATTAACTACAGTGCACATCTGCACTTAAACAACTAAATACATATTCAGGTTTTGGCCAACTTACAATATCAAGATAAAGAAAATTGTCCAATTTGCTCATCCGCTTGATGGCAACCTGCAAAAAAAAAAAAAAAAACGGTTTCAGTAACAGTATTCAAGCACCTGACCATCTGTGAATTGTTTTACATATGTTTTGATGCATGCATAAGCAAAATGTTTGTACAATCGGTAAGACTGACCTTTTGCCATCAAATTTGCGTGTTCC
Source organism: Paracanthobrama guichenoti (assembly GCA_018749465.1). Classification (NCBI taxonomy): domain Eukaryota; kingdom Metazoa; phylum Chordata; class Actinopteri; order Cypriniformes; family Gobionidae; genus Paracanthobrama; species Paracanthobrama guichenoti. The sequence continues at coordinate 20,595,984 of CM031961.1, read as the reverse complement.
CTCGTACACACTGCCAAACACTCCGGATCAATCATCTCTCCCACATTATAGAGAGACTCAAAGGACTCTGAAAAAAACCAGACAAATATGAGCTTGCTAGATCCACTGTTTTATTTTAAAAAATATCTGTGCTGGTTGTGTCGAGGAAATAAGATTAATATTCTCTGAAAACAAGCTTTAAGATACTTTAGAGGAAAACAAGACAACAAAACTGTTTAGAAAAATGTTGGAGAAATAATGACTGGCGATTTACCGTTATTTGGCTCGGCGCGGAGTCTGGATCTGGCGCAGGTGAGGACGGCTTAGGATCAGGTTCTAGCTCCAGATCTGGTGGAGGGACAAAAGGCTCCACAACATCCACAGCACCGGGGCAACAGCAGCGGAAAGGACTCTTCATAGCCTTCCAGAGCCTCTTGAGGAAAGAACGGATCACATTCCTCTTCCTACATTCTGTAGGTTTTTCTGAAATGAAGATAATCAATTTAAAACACTATTAGAAACATCTCTGATGTCAAATTGAGGAATGCTATAATGACATAACTTACATTTTACTGTTGAATTCTTATCTGTAATGTTACAAATCCAAAGTAATGGAAATATTTCCAACCTATCTGCCTTTGACAATTCAAGAGCAATAAGTCGTGAAATAGAATTCTATTGGGGATGGTTTGCGGTCTGAGAAGCGTCTTTCTGTGCGTGTGTTTCGAGTGTGTGTCAGACGGTGCAAGTACCACTGAGTTCATGGCTTATTGAGAACATTACTAACTTTCCCATTAAGTCAAGAAAACGTTGTTTTTAAATGTTCCCTGAACGTTCAAAACTTTTTTTTTTCCCCCCAGTGTTTTGTCTTGGTTAAAGGAACATTTCTATTTTGTAATCTATGGGAACGTTACTTGTGAATGCTCTCTGAAAATGTTAGGCGAACGTCCAATTAAAATATTTCTTCAAAAAAAAAATCAGAAAGAAAATTTCAGCTACATTTTTCCGGAGCAACAGTAAATGTGACCGGACATTAACAAGCAATCTTACGCATGAAATAGCAAAATCTCTATCTGTACACTTTACACTGGCCAGCCTTATGTCAATCTCACCTGTTGAGCTCTTGTTCACAGGAGAAGCCTCCACGGCACCCTGAGGAGTTCGGCCATTTGAAGTCTCCGTTGGCTCAACAGGAACTTGACCTGGCAGCGGAGGGCAGAGCCACCCTTCGAGGCTGTCGGACCTGGACAAACAGCAGTCGCTGCAACTGCCCTGTTCGTTTTGGCTATCCCAGCTATCACCACTGCTAGGGCTTAACAACTGCCTCTCTAGATCGTCCAACTTCCTCTCTAGATCGTTTAACCGCCTCTCTATTTCGTCCTCAGGTGATGGCACGATGCCTGGTGAAGAATCTGTGGAAGAGATTTTTTTTAATAAATATTAATAATGTCACATCAAATTGTTATTATTATTATTATTATTATTATTTTACTTTCTATTTTCAAAGACAAATCATTTATTAACTTCTTTAATGAAAGGCTATTCAGACCTCTGTGAGAGTGTTTAGATGAAGTGGACGTAAGTCCATCATCTGGAGTGCCAGCTGCCGCTCTGCCACTCCCTCTTCCTGTCACGGTCACCAGAACCGGGTCTCCAAACCTCCTGACCAGCCTTCCGAGAGAAAGTAGCTCTACTGGATCTGGAGCGGCCCGAGGCTGGAATATTGCAGACATCACATAACTTAGTAATGTTTTCTTAATGATCACTAATCAGTGTCAGAGGTCAATTACAAATTCGTACCGTGAGGCTAGTTACTCAAACTGTAAAGTTTATTTCATATGAAAGGAATCAACATGTGACCACTTAGCAGAGAAAATTGGGGATAAAATGGGTTACCTCGCACAAGTTTCTTCACATTAATGAAGTCAATCGTTGTACAACATCATACCATAAACAAATGAAAAATAAAAACTCACCTCCTGTTTCACCCTTGTGAGGCATCGACATCCTCCTCCAATCTGCAATAAAAACAATACAAAATACAATACAGAAAAAGAGAATACAACACTCCTCGGAAATACTCCTCCAAAAGAAAAAAAGAAAATAAAGAAAACAAAACAAACGCCTTCTAAAATAAGAAAAGAACAATAAAATAAAAGTGTCCTCAGAAATAATAATATGAATGTAAAGGATATATCCTCCGGTCTTCTCCAATAAAAGTATCTCAGCAATCCTCCGAACAGCTTCACAAGATTCGCACAGAAAGATCAGCAAAAGTCTCAGTCTGGATTCGCCTCGCCTCTCAACAACAGACAGCGATCGATCGGGTCGAGTTTGTTTATGCAGTCGGAAGAATTCGTAACACGCGCGTCGCCTTAGCAACTAAAATTTGAATCAGTCACACCTGACGTCGCGTGCGTGAGCAGGCGCGTGAGCGCACATCAGATCTGAACACATGTATTGAATAGTTACGAACTTAATTTCTTTAATACACATGAGATGTATTCTTTCTGAACAGTTATTCTTATTATTGTTATTATAATCCCGTGGAATTATTTGTGCCCAAAATCTTCATTAGATTCATTGAGCAAAAGCGCCCACGCAAGGCACTTACAGTCTAATGAATCCACAGTCATCGCTTCTGTCCAAAATGCGTGCAAAAAGGCACAAGGGAGGATAATAAATCAGATATCATCTTATAAAGAGTAAATGGATTCGTTTCAACTTGCCCTTTTCCGCATATATAACCACCAAGGCCAATCAGCTTTCAGTGTCACTAATGCGTCATCAAAGCGGTTAGTAGCGGTGAAGAAATCACAATTAATAAAGCCCATTTATGATTTCACTAATGAAGGAGTGGAGGATGACGTTCATCATGTGTTTTATAATGATAAGCACTGTCTTTCTCAAACAATGCTTAACAGATTATTTCAGTTATTAACAGTTTAACTTAAAGTCTGCGCTGTCATGTGCCGATTCGGACTGGAATATTACGGAGGCAGAAGCGCTATGAATAATGTGTGGTAATAAAATCATACGTCGAAATAAAATTAACTTTAATTTTAATTACATGGATTCCTACATTTCCGTTAAATCAAATAACAGAATCCCAATCAAAGAAATAGTCTATATCTGAATGAAACGATTCTATTTTTAACTGAATTTAAACTGTTTGTGTGGATCTTGCATTCAAATATTTAACGTTATATGAGCAATAATTATATGAGTCATAATTTTAAGATGGTGTGATGAAAAACTAACTGGGGAAAAATGTATGGATTAAAAACTTTAAACTTTAAAAACGTTTTAAATTGCTGAGAATGAGTGAAGTCATGTCGTGGGCTTCCAGGATTCTTAAGATACAAAAGAGAGTCCCGAGAGGATGTACGGTCATCAGGTAGCCTATTCATTTGATCTCTGCCATTGTAAAAGTGTAAGATATTATAAAATTAGTCATTTTGAATAAACTTGTGTTTTACCAACCCCGAACTCAACCTTACAGTCATGAAACTATTATTTTTAGTCATCAACTATGTTTTTTTGTACGGAGCCCCGCACATGACACGCAGGGAAAAAAGTGGTAGGTTTAATCCTGCGCACGATTTATAAATCGAGGGAACAAATTAGTAAATCGTGTGGAAGGTTTAGCAAGTCGAGGGAACGAAGCAGTAAATCGGCCTCACGATTTACGTTTCTTTTTTCTTCTTGCACGTCAAGGCTCTGTATTTTTGAATAAATAAATAGCAACACAGTAGCAAACAATACACAATAAAAATCGCAAAACAAAAGTGTATCATAAATCCAAAGTTTGAACATGTATGAGTAGGCTAAAACATCTTCATTTGATCGTGCCTTGTGTGAATGTCCACAGTAAGCCTACACGTTGCTCAAACACAGCGTGAAAATAAAGGAATTATATAGGGGTAAATTTGACCAGCAGGCGGTTTCAGGTATAAATGGCCTTTTTTTTTTTTTAATCTGGTTTTATCTAAACAATTTTTAACAACAGGGATTGTAAATAATACAATTTTAGTGAAAGTCATTGACTGGGAGACTTGGATATTTTATTGAAAATCTGTTATGTGCATTTGAAAAACAGCCATGGGTAAATTTTCAGTACATTTTAAGGACCTTAACCTCAACCTGCGCCATCTAGAGTTTCATGACAGAACTTTCTATTTGCTTTTGGGTAACTATTCCTATAAACCTCAAGATTGACCTAAATGTTTCTTATAATACAAGAATAGCTTCTTTATATTTCTTATAATAATATCTTCTATATTACTATTATTATTGTCCACAGGCTCTAGTCTCATTTATTGTAGGGTTATGTTTTAGACAGGCTCTACATTGCACTGAAGTCTGCAACCATGTAGATAGAGATTGTAAACAGCTTTATTTCGGGAAGCACAAGATGCCTTTTCACTTCAAAGGTTTCTCATAGGCAAAGACTGTTTAAAAGCATTTCTTTTGTATTCATTGAAGGCATTTAATCACAGGGTCATATATACAGATTGGTCATATACAAAGCACTTTATAGTCTCAAATCTCAAGTCTGGTTTAATTATACAGAGTAGCCAAAAGGGCTGTACAATAACAATAAAACATGTCAGAAATGTTAAACAGAACATAAAACAAAGATCAGTAATAACAGAAAAGAAATCAACAGTTAAAAGCCATAGAGAACAAGTTTTCAATCGAGATTTAAAAGTGCCATTTGAGGGTACAGCTCTGATGTCAGGTGAAAGGGTATTCCACAGTCTCGGACCAGCAACAGAAAATGCCCGATCCCCTTTAGTTTTCAGGCGGGTTTTAGGAATTGTGAGTAGGAAGCAATTTAATGATCTTTGAAGTCTACTAGAATTCATATGTATCAAATTTGTCATATATTCTGGGGCAGCTTTAGACATAGGGCAACACCTTATAATGAATCTGAAATTTAACCGGAAGCCAGTGCAGTTTTTCCAATACTGGGATAATACGCTCCCTTTTCTTTGTGCTCGTGGGGAGCCTCGCAGCCGCATTCTGGACCAGTTGTAATTTTGAAATAAGAGATTGATTAGCTCCAAAATAAATTGCATCACAGTAATCCAAGCGGGAGGAAATAAATGCGTCAATCACAGTCTCAAGATCAGCAACAGACAAAAAAGATTTCATTTTAGCAATAGTCCTCAGCTGAAAAAAACAACTTTCTACCACACACTTAATCTGAGCAGCAAATGATAAGGATGAGTCAAATATTACACCCGGATTCCTTATCTGGGGCCGGACATTCGTTGACCAAGGACCCAAAACGTCTTTTACGTCACTTGACCTAAAAATGATCACTTCAGATTTGGTCGCGTTTAGCTGGAGACTAACCAGCACGTCACCTCCTCAAGACATAATAACAAAGATGATGAATGAGAAGTTGATCCTCCGCATTTAATAGGCAAGTAAACCTGAATATCATCGGTGTAAAGGTGATATGACATACCGTGTCTTTTAAAGACAAGACTTAAGGGCCTCCCAAAATGGAGCCCTGAGAACTCCAGTCAATATGAACTACAGAGGAAGAAAATTCCCCAATCCTCACTGAAAAGGATCTTTCCTTCAAATAAGAGGAAAAGCATTTTAAGACGGCCCCTCTCAGACCCACAACATGCTCAATGAGAATATCATTATCCATCAAATCAAAAGCTGCACTAAGGTCGAGCATAATTAGAGCTCCTTGACTACCCAAGTCCCCAATAAAGTAAAGACCCGGTAACCAGTAATAAAGCTGAAAAGGTGTTAATACTAAAAGAATCATCACCCACCTTTCCAACTAACACATAAAACCTTGACCAAATGCCTTTAGTTTTCCCAGTAAAGACACTTAAAAACTTCTCACAACATTCTGTGTATGGGGGTATAATGACAATTTTTGGTGAACTTGAGAACTTGATATACATAAAGATGACTTGTCTTGACTTTGAGTAAATGTGTCTGTGATGACTTGATGACTTCTTTCCAGTCTTCAGTCATGTTCTTGCTCAGACCTGGACCGGCTCTGAGATCTCTGGTGTGGCGGCTTGAGTTCCCTGTCAGGTTGGCGTTGGACTTCAGGCTTCGGGTCAAGTCTCGAGCTCAAGCCTTCCACCAAGGACAGCAAGTATGTTATTTCCTATCCAATACAAAGATCATATGAACAAGTCAACTTATGAATGTTTTTTTTAGAGCTGATTTACAACAGAATTGAAACACAGTGAAGCCACTTAGAAAAATCTGTATCGCCGCTATATAAATGAGGGTGACGTGACTTGACTATAGCAAGAACATTACAATGAACACAAATTTGAAAACCTCACTACAAGTAATCCAGAATTGATGACAAATGATATAATAATCCTACTCTGTCTGTTACACTTGCTCACACCTGAAATCACTGATCGCCTGAACTTCTCCATTCTACAGTAGAGTAGTCATTTCTAATCCATTTATGTTGTAACATCTGCTCTAACGTCGGCCGTTTAGTTGGATCCGGGCTAGGCACTGCCCAATCAGATCAGTGCATCCTGTTCACAATTGAATAAGGAGAAAGCTGGTTAGTCATGACCATCTAAAACATGATTAATATAATGCAAAATGTCCCTTCTTATCTTTAAAGTATGTGAAGTGTGTAGTTTCTATGAGCCAAGCGGAATTACAAAAGGAAACATATTTTCAAAAAACCTGGCTTTCACTTCTGTAACTAAAGCTGAATTTCTTTTCTCTGCTACGGTAGCCACGCCAAACTCTCGCTACACATAGAATTTTTTTTTTTTTTTTTTTAAACGTCACGTACTTCACCTTTAACTGTTTCTGTACAGAGCCTTTTCCTTATGTGCGTTTATCAATGTTATAAATATTATTCACTCACCTATGGATAAGTTGCCATTCTGAAATCTAACGTTGGCTTGTATGATTTCCATTCTATTGCGAAAAAGGACGACGTCGTTCACCATCTCGTACAACAGCACTCCTAGAGCCCAGACATTTGCTGGTGCGGCGTGGAATCTAGGTTCTGTGAAGACTTCAGGTGGGCAGTGATCCTGTAATCCTGTAAGCAAGACATGTGCACATTGTTGAACTTTTCTTTTAAAGCATCAGAATAATTAGCAAGTCACTACATTCAGGTTTCCACCCTCCCAAAATGCTCACCAAGGTATACGTCGCTCTTGTAGCCATCACTGCTAAATAGCTGACCGCAGCCAAAGTCTATCAGCTTGAGCTCGAAGGTGTTTTTCTTCAACAGGAAATTCTGTGCATGAATGTCATTGTGAAAAACACCATGCTCGATGCAGTGTTGTACCGCCAGCACAGCCTGTTGCATGAAGACCCGTGCTACTGTTTCACACAGCTCAGGATGACGAGTGATGACGTCCTGCAAGCTCGCAGGGTTCGGGTACTCCAAAATGAGGGTGAATTTTCGAGGATGTTCAAACCACTCGTATAGTTGTATGACGTGGGGCTTATTGGTTCCCGCCTCATCATTAGCAGCAGCGCCACTTCTGTAACGAGAGGTTCGGGATGCCCAGGCTAGAGAAAGAAAAGTAGTAGACAGAAGGTTAGCTGGGAAAAATCTGAAGAAAACATCATTTTTAAATGTACTTTCCTTTGATCTTTTAGATGCGTTCAAAAGAGCCTTTTCAGCTCAAAGTTATTTGGTGGCTCATTTGTCAAATCACATTTACACCTAATGCTTCCTACGGTTGTATTAACTACAGTGCACATCTGCACTTAAACAACTAAATACATATTCAGGTTTTGGCCAACTTACAATATCAAGATAAAGAAAATTGTCCAATTTGCTCATCCGCTTGATGGCAACCTGCAAAAAAAAAAAAAAAACGGTTTCAGTAACAGTATTCAAGCACCTGACCATCTGTGAATTGTTTTACATATGTTTTGATGCATGCATAAGCAAAATGTTTGTACAATCGGTAAGACTGACCTTTTGCCATCAAATTTGCGTGTTCCTCGTACACACTGCCAAACACTCCGGATCCAATCATCTCTCCCACATTATAGAGAGACTCAAAGGACTCTGAAAAAAAACCAGACAAATATGAGCTTGCTAGATCCACTGTTTTATTTTAAAAATATCTGTGCTGGTTGTGTCGAGGAAATAAGATTAATATTCTCTGAAAACAAGCTTTAAGATACTTTAGAGGAAAACAAGACAACAAAACTGTTTAGAAAAATGTTGGAGAAATAATGACTGGCGATTTACCGTTATTTGGCTCGACGCGGAGTCTGGATCTGGCGCAGGTGAGGACGGCTTAGGATCAGGTTCTAGCTCCAGATCTGGTGGAGGGACAAAAGGCTCCACAACATCCACAGCACCGGGCAACAGCAGCGGAAAGGACTCTTCATAGCCTTCCAGAGCCTCTTGAGGAAAGAACGGATCACATTCCTCTTCCTACATTCTGTAGGTTTTTCTGAAATGAAGATAATCAATTTAAAACACTATTAGAAACATCTCTGATGTCAAATTGAGGAATGCTATAATGACATAACTTACATTTTACTGTTGAATTCTTATCTGTAATGTTACAAATCCAAAGTAATGGAAATATTTCCAACCTATCTGCCTTTGACAATTCAAGAGCAATAAGTCGTGAAATAGAATTCTATTGGGGATGGTTTGCGGTCTGAGAAGCGTCTTTCTGTGCGTGTGTTTTGAGTGTGTGTCAGACGGTGCAAGTACCACTGAGTTCATGGCTTATTGAGAACATTACTAACTTTCCCATTAAGTCAAGAAAACGTTGTTTTTAAATGTTCCCTGAACGTTCAAAACTTTTTTTTTTCCCCCCAGTGTTTTGTCTTGGTTAAAGGAACATTTCTATTTTGTAATCTATGGGAACGTTACTTGTGAATGCTCTCTGAAAATGTTAGGCGAACGTCCAATTAAAATATTTCTTCAAAAAAATCAGAAAGAAAATTTCAGCTACATTTTTCCGGAGCAACAGTAAATGTGACCGGACATTAACAAGCAATCTTACGCATGAAATAGCAAAATCTCTATCTGTACACTTTACACTGGCCAGCCTTATGTCAATCTCACCTGTTGAGCTCTTGTTCACAGGAGAAGCCTCCACGGCACCCTGAGGAGTTCGGCCATTTGAAGTCTCCGTTGGCTCAACAGGAACTTGACCTGGCAGCGGAGGGCAGAGCCACCCTTCGAGGCTGTCGGACCTGGACAAACAGCAGTCGCTGCAACTGCCCTGTTCGTTTTGGCTATCCCAGCTATCACCACTGCTAGGGCTTAACAACTGCCTCTCTAGATCGTCCAACTTCCTCTCTAGATCGTTTAACCGCCTCTCTATTTCGTCCTCAGGTGATGGCACGATGCCTGGTGAAGAATCTGTGGAAGAGATTTTTTTTAATAAATATTAATAATGTCACATCAAATTGTTATTATTATTATTATTTTTTTTTTACTTTCTATTTTCAAAGACAAATCATTTATTAACTTCTTTAATGAAAGGCTATTCAGACCTCTGTGAGAGTGTTTAGATGAAGTGGACGTAAGTCCATCATCTGGGTGCCAGCTGCCGCTCTGCCACTCCCTCTTCCTGTCACGGTCACCAGAACCGGGTCTCCAAACCTCCTGACCAGCCTTCCGAGAGAAAGTAGCTCTACTGGATCTGGAGCGGCCCGAGGCTGGAATATTGCAGACATCACATAACTTAGTAATGTTTTCTTAATGATCACTAATCAGTGTCAGAGGTCAATTACAAATTCGTACCGTAGGCTAGTTACTCAAACTGTAAAGTTTATTTCATATGAAAGGAATCAACATGTGACCACTTAGCAGAGAAAATTGGGGGATAAAATGGGTTACCTCGCACAAGTTTCTTCACATTAATGAAGTCAATCGTTGTACAACATCATACCATAAACAAATGAAAAATAAAAACTCACCTCCTGTTTCACCCTTGTGAGGCATCGACATCCTCCTCCAATCTGCAATAAAAACAATACAAAATACAATACAGAAAAAAGAGAATACAACACTCCTCGGAAATACTCCTCCAAAAGAAAAAAGAAAATAAAGAAAACAAAAACAAACGCCTTCTAAAATAAGAAAAGAACAATAAAATAAAAGTGTCCTCAGAAATAATAATATGAATGTAAAGGATATATCCTCCGGTCTTCTCCAATAAAAGTATCTCAGCAATCCTCCGAACAGCTTCACAAGATTCGCACAGAAAGATCAGCAAAAGTCTCAGTCTGGATTCGCCTCGCCTCTCAACAACAGACAGCGATCGATCGGGTCGAGTTTGTTTATGCAGTCGGAAGAATTCGTAACACGCGTCGCCTTAGCAACTAAAATTTGAATCAGTCACACCTGACGTCGCGTGCGTGAGCAGAGGAGCGCGTGAGCGCACATCAGATCTGAACACATGTATTGAATAGTTACGAACTTAATTTCTTTAATACACATGAGATGTATTCTTTCTGAACAGTTATTCTTATTATTGTTATTATAATCCGTGGAATTATTTGTGCCCAAAATCTTCATTAGATTCATTGAGCAAAAGCGTCCACGCAAGGCACTTACAGTCTAATGAATCCCACAGTCATCGCTTCTGTCCAAAATGCGTGCAAAAAGGCACAAGGGAGGATAATAAATCAGATATCATCTTATAAAGAGTAAATGGATTCGTTTCAACTTGCCCTTTTCCGCATATATAACCACCAAGGCCAATCAGCTTTCAGTGTCACTAATGCGTCATCAAAGCGGTTAGTAGCGGTGAAGAAATCACAATTAATAAAGCCCATTTATGATTTCACTAATGAAGGAGTGGAGGATGACGTTCATCATGTGTTTTATAATGATAAGCACTGTCTTTCTCAAACAATGCTTAACAGATTATTTCAGTTATTAACAGTTTAACTTAAAGTCTGCGCTGTCATGTGCCGATTCGGACTGGAATATTACGGAGGCAGAAGCGCTATGAATAATGTGTGGTAATAAAATCATACGTCGAAATAAAATTAACTTTAATTTTAATTACATGGATTCCTACATTTCCGTTAAATCAAATAACAGAATCCCAATCAAAGAAATAGTCTATATCTGAATGAAACGATTCTATTTTTTAACTGAATTTAAACTGTTTGTGTGGATCTTGCATTCAAATATTTAACGTTATATGAGCAATAATTATATGAGTCATAATTTTAAGATGGTGTGATGAAAAACTAACTGGGAAAAATGTATGGATTAAAAACTTTAAACTTTAAAAACGTTTTAAATTGCTGAGAATGAGTGAAGTCATGTCGTGGGCTTCCAGGATTCTTAAGATACAAAAGAGAGTCCGAGAGGATGTACGGTCATCAGGTAGCCTATTCATTTGATCTCTGCCATTGTAAAAGTGTAAGATATTATAAAATTAGTCATTTTGAATAAACTTGTGTTTTACCAACCCCGAACTCAACCTTACAGTCATGAAACTATTATTTTTAGTCATCAACTATGTTTTTTTGCACGAGCCCGCACATGACACGCAGGAAAAAAAGTGGTAGGTTTAATCCTGCGCACGATTTATAAATCGAGGAACAAATTAGTAAATCGTGTGGAAGGTTTAGCAAGTCGAGGAACGAAGCAGTAAATCGGCCTCACGATTTACGTTTTTTTTCTTCTTGCACGTCAAGGCTCTGTATTTTTGAATAAATAAATAGCAACACAGTAGCAAACAATACACAATAAAAATCGCAAAACAAAAGTGTATCATAAATCCAAAGTTTGGAACATGTATGAGTAGGCTAAAACATCTTCATTTGATCGTGCCTTGTGTGAATGTCCACAGTAAGCCTACACGTTGCTCAAACACAGCGTGAAAATAAAGGAATTATATAGGGGTAAATTTGACCAGCAGGCGGTTTCAGGTATAAATGGCTTTTTTTTTTTTTTTTTAATCTGGTTTTATCTAAACAATTTTTAACAACAGGGGATTGTAAATAATACAATTTTAGTGAAAGTCATTGACTGGGAGACTTGGATATTTTATTGAAAATCTGTTATGTGCATTTGAAAAACAGCCATGGGTAAATTTTCAGTACATTTTAAGGACCTTAACCTCAACCTGCGCCATCTAGAGTTTCATGACAGAACTTTCTATTTGCTTTTGGGTAACTATTCCTATAAACCTCAAGATTGACCTAAATGTTTCTTATAATACAAGAATAGCTTCTTTATATTTCTTATAATAATATCTTCTATATTACTATTATTATTGTCCACAGGCTCTAGTCTCATTTATTGTAGGGTTATGTTTTAGACAGGCTCTACATTGCACTGAAGTCTGCAACCATGTAGATAGAGATTGTAAACAGCTTTATTTAGGGAAGCACAAGATGCCTTTTCACTTCAAAGGTTTCTCATAGGCAAAGACTGTTTAAAAGCATTTCTTTTGTATTCATTGAAGGCATTTAATCACAGGGGTCATATATACAGATTGGTCATATACAAAGCACTTTATAGTCTCAAATCTCAAGTCTGGTTTAATTATACAGAGTAGCCAAAAGGGCTGTACAATAACAATAAAACATGTCAGAAATGTTAAACAGAACATAAAACAAAGATCAGTAATAACAGAAAAGAAATCAACAGTTAAAAGCCATAGAGAACAAGTTTTCAATCGAGATTTAAAAGTGCCATTTGAGGGTACAGCTCTGATGTCAGGTGAAAGGGTATTCCACAGTCTCGGACCAGCAACAGAAAATGCCCGATCCTTTAGTTTTCAGGCGGGTTTTAGGAATTGTGAGTAGGAAGCAATTTAATGATCTTTGAAGTCTACTAGAATTCATATGTATCAAATTTGTCATATATTCTGGGGCAGCTTTAGACATAGGGCAACACCTTATAATGAATCTGAAATTTAACCGGAAGCCAGTGCAGTTTTTCCAATACTGGGATAATACGCTCCCTTTTCTTTGTGCTCGTGGGGAGCCTCGCAGCCGCATTCTGGACCAGTTGTAATTTTGAAATAAGAGATTGATTAGCTCCAAAATAAATTGCATCACAGTAATCCAAGCGGGAGGAAATAAATCGTCAATCACAGTCTCAAGATCAGCAACAGACAAAAAGATTTCATTTTAGCAATAGTCCTCAGCTGAAAAAACAACTTTCTACCACACACTTAATCTGAGCAGCAAATGATAAGGATGAGTCAAATATTACACCCGGATTCCTTATCTGGGGCCGGACATTCGTTGACCAAGGACCCAAAACGTCTTTTACGTCACTTGACCTAAAAATGATCACTTCAGATTTGGTCGCGTTTAGCTGGAGACTAACCAGCACGTCACCTCCTCAAGACATAATAACAAAGATGATGAATGAGAAGTTGATCCTCCGCATTTAATAGGCAAGTAAACCTGAATATCATCGGTGTAAAGGTGATATGACATACCGTGTCTTTTAAAGACAAGACTTAAGGGCCTCCCAAAATGGAGCCCTGAGAACTCCAGTCAATATGAACTACAGAGGAAGAAAATTCCCCAATCCTCACTGAAAAGGATCTTTCCTTCAAATAAGAGGAAAAGCATTTTAAGACGGCCCCTCTCAGACCCACAACATGCTCAATGAGAATATCATTATCCATCAAATCAAAAGCTGCACTAAGGTCGAGCATAATTAGAGCTCCTTGACTACCCAAGTCCCCAATAAAGTAAAGACCCGGTAACCAGTAATAAAGCTGAAAAGGTGTTAATACTAAAAGAATCATCACCCACCTTTCCAACTAACACATAAAACCTTGACCAAATGCCTTTAGTTTTCCCAGTAAAGACACTTAAAAACTTCTCACAACATTCTGTGTATGGGGGTATAATGACAATTTTTGGTGAACTTGAGAACTTGATATACATAAAGATGACTTGTCTTGACTTTGAGTAAATGTGTCTGTGATGACTTGATGACTTCTTTCCAGTCTTCAGTCATGTTCTTGCTCAGACCTGGACCGGCTCTGAGATCTCTGGTGTGGCGGCTTGAGTTCCCTGTCAGGTTGGCGTTGGACTTCAGGCTTGGGTCAAGTCTCGAGCTCAAGCCTTCCACCAAGGACAGCAAGTATGTTATTTCCTATCCAATACAAAGATCATATGAACAAGTCAACTTATGAATGTTTTTTTTAGAGCTGATTTACAACAGAATTGAAACACAGTGAAGCCACTTAGAAAAAATCTGTATCGCCGCTATATAAATGAGGGTGACGTGACTTGACTATAGCAAGAACATTACAATGAACACAAATTTGAAAACCTCACTACAAGTAATCCAGAATTGATGACAAATGATATAATAATCCTACTCTGTCTGTTACACTTGCTCACACCTGAAATCACTGATCGCCTGAACTTCTCCATTCTACAGTAGAGTAGTCATTTCTAATCCATTTATGTTGTAACATCTGCTCTAACGTCGGCCGTTTAGTTGGATCCCGGGCTAGGCACTGCCCAATCAGATCAGTGCATCCTGTTCACAATTGAATAAGGAGAAAGCTGGTTAGTCATGACCATCTAAAACATGATTAATATAATGCAAAATGTCCCTTCTTATCTTTAAAGTATGTGAAGTGTGTAGTTTCTGCGAGCCAAGCGGAATTACAAAAGGAAACATATTTTCAAAAAACCTGGCTTTCACTTCTGTAACTAAAGCTGAATTTCTTTTCTCTGCTACGGTAGCCACGCCCCAAACTCTCGCTACACATAGAATTTTTTTTTTTTTTTAAACGTACGTACTTCACCTTTAACTGTTTCTGTACAGAGCCTTTTCCTTATGTGCGTTTATCAATGTTATAAATATTATTCACTCACCTATGGATAAGTTGCCATTCTGAAATCTAACGTTGGCTTGTATGATTTCCATTCTATTGCGAAAAGGACGGCGTCGTTCACCATCTCGTACAACAGCACTCCTAGAGCCCAGACATTTGCTGGTGCGGCGTGGAATCTAGGTTCTGTGAAGACTTCAGGTGGGCAGTGATCCTGTAATCCTGTAAGCAAGACATGTGCACATTGTTGAACTTTTCTTTTAAAGCATCAGAATAATTAGCAAGTCACTACATTCAGGTTTCCACCCTCCCAAAATGCTCACCAAGGTATACGTCGCTCTTGTAGCCATCACTGCTAAATAGCTGACCGCAGCCAAAGTCTATCAGCTTGAGCTCGAAGGTGTTTTTCTTCAACAGGAAATTCTGTGCATGAATGTCATTGTGAAAAACACCATGCTCGATGCAGTGTTGTACCGCCAGCACAGCCTGTTGCATGAAGACCCGTGCTACTGTTTCACACAGCTCAGGATGACGAGTGATGACGTCCTGCAAGCTCTCGCAGGGGTTCGGGTACTCAAAATGAGGGTGAATTTTCGAGGATGTTCAAACCACTCGTATAGTTGTATGACGTGGGGGCTTATTGGTTCCCGCCTCATCATTAGCAGCAGCGCCACTTCTGTAACGAGAGGTTCGGGATGCCCAGGCTAGAGAAAGAAAAGTAGTAGACAGAAGGTTAGCTGGGAAAAAATCTGAAGAAAACATCATTTTTAAATGTACTTTCCTTTGATCTTTTTAGATGCGTTCAAAAGAGCCTTTTCAGCTCAAAGTTATTTGGTGGCTCATTTGTCAAATCACATTTACACCTAATGCTTCCTACGGTTGTATTAACTACAGTGCACATCTGCACTTAAACAACTAAATACATATTCAGGTTTTGGCCAACTTACAATATCAAGATAAAGAAAATTGTCCAATTTGCTCATCCGCTTGATGGCAACCTGCAAAAAAAAAAAAAAAAAAAACGGTTTCAGTAACAGTATTCAAGCACCTGACCATCTGTGAATTGTTTTACATATGTTTTGATGCATGCATAAGCAAAATGTTTGTACAATCGGTAAGACTGACCTTTTTGCCATCAAATTTGCGTGTTCCCTCGTACACACTGCCAAACACTCCGGATCCAATCATCTCTCCCACATTATAGAGAGACTCAAAGGACTCTGAAAAAAAACAGACAAATATGAGCTTGCTAGATCCACTGTTTTATTTTAAAAAATATCTGTGCTGGTTGTGTCGAGGAAATAAGATTAATATTCTCTGAAAACAAGCTTTAAGATACTTTAGAGGAAAACAAGACAACAAAACTGTTTAGAAAAATGTTGGAGAAATAATGACTGGCGATTTACCGTTATTTGGCTCGACGCCGGAGTCTGGATCTGGCGCAGGTGAGGACGGCTTAGGATCAGGTTCTAGCTCCAGATCTGGTGGAGGGACAAAAGGCTCCACAACATCCACAGCACCGGGGCAACAGCAGCGGAAAGGACTCTTCATAGCCTTCCAGAGCCTCTTGAGGAAAGAACGGATCACATTCCTCTTCCTACATTCTGTAGGTTTTTCTGAAATGAAGATAATCAATTTAAAACACTATTAGAAACATCTCTGATGTCAAATTGAGGAATGCTATAATGACATAACTTACATTTTACTGTTGAATTCTTATCTGTAATGTTACAAATCCAAAGTAATGGAAATATTTCCAACCTATCTGCCTTTGACAATTCAAGAGCAATAAGTCGTGAAATAGAATTCTATTGGGGATGGTTTTGCGGTCTGAGAAGCGTCTTTCTGTGCGTGTGTTTCGAGTGTGTGTCAGACGGTGCAAGTACCACTGAGTTCATGGCTTATTGAGAACATTACTAACTTTCCCATTAAGTCAAGAAAACGTTGTTTTAAATGTTCCCTGAACGTTCAAAACTTTTTTTTCCCCAGTGTTTTGTCTTGGTTAAAGGAACATTTCTATTTTGTAATCTATGGGAACGTTACTTGTGAATGCTCTCTGAAAATGTTAGGCGAACGTCCAATTAAAATATTTCTTCAAAAAAAAAAATCAGAAAGAAAATTTCAGCTACATTTTTCCGGAGCAACAGTAAATGTGACCGGACATTAACAAGCAATCTTACGCATGAAATAGCAAAATCTCTATCTGTACACTTTACACTGGCCAGCCTTATGTCAATCTCACCTGTTGAGCTCTTGTTCACAGGAGAAGCCTCCACGGCACCCTGAGGAGTTCGGCCATTTGAAGTCTCCGTTGGCTCAACAGGAACTTGACCTGGCAGCGGAGGGCAGAGCCACCCTTCGAGGCTGTCGGACCTGGACAAACAGCAGTCGCTGCAACTGCCCTGTTCGTTTTGGCTATCCCAGCTATCACCACTGCTAGGGCTTAACAACTGCCTCTCTAGATCGTCCAACTTCCTCTCTAGATCGTTTAACCGCCTCTATTTCGTCCTCAGGTGATGGCACGATGCCTGGTGAAGAATCTGTGGAAGAGATTTTTTTTAATAAATATTAATAATGTCACATCAAATTGTTATTATTATTATTATTTTTTTTTACTTTCTATTTTCAAAGACAAATCATTTATTAACTTCTTTAATGAAAGGCTATTCAGACCTCTGTGAGAGTGTTTAGATGAAGTGGACGTAAGTCCATCATCTGGAGTGCCAGCTGCCGCTCTGCCACTCCCTCTTCCTGTCACGGTCACCAGAACCGGGTCTCCAAACCTCCTGACCAGCCTTCCGAGAGAAAGTAGCTCTACTGGATCTGGAGCGGCCCGAGGCTGGAATATTGCAGACATCACATAACTTAGTAATGTTTTCTTAATGATCACTAATCAGTGTCAGAGGTCAATTACAAATTCGTACCGTAGGCTAGTTACTCAAACTGTAAAGTTTATTTCATATGAAAGGAATCAACATGTGACCACTTAGCAGAGAAAATTGGGGGATAAAATGGGTTACCTCGCACAAGTTTCTTCACATTAATGAAGTCAATCGTTGTACAACATCATACCATAAACAAATGAAAAATAAAAAACTCACCTCCTGTTTCACCCTTGTGAGGCATCGACATCCTCCTCCAATCTGCAATAAAAACAATACAAAATACAATACAGAAAAAAGAGAATACAACACTCCTCGGAAATACTCCTCCAAAAGAAAAAAGAAAATAAAGAAAACAAAAACAAACGCCTTCTAAAATAAGAAAAGAACAATAAAATAAAAGTGTCCTCAGAAATAATAATATGAATGTAAAGGATATATCCTCCGGTCTTCTCCAATAAAAGTATCTCAGCAATCCTCCGAACAGCTTCACAAGATTCGCACAGAAAGATCAGCAAAAGTCTCAGTCTGGATTCGCCTCGCCTCTCAACAACAGACAGCGATCGATCGGGTCGAGTTTGTTTATGCAGTCGGAAGAATTCGTAACACGCGTCGCCTTAGCAACTAAAATTTGAATCAGTCACACCTGACGTCGCGTGCGTGAGCAGAGGAGCGCGTGAGCGCACATCAGATCTGAACACATGTATTGAATAGTTCTGAACTTAATTTCTTTAATACACATGAGATGTATTCTTTCTGAACAGTTATTCTTATTATTGTTATTATAATCCGTGGAATTATTTGTGCCCAAAATCTTCATTAGATTCATTGAGCAAAAGCGTCCACGCAAGGCACTTACAGTCTAATGAATCCCACAGTCATCGCTTCTGTCCAAAATGCGTGCAAAAAGGCACAAGGGAGGATAATAAATCAGATATCATCTTATAAAGAGTAAATGGATTCGTTTCAACTTGCCCTTTCCGCATATATAACCACCAAGGCCAATCAGCTTTCAGTGTCACTAATGCGTCATCAAAGCGGTTAGTAGCGGTGAAGAAATCACAATTAATAAAGCCCATTTATGATTTCACTAATGAAGGAGTGGAGGATGACGTTCATCATGTGTTTTATAATGATAAGCACTGTCTTTCTCAAACAATGCTTAACAGATTATTTCAGTTATTAACAGTTTAACTTAAAGTCTGCGCTGTCATGTGCCGATTCGGACTGGAATATTACGGAGGCAGAAGCGCTATGAATAATGTGTGGTAATAAAATCATACGTCGAAATAAAATTAACTTTAATTTTAATTACATGGATTCCTACATTTCCGTTAAATCAAATAACAGAATCCCAATCAAAGAAATAGTCTATATCTGAATGAAACGATTCTATTTTTTTAACTGAATTTAAACTGTTTGTGTGGATCTTGCATTCAAATATTTAACGTTATATGAGCAATAATTATATGAGTCATAATTTTAAGATGGTGTGATGAAAAACTAACTGGGGAAAAATGTATGGATTAAAAACTTTAAACTTTAAAAACGTTTTAAATTGCTGAGAATGAGTGAAGTCATGTCGTGGGCTTCCAGGATTCTTAAGATACAAAAAGAGAGTCCCGAGAGGATGTACGGTCATCAGGTAGCCTATTCATTTGATCTCTGCCATTGTAAAAGTGTAAGATATTATAAAATTAGTCATTTTGAATAAACTTGTGTTTTACCAACCCCGAACTCAACCTTACAGTCATGAAACTATTATTTTTAGTCATCAACTATGTTTTTTTGTACGGAGCCCCGCACATGACACGCAGGGAAAAAGTGGTAGGTTTAATCCTGCGCACGATTTATAAATCGAGGGAACAAATTAGTAAATCGTGTGGAAGGTTTAGCAAGTCGAGGGAACGAAGCAGTAAATCGGCCTCACGATTTACGTTTTTTTTTTCTTCTTGCACGTCAAGGCTCTGTATTTTTGAATAAATAAATAGCAACACAGTAGCAAACAATACACAATAAAAATCGCAAAACAAAAGTGTATCATAAATCCAAAGTTTGAACATGTATGAGTAGGCTAAAACATCTTCATTTGATCGTGCCTTGTGTGAATGTCCACAGTAAGCCTACACGTTGCTCAAACACAGCGTGAAAATAAAGGAATTATATAGGGGTAAATTTGACCAGCAGGCGGTTTCAGGTATAAATGGCTTTTTTTTTTTTTTTTAATCTGGTTTTATCTAAACAATTTTTAACAACAGGGGATTGTAAATAATACAATTTTAGTGAAAGTCATTGACTGGGAGACTTGGATATTTTATTGAAAATCTGTTATGTGCATTTGAAAAACAGCCATGGGTAAATTTTCAGTACATTTAAGGACCTTAACCTCAACCTGCGCCATCTAGAGTTTCATGACAGAACTTTCTATTTGCTTTTGGGTAACTATTCCTATAAACCTCAAGATTGACCTAAATGTTTCTTATAATACAAGAATAGCTTCTTTATATTTCTTATAATAATATCTTCTATATTACTATTATTATTGTCCACAGGCTCTAGTCTCATTTATTGTAGGGTTATGTTTTAGACAGGCTCTACATTGCACTGAAGTCTGCAACCATGTAGATAGAGATTGTAAACAGCTTTATTTCGGGAAGCACAAGATGCCTTTTCACTTCAAAGGTTTCTCATAGGCAAAGACTGTTTAAAAGCATTTCTTTTGTATTCATTGAAGGCATTTAATCACAGGGGTCATATATACAGATTGGTCATATACAAAGCACTTTATAGTCTCAAATCTCAAGTCTGGTTTAATTATACAGAGTAGCCAAAAGGGCTGTACAATAACAATAAAACATGTCAGAAATGTTAAACAGAACATAAAACAAAGATCAGTAATAACAGAAAAGAAATCAACAGTTAAAAGCCATAGAGAACAAGTTTTCAATCGAGATTTAAAAGTGCCATTTGAGAAAGTACAGCTCTGATGTCAGGTGAAAGGGTATTCCACAGTCTCGGACCAGCAACAGAAAATGCCCGATCCCCTTTAGTTTTCAGGCGGGTTTTAGGAATTGTGAGTAGGAAGCAATTTAATGATCTTTGGTCTACTAGAATTCATATGTATCAAATTTGTCATATATTCTGGGGCAGCTTTAGACATAGGGCAACACCTTATAATGAATCTGAAATTTAACCGGAAGCCAGTGCAGTTTTTCCAATACTGGGATAATACGCTCCCTTTTCTTTGTGCTCGTGGGGAGCCTCGCAGCCGCATTCTGGACCAGTTGTAATTTTGAAATAAGAGATTGATTAGCTCCAAAATAAATTGCATCACAGTAATCCAAGCGGGAGGAAATAAATGCGTCAATCACAGTCTCAAGATCAGCAACAGACAAAAAAGATTTCATTTTAGCAATAGTCCTCAGCTGAAAAAAACAACTTTCTACCACACACTTAATCTGAGCAGCAAATGATAAGGATGAGTCAAATATTACACCCGGATTCCTTATCTGGGGCCGGACATTCGTTGACCAAGGACCCAAAACGTCTTTTACGTCACTTGACCTAAAAATGATCACTTCAGATTTGGTCGCGTTTAGCTGGAGACTAACCAGCACGTCACCTCCTCAAGACATAATAACAAAGATGATGAATGAGAAGTTGATCCTCCGCATTTAATAGGCAAGTAAACCTGAATATCATCGGTGTAAAGGTGATATGACATACCGTGTCTTTTAAAGACAAGACTTAAGGGCCTCCCAAAATGGAGCCCTGAGAACTCCAGTCAATATGAACTACAGAGGAAGAAAATTCCCCAATCCTCACTGAAAAGGATCTTTCCTTCAAATAAGAGGAAAAGCATTTTAAGACGGCCCCTCTCAGACCCACAACATGCTCAATGAGAATATCATTATCCATCAAATCAAAAGCTGCACTAAGGTCGAGCATAATTAGAGCTCCTTGACTACCCAAGTCCCCAATAAAGTAAAGACCCGGTAACCAGTAATAAAGCTGAAAAGGTGTTAATACTAAAAGAATCATCACCCACCTTTCCAACTAACACATAAAACCTTGACCAAATGCCTTTAGTTTTCCCAGTAAAGACACTTAAAAACTTCTCACAACATTCTGTGTATGGGGGTATAATGACAATTTTTGGTGAACTTGAGAACTTGATATACATAAAGATGACTTGTCTTGACTTTGAGTAAATGTGTCTGTGATGACTTGATGACTTCTTTCCAGTCTTCAGTCATGTTCTTGCTCAGACCTGGACCGGCTCTGAGATCTCTGGTGTGGCGGCTTGAGTTCCCTGTCAGGTTGGCGTTGGACTTCAGGCTTCGGGTCAAGTCTCGAGCTCAAGCCTTCCACCAAGGACAGCAAGTATGTTATTTCCTATCCAATACAAAGATCATATGAACAAGTCAACTTATGAATGTTTTTTTTAGAGCTGATTTACAACAGAATTGAAACACAGTGAAGCCACTTAGAAAAAATCTGTATCGCCGCTATATAAATGAGGGTGACGTGACTTGACTATAGCAAGAACATTACAATGAACACAAATTTGAAAACCTCACTACAAGTAATCCAGAATTGATGACAAATGATATAATAATCCTACTCTGTCTGTTACACTTGCTCACACCTGAAATCACTGATCGCCTGAACTTCTCCATTCTACAGTAGAGTAGTCATTTCTAATCCATTTATGTTGTAACATCTGCTCTAACGTCGGCCGTTTAGTTGGATCCCGGGCTAGGCACTGCCCAATCAGATCAGTGCATCCTGTTCACAATTGAATAAGGAGAAAGCTGGTTAGTCATGACCATCTAAAACATGATTAATATAATGCAAAATGTCCCTTCTTATCTTTAAAGTATGTGAAGTGTGTAGTTTCTATGAGCCAAGCGGAATTACAAAAGGAAACATATTTTCAAAAAACCTGGCTTTCACTTCTGTAACTAAAGCTGAATTTCTTTTCTCTGCTACGGTAGCCACGCCCCAAACTCTCGCTACACATAGAATTTTTTTTTTTTTTTAAACGTCACGTACTTCACCTTTAACTGTTTCTGTACAGAGCCTTTTCCTTATGTGCGTTTATCAATGTTATAAATATTATTCACTCACCTATGGATAAGTTGCCATTCTGAAATCTAACGTTGGCTTGTATGATTTCCATTCTATTGCGAAAAGGACGACGTCGTTCACCATCTCGTACAACAGCACTCCTAGAGCCCAGACATTTGCTGGTGCACGGCGTGGAATCTAGGTTCTGTGAAGACTTCAGGTGGGCAGTGATCCTGTAATCCTGTAAGCAAGACATGTGCACATTGTTGAACTTTTCTTTTAAAGCATCAGAATAATTAGCAAGTCACTACATTCAGGTTTCCACCCTCCCAAAATGCTCACCAAGGTATACGTCGCTCTTGTAGCCATCACTGCTAAATAGCTGACCGCAGCCAAAGTCTATCAGCTTGAGCTCGAAGGTGTTTTTCTTCAACAGGAAATTCTGTGCATGAATGTCATTGTGAAAAACACCATGCTCGATGCAGTGTTGTACCGCCAGCACAGCCTGTTGCATGAAGACCCGTGCTACTGTTTCACACAGCTCAGGATGACGAGTGATGACGTCCTGCAAGCTCTCGCAGGGTTCGGGTACTCCAAAATGAGGTGAATTTTCGAGGATGTTCAAACCACTCGTATAGTTGTATGACGTGGGGGCTTATTGGTTCCCGCCTCATCATTAGCAGCAGCGCCACTTCTGTAACGAGAGGTTCGGGATGCCCAGGCTAGAGAAAGAAAAGTAGTAGACAGAAGGTTAGCTGGAAAAAATCTGAAGAAAACATCATTTTTAAATGTACTTTCCTTTGATCTTTTTAGATGTAGTTCAAAAAGAGCCTTTTCAGCTCAAAGTTATTTGGTGGCTCATTTGTCAAATCACATTTACACCTAATGCTTCCTACGGTTGTATTAACTACAGTGCACATCTGCACTTAAACAACTAAATACATATTCAGGTTTTGGCCAACTTACAATATCAAGATAAAGAAAATTGTCCAATTTGCTCATCCGCTTGATGGCAACCTGCAAAAAAAAAAAAAAAAAAAAAAAAACGGTTTCAGTAACAGTATTCAAGCACCTGACCATCTGTGAATTGTTTTACATATGTTTTGATGCATGCATAAGCAAAATGTTTGTACAATCGGTAAGACTGACCTTTTGCCATCAAATTTGCGTGTTCCCTCGTACACACTGCCAAACACTCCGGATCCAATCATCTCTCCCACATTATAGAGAGACTCAAAGGACTCTGAAAAAAAACAGACAAATATGAGCTTGCTAGATCCACTGTTTTATTTTAAAAAATATCTGTGCTGGTTGTGTCGAGGAAATAAGATTAATATTCTCTGAAAACAAGCTTTTAAGATACTTTAGAGGAAAACAAGACAACAAAACTGTTTAGAAAAATGTTGGAGAAATAATGACTGGCGATTTACCGTTATTTGGCTCGGCGCGGAGTCTGGATCTGGCGCAGGTGAGGACGGCTTAGGATCAGGTTCTAGCTCCAGATCTGGTGGAGGACAAAAGGCTCCACAACATCCACAGCACCGGGGCAACAGCAGCGGAAAGGACTCTTCATAGCCTTCCAGAGCCTCTTGAGGAAAGAACGGATCACATTCCTCTTCCTACATTCTGTAGGTTTTTCTGAAATGAAGATAATCAATTTAAAACACTATTAGAAACATCTCTGATGTCAAATTGAGGAATGCTATAATGACATAACTTACATTTTACTGTTGAATTCTTATCTGTAATGTTACAAATCCAAAGTAATGGAAATATTTCCAACCTATCTGCCTTTGACAATTCAAGAGCAATAAGTCGTGAAATAGAATTCTATTGGGGATGGTTTGCGGTCTGAGAAGCGTCTTTCTGTGCGTGTGTTTGAGTGTGTGTCAGACGTTGCAAGTACCACTGAGTTCATGGCTTATTGAGAACATTACTAACTTTCCCATTAAGTCAAGAAAGCGTTGTTTTTAAATGTTCCTGAACGTTCAAAACTTTTTTTCCCCCAGTGTTTTGTCTTGGTTAAAGGAACATTTCTATTTTGTAATCTATGGGAGCGTTACTTGTGAATGCTCTCTGAAAATGTTAGCGAACGTCCAATTAAAATATTTCTTCAAAAAAAATCAGAAAGAAAATTTCAGCTACATTTTTCCGAGCAACAGTAAATGTGACCGGACATTAACAAGCAATCTTACGCATGAAATAGCAAAATCTCTATCTGTACACTTTACACTGGCCAGCCTTATGTCAATCTCACCTGTTGAGCTCTTGTTCACAGGAGAAGCCTCCACGGCACCCTGAGGAGTTCGGCCATTTGAAGTCTCCGTTGGCTCAACAGGAACTTGACCTGGCAGCGGAGGGCAGAGCCACCCTTCGAGGCTGTCGGACCTGGACAAACAGCAGTCGCTGCAACTGCCCTGTTCGTTTTGGCTATCCCAGCTATCACCACTGCTAGGGCTTAACAACTGCCTCTCTAGATCGTCCAACTTCCTCTCTAGATCGTTTAACGCCTCTCTATTTCGTCCTCAGGTGATGGCACGATGCCTGGTGAAGAATCTGTGGAAGAGATTTTTTTTAATAAATATTAATAATGTCACATCAAATTGTTATTATTATTATTTTTTTTTACTTTCTATTTTCAAAGACAAATCATTTATTAACTTCTTTAATGAAAGGCTATTCAGACCTCTGTGAGAGTGTTTAGATGAAGTGGGCGTAAGTCCATCATCTGAGTGCCAGCTGCCGCTCTGCCACTCCCTCTTCCTGTCACGGTCACCAGAACCGGGTCTCCAAACCTCCTGACCAGCCTTCCGAGAGAAAGTAGCTCTACTGGATCTGGAGCGGCCCGAGGCTGGAATATTGCAGACATCACATAACTTAGTAATGTTTTCTTAATGATCACTAATCAGTGTCAGAGGTCAATTACAAATTCGTACCGTAGGCTAGTTACTCAAACTGTAAAGTTTATTTCATATGAAAGGAATCAACATGTGACCACTTAGCAGAGAAAATTGGGGGATAAAATGGGTTACCTCGCACAAGTTTCTTCACATTAATGAAGTCAATCGTTGTACAACATCATACCATAAACAAATGAAAAATAAAAACTCACCTCCTGTTTCACCCTTGTGAGGCATCGACATCCTCCTCCAATCTGCAATAAAAACAATACAAAATACAATACAGAAAAAAGAGAATACAACACTCCTCGGAAATACTCCTCCAAAAGAAAAAGAAAATAAAGAAAACAAAAACAAACGCCTTCTAAAATAAGAAAAGAACAATAAAATAAAAGTGTCCTCAGAAATAATAATATGAATGTAAAGGATATATCCTCCGGTCTTCTCCAATAAAAGTATCTCAGCAATCCTCCGAACAGCTTCACAAGATTCGCACAGAAAGATCAGCAAAAGTCTCAGTCTGGATTCGCCTCGCCTCTCAACAACAGACAGCGATCGATCGGGTCGAGTTTGTTTATGCAGTCGGAAGAATTCGTAACACGCGTCGCCTTAGCAACTAAAATTTGAATCAGTCACACCTGACGTCGCGTGCGTGAGCAGAGGAGCGCGTGAGCGCACATCAGATCTGAACACATGTATTGAATAGTTACGAACTTAATTTCTTTAATACACATGAGATGTATTCTTTCTGAACAGTTATTCTTATTATTGTTATTATAATCCGTGGAATTATTTGTGCCCAAAATCTTCATTAGATTCATTGAGCAAAAGCGTCCACGCAAGGCACTTACAGTCTAATGAATCCCACAGTCATCGCTTCTGTCCAAAATGCGTGCAAAAAGGCACAAGGGAGGATAATAAATCAGATATCATCTTATAAAGAGTAAATGGATTCGTTTCAACTTGCCCTTTTCGCATATATAACCACCAAGGCCAATCAGCTTTCAGTGTCACTAATGCGTCATCAAAGCGGTTAGTAGCGGTGAAGAAATCACAATTAATAAAGCCCATTTATGATTTCACTAATGAAGGAGTGGAGGATGACGTTCATCATGTGTTTTATAATGATAAGCACTGTCTTTCTCAAACAATGCTTAACAGATTATTTCAGTTATTAACAGTTTAACTTAAAGTCTGCGCTGTCATGTGCCGATTCGGACTGGAATATTACGGAGGCAGAAGCGCTATGAATAATGTGTGGTAATAAAATCATACGTCGAAATAAAATTAACTTTAATTTTAATTACATGGATTCCTACATTTCCGTTAAATCAAATAACAGAATCCCAATCAAAGAAATAGTCTATATCTGAATGAAACGATTCTATTTTTTTAACTGAATTTAAACTGTTTGTGTGGATCTTGCATTCAAATATTTAACGTTATATGAGCAATAATTATATGAGTCATAATTTTAAGATGGTGTGATGAAAAACTAACTGGGGAAAAATGTATGGATTAAAAACTTTAAACTTTAAAAACGTTTTAAATTGCTGAGAATGAGTGAAGTCATGTCGTGGGCTTCCAGGATTCTTAAGATACAAAAGAGAGTCCCGAGAGGATGTACGGTCATCAGGTAGCCTATTCATTTGATCTCTGCCATTGTAAAAGTGTAAGATATTATAAAATTAGTCATTTTGAATAAACTTGTGTTTTACCAACCCCGAACTCAACCTTACAGTCATGAAACTATTATTTTTAGTCATCAACTATGTTTTTTTGTACGGAGCCCCGCACATGACACGCAGGGAAAAAAGTGGTAGGTTTAATCCTGCGCACGATTTATAAATCGAGGAACAAATTAGTAAATCGTGTGGAAGGTTTAGCAAGTCGAGGAACGAAAGCAGTAAATCGGCCTCACGATTTACGTTTTTTTTTTCTTCTTGCACGTCAAGGCTCTGTATTTTTGAATAAATAAATAGCAACACAGTAGCAAACAATACACAATAAAAATCGCAAAACAAAAGTGTATCATAAATCCAAAGTTTGAACATGTATGAGTAGGCTAAAACATCTTCATTTGATCGTGCCTTGTGTGAATGTCCACAGTAAGCCTACACGTTGCTCAAACACAGCGTGAAAATAAAGGAATTATATAGGGGTAAATTTGACCAGCAGGCGGTTTCAGGTATAAATGGCCTTTTTTTTTTTTAATCTGGTTTTATCTAAACAATTTTTAACAACAGGGGATTGTAAATAATACAATTTTAGTGAAAGTCATTGACTGGGAGACTTGGATATTTTATTGAAAATCTGTTATGTGCATTTGAAAAACAGCCATGGGTAAATTTTCAGTACATTTTAAGGACCTTAACCTCAACCTGCGCCATCTAGAGTTTCATGACAGAACTTTCTATTTGCTTTTGGGTAACTATTCCTATAAACCTCAAGATTGACCTAAATGTTTCTTATAATACAAGAATAGCTTCTTTATATTTCTTATAATAATATCTTCTATATTACTATTATTATTGTCCACAGGCTCTAGTCTCATTTATTGTAGGGTTATGTTTTAGACAGGCTCTACATTGCACTGAAGTCTGCAACCATGTAGATAGAGATTGTAAACAGCTTTATTTCGGGAAGCACAAGATGCCTTTTCACTTCAAAGGTTTCTCATAGGCAAAGACTGTTTAAAAGCATTTCTTTTGTATTCATTGAAGGCATTTAATCACAGGGGTCATATATACAGATTGGTCATATACAAAGCACTTTATAGTCTCAAATCTCAAGTCTGGTTTAATTATACAGAGTAGCCAAAAGGGCTGTACAATAACAATAAAACATGTCAGAAATGTTAAACAGAACATAAAACAAAGATCAGTAATAACAGAAAAGAAATCAACAGTT
The DNA here is from genome assembly GCA_018749465.1 of Paracanthobrama guichenoti. NCBI lineage: Eukaryota > Metazoa > Chordata > Actinopteri > Cypriniformes > Gobionidae > Paracanthobrama > Paracanthobrama guichenoti. Next base: position 20,567,460 of record CM031961.1, on the reverse strand, counting down.
AAAAGCCATAGAGAACAAGTTTTCAATCGAGATTTAAAAGTGCCATTTGAGGGTACAGCTCTGATGTCAGGTGAAAGGGTATTCCACAGTCTCGGACCAGCAACAGAAAATGCCCGATCCCTTTAGTTTTCAGGCGGTTTTAGGAATTGTGAGTAGGAAGCAATTTAATGATCTTTGGTCTACTAGAATTCATATGTATCAAATTTGTCATATATTCTGGGGCAGCTTTAGACATAGGGCAACACCTTATAATGAATCTGAAATTTAACCGGAAGCCAGTGCAGTTTTTCCAATACTGGGATAATACGCTCCCTTTTCTTTGTGCTCGTGGGGAGCCTCGCAGCCGCATTCTGGACCAGTTGTAATTTTGAAATAAGAGATTGATTAGCTCCAAAATAAATTGCATCACAGTAATCCAAGCGGGAGGAAATAAATGCGTCAATCACAGTCTCAAGATCAGCAACAGACAAAAAAGATTTCATTTTAGCAATAGTCCTCAGCTGAAAAAACAACTTTCTACCACACACTTAATCTGAGCAGCAAATGATAAGGATGAGTCAAATATTACACCCGGATTCCTTATCTGGGGCCGGACATTCGTTGACCAAGGACCCAAAACGTCTTTTACGTCACTTGACCTAAAAATGATCACTTCAGATTTGGTCGCGTTTAGCTGGAGACTAACCAGCACGTCACCTCCTCAAGACATAATAACAAAGATGATGAATGAGAAGTTGATCCTCCGCATTTAATAGGCAAAAACTGTTTGTGTGGATCTTGCATTCAAATATTTATATGAGCAATAATTATAGGAGTCATAATTAGTGTTTTCCTAATGTTTTCCAACAAAATATTAAGCAGCACAACTGTTTTCAACATTGATAATAATAATAAGAATAATAAGAATAAATGTTTCTTGAGCAATAATTCCTCATATTATAGTGATTTCTGGAGGATTTCTTACATTGAAGATTGGAGAAGACTGCTAGAAATTCAGCGTTGCCATCACAGGAATAAATTACATTTTAAGATATATTCAAGATTTAAAATAGTAATATCTAAGATTATACCAATCATTCCACCTTGTGTATGCTGGGAGAAACCAAGCTTTTTAAAACTGTGCAAATGCAGCAAGAACTCAGCCCAAACATGCATAAAAAACACCCTTTACAAACCAAGTTGTTTTGCTGAATGTGTAATCTATTAAATGCAATTAACAAATCATCAAATGCCATTATAATATAAAATGTCCATTATGTCTTAATTTATTAATTTGAAGGGCTTAAGTGCAGTTCATAGTATGTCCACAAGAGGGGACATACTACATGGGTATGTTCCTACACATTATACATACCTTTTCCTAACGAGTGTGCCCCTCCCTATCTTACCTGTTTGATATTAAAAACTCAATTATTTGATAAGGTGGGGGTCCCCAGGACGTTTGAGAAGAACTGGTGTAGACAATTGGCACTGCATATGCATAAATGATGGAGACATGACTGCATCCAAAAACGTTGACCTCGCTGCCTTATAGTCAATCACTCAGCAGGCAGCGTTTGCACACAAAGGTACCTCACGAAACTGATTTTGGACAGACTTCTGAGACAGTATATGATGTACAACAAAATAGAGCAAGCTTTGGTGAGAAGAACTAAACAAATATTTAATTAGGCTACTACAGTAGTAATTTCTCGCTAGAAACGTTGTTCAAAAATGGTCAAAATGTACATTTACACAAACTGACTAGCAACCGCAACTTTCAGACGCCATCTTTCTTTTTCTAGCTCAACTGTGAACGAATGGAACGCATAGGATTGTGGGTTATCAAAGGCAGCAAAGGATACATCAATGCTGCCTTCAAAAATCGATCAGATGAAGGTCTCTCAGGAGACAGGAAGTGAAGCTGGGGCCCTGTTTACACTAGTGCGTTTTCGTTTTAAAACGCATTACATTTGCTATGGTTATGCCTGGCATCTACACTGCTCTGGTGTTTTCGGCCTTCGAAAACGGAGACTTTCAAAAACGCTGCAGACCCAGTTTTAGTTTGAAAACTCCGGGGTTGTGTTCCAGCGTAAACGGACCAAAACGGAGACCAAAACAAAGGCATGGCTGCCCACATTATGGAACACAACAATAACAGTCCAGGGCTGCGTTTCCCAAAAGCATTGTAAGCTTTAAGCCCAAAGTATACTTGGGCCATCCGCTTGATGTAATTTTCGTCATCAGGAGGGTTTGCGGATGTCTACACACCATGTCCACGTGCAGCCATAATTTTTGAGACCGTGCGGACGGTGTGCATGCATACAGCAGCTCATGCGCAAGAAAGACAGAAGAGTCACAATAATTGTACTGTGCATGTGTCGAACACGGCCATCCGCACTCATTCACAGTTGAGCTGTGCTGACACGACTGTGTGTGGAAAATTAAGTATACCCAGGCCTTAAGTTGATCGTAGAGAGCATTGGTGGAAATTGTTCTACGATCCAACTTAAGCTTACGATGCTTTTGGGAAACGCAGCCCAGAGCTGTCTCTCTCAACGGCTCTGTAATATACCAGCCTCGACGACCATGTAAACAATAACGCAGAGAGGGAACTGCATGCTTTGATGACTTTGTTGTCCTTTTTAGCAGCCATTTTGTAGTTAAACTCTGCATTTTGGTTTCCCACTGAAGCTAAGCAGGGCTGGGAGACCAAATGGGAAAATTAGGTTGCTGCTGGTAGAGGTGTTAGTGAGGCCAGCAGGGGGTGCTCAACTTGTGGTCTGTGTGGGTCCTAACGCCCCAGTATAGTGATGGGGACACTATACTGTAACAAGCATATACTGTAATTGTTTGCTGCATCAATGACGAAGAAGACTGTTGGCGGAAGCAAATTTAATATTTTACACTGCCTTGAAAATGGCCTTGTCTGTTGAAGCTGCAAATAAAAATTTTCAACATTTGCAAATGTCGTCTTCTGCTGTATGTCACAGAGTGAAAAGCTCCTCAATGCCAAAAAGAAAAAACATCCGGACAGCAGGCAACGTTATTGATTTAAAGGTTCAAATCACACGCCTGCTACATGTAGATACAAAAGTGAAAAGTGTCATAGTTGTTGAAAAATCAGACACATCGAGCTTGCTGCAATGCCGGAACAAAAGATCAGAATCTCACTTTAAAGGAGACACAGCCAAAGCAGCTCCACAGCATAAGTCAAACAAAGTGGAAGTTAATGATGATGAAAATACATGGCAGTTTAAACTGCCCAGAACTGCAGAAAGTGAAACCGTAAAGTGTTGAATTGAATGTTATTGGACAAAATGTGAACTTTGAATTAAACACAGGGTGTTCAGGGAATGAAGCCTGCTTTTGCCACCTTGCCTCAACCGCCTTCTTCAAACTGTAGAAAATGCATGATTTGATTTGTTAAGCATGAAGAGAACTTATCCGTCTGGCTTGGCCGCTCTCTCTAATGTTAACCTAAATAAATATGCACTATTATTAGGCACGTATCCAAAACTTTGTGTGGAGTGTGGAAATATAGCGCGCTTTCATGACATGAAGGCGCCGACACGATCACTGGCATTTTTTCCTGACAGCGAAAACAACTTAAAATACTCCATAATTGATGGTCATAAAGATAAGAGTAATACGTAATTTATTTCTATTTGTGTAAACTCACAATAACAACAAATAGTTGTGCTTTTGTAAAATAAAGAAAACAAACAGGACATGTGCTTTCTTTCATCCTAGTCTGCAGCGCATCTCATAAATGAACCAAAACTAAGCGTATCACGCTTCTTGCCTCTCATATATTTATGAGAAATATATCTAGTCTATAGAAAGCTAGAAATGTCTACTTTTAAACTAACAAATTCAAATTAAATTCGAAAACAAATATTCTCTGGTTATGTAATCGGTATGAAAAGTGCATTTCTCTCTAAAGTCGTGTCCACTAGGCCAGGGCTTTTCAAACTTTTAGATGCCACAGACGACAGACCCCAAATATGAACAACCTTGTGTGAGGACCCCATCCTGAAATTTAAAAGACATCTCTCTTTTATAAACACCCAATTAATACACACAAAAAAATCTATTATATATCTAACATTAGTTTCTATGAAGTTACTTATAATTAAATTTATACTTAAATTATTATATCTTTTCTACTCACTAGAAAACATTTTATTTGTATATTTAAGTCCAATTTTCATTAATTTATATTAATCATTAATTTAATAGATTAATAAAAAATATTATAATTTATAATTTATATTTTATTATAGGTAAATTTAACATTTAATCACTTATTTATTTTTATCTAATTTATTTATTTATGTACTTAATTTAATATATATGTTTTTCTCTAAACTTTTGCAGGTTTATTTAAGCTCATTTATTTATTTATTTATTTATTTATTTATTATTATTAATATTATTATATTCACAGTTTTACTTTTGCTTTTCCACATAAAAACTTAACTTTTATCATATGTTAATTTACCATTCAATCACTTATTTATTTAAATGTTTTTCTCTAGACTTTTTCACGGACCCCCTGTCACTCCTTTACGGCCCCCTGGGGGTCCCCGAACCCCCAGTTTGAAAACCCCTGCACTAGGCTATGCTGCGAGAGGCAGCATCGTCAGCTTCATCTTTGCAGCCGACACTGACTCTGAAAATACTAGTTTAATAATAAACAAATAAAATGTCTCCTTGTTATTTTTTCAGACACATTTATAATCATTTTGCCGGTGCTTTGCACAAGCTTTAGGCCTGCACGCCACTTCCATGCACCCAGTATATATTTCAGCAGCCTAATTAAATTAGCCTAATATAAATGTGGGATTACTCAAGATTCAAGATTCAAGATTCAAGAGTTTTATTTGTCACATACACAGTTATATACAGAATATACAACCGGCAGTGAAATGTAAACAGGTCCGCTCCATGGACAGTGCAAATTCACAGTTAAAAACACAAGGAGGAAATTATATAGAAATAGGATAAAAAAGTACTATATATATATATATATATATATATATATATATATATATATATATATATATATATATATATATATATATATATATATATAAATAAATGGAATAAAATAATTGAAGTAGACTGTGCAGTGAGTAAACTGTAGACTTATAAATATGTGGTTAACAAATGTATAAAGAGTATAATGTGCAAACAGGTTTATAACAGGCTGTTACACAGTAACAACGAGAACAGAAAGTGCAGTGCAATGACAGTATGTTTATCCTGAAGTGAAGTCACGTGGTGTTAAGTGACTGAGTTCAGGAGTCTGATGGCCTGGGGGAAGAAGCTCCTCCTGAGTCTCTCAGTTTTGGCCATCAGGCTTCGGAAGCGCTACCAGATGGCAGCAGCGTGAAATGAGGGTTTGCAGGGTGATTAGAGTCCTTGATGATCTTAGTAGCTCTACCTTTGCAGCATTTGGTGTAGACGTCCTGCAGAGACGGGAGAGCTGACTCTGAGATACGCTCGGATAAGCACACGACTCTCTGCAGGGCTTTGCGGTCATGACTGGTGCTGTTCCCATACCACGCTGTGATGCACTGAGTTAATACACTTTCTATCGCCCCTAAATAGAAAGTTTTCAGGATAGCTGGTGAAACCCTGAATTTCCTCAGCTGGCGCAGGTGGTACAGTCTTTGCCTGGCTTTTTTCACCTGTGTCTGAATGTGAGCAGTCCAGGTCAGGTCCTTGGAGATGTTTAGGTACCCAGGTACTTGAAGCTGCTCACTCTCTCTACTGGTGACCCGCTGATCATGAGGGGGGAGTATGTCTGTTGCTGTCTCTTCCTGAAGTCCACAATCATTTCTTTGGTCTTGCCAACATTCAGAGAGAGACAGTTGTCCTGGCACCATGATGTTAGATGCTCCACCTCGTCCAAGTATGCCGTCTCATTGTTGTTGGAGATGAGGCCCAGGACAACAGTATCATCAGCAAATTTGATGATAGAGGTGGAGCTGTGTGTGGACAAACAGTCATGTGCGTAGAGAGAGTAGAGCAGGGGACTCAGGACACAGCCCTGTGGAGCTCCCACACTCAGGGTGATGGAGGTGGAGGTGAACTGGCCTATTCTCACCACCTGAGGCCTGCCAGTGAGGAAGTCCTCAATCCATTGGCAGAGAGAAGGATTCAGGCCGAGATCCAGGAGTTTGGAGGTTAGCTTGGTGGGAACTATGGTGTTAAAGGCTGAGCTATAGTCAATAAATAGCAGCCTTACGTAGTTCCCACTTTTGCTGTCGATGGCAAACTGAAGAGGGTCCAACGTGTCAGGAATGTAGGCGCAAATGGTGTTTTTAATGAGTCTCTCAAAGACCTTCATGACTATAGACGTGAGAGTCACTGGACGATAGTCATTTAGGCAAGAGTGGTGAAAAAAACTCTACTACTCTACTAATTGCTTAAATTAATGACTAGTACACTAGAAAACATTTTAGTCGGGGCAGCCCTAATCAATACATTCAGGCCCCGTCCACAAAAAGCCTTTTTTCCCCTCGTTCCAAGAAATATCTGCGTGAGAGCAGTGAAAATGATGCAAAACGATGTAGTATACATGCCAGGCCAGTATGTGGCGCTGTAATTCTGCCACAGAAATACACTAAAAAGGGGTACAGCAATAGTAGGAAGTGAGGCAAAATCTCACAATAAAATAACAATAAATAAATTTGCTACTTACCAGATGTGTTTTATTAACACCTACCCCAACCCTAAACCTACCCTTACAATAATGCAAATACAGTAATTAAATGATGCAATATTGATGTGTGCATGCCCAGTGCCTGTATTTGTATCCCTTTTTAGTCTTTCCCACACTGGACGTGGTGTGATGGCATCACCGTTTCACAAAATATATGGATTGGCTGTACACACGAAAACGCAAGGATATCGTTTTCAGATTTATCCACTCTGGGACCTGGTTTAAATAAATATCGGTTTCATGCTCCCAAAACGCCGGATCCGTGTGGACTGGGCCTTACTTAGTTGACATTATTTAATTAGTAGGCTAATTAGTATATCCAGCTCTTCTACATTAAATTAGCTAACATAATTAGTTGATAAACTAATAAAATAAAATAAAGATTAAATTAAAATGACAACCTTATTTTTTTATATATAGGAGAATTGCTTGTTCCTGTCACCACCACACAAACATTTATTTTTATTTTTTTTAATAGGGCCTCATTGATAAATTTTGCCTGGAGCCCCCATTAATGTTGGTTTGCCTCTGGCAGCAGTGGATCACCTGCCCAACAATTTACATCACATTCACATTTTAATTGCATGTTAAATGGTCTCTTGGGTCAAAACTAAGAGAGTATAGAATATGTGATCACAGGTGTTTCAGAGGTGTTTTATATCAAATCCATATAAAAAAAGATTATTTATCTAAACAATAAATGCATTAAAAGGTTAATTAACCCAAAATGAATTACTGTCAAACTTAATTCTGTCATTAATTCTGTCATTGTAAACACAGTGCAGCGCTTCAGGATTCAGTATTGGCCGGCTCATGCATCAGCATAAGATAAAGCACCACACGTATGCGTCAGGTTGCTCACATGTTGTTATTCAAAGACTGACACAGAAGAGAAGAGATTGTAAATAAATAAACTAAAAGTATTCTTGTCGCTTCATAACATTTAGGTACCACTGTATTCACATTGACTATTAACAATGTCTTTACTACCTTTCTGGGCCCTGAAAGTGGTAATGGGGTCAGAAAGCTCTCGGATTTCATCATGAATATCTTACTTTGTGTTCCGAAGATGAACGAAGGTCTTGCGGTTTGGATTGACATGAGGGTGAGTAATTAATGACAGAATTTTCATTTTTGGGTGAACTAACCCTTTGAGATTTGCTACTCAAAGTTTAGAAAAATATTCTAATGTTGTAGTATAGTTCTTTGAACACTAGATGGAACACTAGATGCCTACATGTGTTTAGAGGTCCAGGCTCCAGAGGCTATGCATATGTATAAATAACACATGGCACGTTTTTTATTTTTTTTTACAATTTTTTTATTTTTTCTTTAAATCCCAAGAAATGTCATTTATGTTATTTTTATTCTTACATTCAGACGACTGTGTTAACGTTAGTCTCTGTGATGTTAAAGGCCACTTCTCATCATACCATATATTAATATTACATATCAGAGCCCAGAATCTCTCTCCCAAGGGTGGGGGTGCACTTCGTCTAGGACCTCTAACAAACATGTTTATAAGTGTAAAAGTGCTTTAGATTGTTCTCGCGGGACAAATACTTCATAAATCATACTAATCTGTGCTGAATTCGTAAACACTCACATATTAAGTCATAATCTTGTAAACAGTCAAGTGCATCTTAGTCATTGGATGGTAACCTAGTTTGTGCAAGCAGAGGCATCAGTTTCCACCTTCAACACACCCATTTTTTTCAAGAGAGGGGAAAACCTACTCTTTCTCTCTCCTCCCTGTGTTCTAGTAGTCATCAACATCTAAAACGGTGCACGTATAACGCATGTAAGTTTTCGGTTGAACGTCTCATTGGTTGAGCATTCCCTTGCAACATCCCACTCCTTTGTTCAGAGACGACTCTTCATCACGTCAGGTTCACTCCTCTAACGCCTCCTCCCTTTCCGCAGCTGCTGTGCACTCGCTCAGCGCTCTCAGCCACGAGGTGTCCATGCGCCACTTCTGGCCGCTGATTGGCCAGTGACGACACAAACCCTGATTTTCGACCAATGGGAGCGCTGTGCATGCGCTGAGCCATGCAGTGCATACCACTTCCACATGAACAGCTGAAGTGGTAAACAAGCCCAGTGAGTCACTGGCTGAAACGTCTGAGTATAAAACCCTAGCCTAGCCCAGCTTGCACAAAGCTTCAATACTAACCATGCGAGCTAGGACTGTGTGAATTGTTTATTTGCATAAAGCACTGTTTAGCTGCAGTTCATACAAACTTTAATTCGTTGTGGCTGAGGATTGGATGCACTTTTTGAAGGACTACTAAATACCTGGCTGATTTACCAACTTTTAGTTGCTAAGAGACGCGTATCTTCCTTTCTTTTAGCTTGTAAATCACAATGGTGGCGATGACAAAACGAGTCAAAACCTTCGAGATCGTTTTCAACGATCCGTCCAAGACTTTTTACTGCAGTGGAGATAAAGTAGCTGGGAAGATCTTGGTGGAGGTTTCGGAGGTGACCAGATTGATGGCAATGAGGGTCGTGGGAATCGGATGCGCTAAAGTGGACTACGCGAAAGGCAAACAGAGATGCCGTGAAGAAATAGACTATCTGAAATATGAAGAGGTTGTCCACCTGGATGACCATCCGTCAGGTAAGCTGAAACGGTTTATCTTGCTTTTACTGTTGACTTTGGTGTGGTTGATGAATTTGCTGAGATGGTGCTGATGTTGGAATACTGCATATTCAAAAAGAAGTTGTAAACACTAATGTTAAGTGTCTTAACTACTATGTAGGCCTACTAACATTTAAATGAAACATTTGATACTTACTGTGTTCATACATGTTTTACATTGAACTTATATTCTATGATTACACTGTTGATCCTTCCCTCACCCCTTAACTCACCCTTAAACCTAACTATACCACAGCCAGTAATGTGTTATTAATATAAAAAGTGGCCATATGTGTCATGTCAGATGCAAAACATCTAAACAATAGCTCTTAACTGAAAGCAAAGCCACATTCATAGTGAGCGGATTTCTTTGCTGAAGGTTTAAGTGGGTTTGTTTTTGTCTCATGTTGAAGATCTCTTGGAACTGTCCAAAACTAATATGCTCGTCTTTGCTTCTCACAGACACAGATGGTTCAGTCGTTCTCCGTCCTGGCAACAAGTACGAATACACTTTTGGCTTTGAGCTTCCTCAACAAGGGTAAGCGTTCCAATTGACCAACTCTAGGCATTCATTTCCGTTTAAGTCATGTTTGCCTGTAAATTAATACAAGTGTCATTTTCCCAACAGGCAACTGGTGTCTTCCTACAAGGGCAAGTTTGGGTTTGTTCAATATTTTGTGAAGGCTCTGATGGAAAGACCCTCTCAGCCCGCCCTGGAGTGTACGAAACACTTCGAAGTTGAAGAGCCCTTGGATGTCAACACTCCAGACTTGCTGGTGAGTTCTTCATATCGATAACTTTTAATAGACCGATATCAAAACAGATGAGCTTCAGGCCATAGATCATCTCTTCACTTCTGGTTGGGCATATCCAAATTCTAGAGGCTGATGTTCTGATCATTCACTTCCATTAGTAGTTTCTTGTCCATTTAGGAAACCATCCTTTATGGATATAACAATTAACTGTGTCCTCAAGTTAATCATTTCTGTTTTTCCATCAATCACCAGTCCCCTACTGGAGGCATGAAGGAGAAGAAGGTCACCTGCATGTTCATCCCTGACGGTCAGGTTTCTCTGAACGCCAAGATTGACAGACGTGGCTTCTGCGAGGGTGAAGAGATCTGCATTGATGCCAAATTTGAGAACACCTGTTCTCGCATTGTGGTACCCAAAGCAGCGATTGTCGCCAAGCACACCTACCAGGCCAATGGCCGCACCAAAGTCTTAAGGCAAAAACTCTCCTCAGTGCGTGGCAACCATATCATCTCCGGCATGTGCGATGCCTGGCAGGGAAAGAGCATTCGTGTGCCTAAGATCAAGCCCTCCATCTTAGGCTGCAACATCATTCGAGTGGAATATGCGCTCATGGTGAGTTTTTGCATATTGCAGTTACTAGAGTTGCATGATGTTGTTTTTTTTCATCTAAAAAGTAGACGACAGTTATTTAGAGCTGTTTTGTTTTTCTTTATCTACAGATTTACATGCACATCCCTGGCAGTGATAAGTTGGTTCTGGAGTTGCCTCTGGTCATTGGGACCGTTCCCTATAATGGTTTTGGTAGCCGCACGAACAGCATGAGCAGCCAGGATGGTTCCGTCAGCACAGCGTCGGCAAGCTGGGTGTCCCTGCGAATGCCGTCATCCGCCCCGCCAAGCTACTGTGACCTTACACGTGACTCCAGCCTAGATCAACCTCTCACGCCTCTATTGGATGACTATGATGGTGGAGACAGTCCCATCTTCATGAACGCACCCCAATTCCAGTTCCCCCTACTCCCCGCTTATTCTGAGGTGAGTGTAAAGTACATTTGCTAAAGGTGCGGTCACATTTACCTTAGCTTTTTCGAGTGAGTTTCACCTGAAGGCAGAAAAGTTCTGACAATGGACCTTTTGGCCTGTGAAATTTCTCCAAAATAGCACTAATGTGATTGCACCTTTAGTGTATACAATATGAATAACAGTCTGTATTGAATATCAATATAACATTTTTTGTTCTTCTGTTATTTAGGTGGAGGAGGAATTCAACGGCAATGCTCGCATGCTTCCTGTCTGCTGAACTGACCCAGCAGCTCTAGAACTGAACTGATGCCCATCATAAAAGGGTTTTTTTTCCCACTCTAAGCACTTCGGGCTTTCACCATGCAGATCAGAGCTGGTTTGAGAAGCGTCGTATGGATGTGTGAAAGTGAAGATGGAGCGGAGGATTTTGGGGCCTGAACGGCCCCTCTGCAGGATGAGCTAGTCGAAGTTCAGAGGAAGAAGGCGTGAAGTCCAAGCTCTCTTGTGCCTGCATTGCTGAGAGACATCTTATATAACGCATCACTCGAGTTAAACATGTTTCCGTCATATTTTTGATGCTGTTTCAGGGCCTGAAAGAGGGTGCACGGACGGTTTGGCGATTCGTATTTCATTATGGTTGAGCTGCTCTTTATGAGATTAATGCTGAGGTGCAAACTGATTGTACCGCATTATAGCCTTTTAAGCACACATAGACTTTCCCAATCGATAGTAATGTACTTTTTCAATAGTCTCCTACATAACATTTGGCTCATTTTTCGTTATCATTCCATTACAACCCAATGTTTTTTTTTTGTTTAGTTTTTTTGTGGGGATGAAATATTTAATTTGTTGAAACATTCTTGCATGTAGAAACATTCAATGCATTTTTTTTATGTTGGTTGTGAGGGCAAGTCTATGTGCTAGCCAGAGATATATTAAGTTACTGAAATCAAGGGAAAATCTTGCAGTGTCAGTCTATAATGTACCAGTGTTTTGTTTTTCATTTGAATGCACTTTTTATGGATGCACGTTGCTGTATAACTACTCGCAGGGATATTTCCTATGTTTTTGTTTGTTTGTTTTTTGTTTTTCTCTTTTGTCTTCCAAAATTGTTCGCTGAGGGATCAGGCATTGCATGCTCAATTCAAGACTGTACTGTAATGCATTCAGAACCTTGTCCTAAGAAAGGACTCCACTGATGTTGTCTCTTCCAATGTGGACATCAGGCCAAAAAAAGAACTTAAAACTTCAAGTGCCAAAACTGGGGTCTGTTTGGACTTCGAGCCCTGACCATGTTCATTTGCGAGACCAAAAGCTGCACTTTGTGTAGACATATCCTGAAGACATTTTGTACAACATTTCACTTGTGGATATCTTCCTTAACTTCTCGTGTGGTTTGTTTTGTTTCTTATAGAGTGTAAGATGACTGTTACTGTTATTATAAACCATGCACATTTGCAAAGTATCCTTTTTGTATCAAAATTAAAGTGTTTTTTGTATGAAAACTTATTTTCAATAAAAGTTTAAGATGTCTTAATCATTTCTGCATCCCTTTTGTTCATTTGAAGTATTCATAAATAATACCATTTTATCAATAAATTCCAGAGATCAAATGCTTATTGTAGCAGATGATTAATTAATTAGTGTTGTTTTCTTAGGAAAGCATCACTATTGGGATTTTAACTAACCCTAAGTATTAAACTTTATAACGTCCAGTTTGTGCTATAGACATTTATTGCATCTCAATAATCATCAAACGAGCAGAACAATCTCATATACACCTACTGGGCATAACATTATGACCACCTTCCTAATGTTGTGTTGGTCCCCCTTTTGCTGCCAAAACAGCCCTGACCTGTCGAGGCATGGACTCCACTAGACCCCTGAAGATGTGCTGTGGTATCTGGCACCAAGATGGTCAGCAGCAGATCCTTTAAGTCATTAAGTTGTGAGGTGGGGCCTCCATAGTTCGTACTTGTTTGTTCAGCCCATCCTATAGATGCTCGATTGGATTGAGATCTGGGGAATTTGGAGACCAAGTCAACAGAAACTTGTTGCTCCTCAAACCATTCCTGAACCATTTTTGCTTTGTGGCAGGGCACATTATCCTGCTGAAAGAGGCCACAGCCACCAGGGAATACCGTTACAATGAAAGGGTGTACATGGTCTGCAACAATGCTTAGGTAGGTTGTATGTGTCAAAGTAACATCCACATGGACGGCAGGACCCAAGGTTTCCCAGCAGAACATTACCCAAAGCATCACACTGCCTCCGCCGGCTTGCCTTCTTCCCATAGTGCATCCTGGTGCCATGTGTTCCCCAGGTAAGCGACGCACAAGCACCCGGCCATCCACGTGCTGTAAAAGAAATTGTGATTCATCAGACCAGGCCACCTTCTTCCACTGAACCATGGTTCAGTTCTGATGCTCACGTGCCCACTATTGGTGCTTTCGGCGGTGGACAGGGGTCAGCATGGGCACCCTGACATGTCTGCAGCTATGCAGCCCCATACACAACAAACTGTGATGCACTGTGTATTCTGACACCTTTCTATCAGAACCAGCATTAACTTCTTGAGCAATTTGAGCTACAGTAGCTCGTCTGTTTGATAGGACCACGGGCCAGCCTTCGATCCCCACGTGCATCAATGAGCCTTGATGACGGTTCACCGCTGTTCCTCCCTTGGACCACTTTTGATAGATACTGACCACTGCAGACCGGGAACGCCCCACAAGAGCTGCAGTTTTGGAGATGCTCTCTGACCCAGTCATCTAGCCATCACAGTTTGGCCCTTGTCAAACTTGCTCAAATCCTTACGCTTGCCCATTTTTCCTGCTTCTAACACATCAGCTTTGAGGACAATATGTTCACTTACTGCCTAATATATCCCACCGACTAACAGGTGCCATGATGAAGAGATAATCAGTGTTATTCACTTCACCTGTCATAATGTTATGCCTGATTAGTGTATTTATATTGAAGGTATATCTAGAGACCTGTATATCACATGTAGGTGAGCACTTGACTTGGGCCAGTAATTGACTATACTTGGTATTAGCATTGTGGTGGAGGTTTTTCACATGCAAAAATGAATGTACATAATACTTTACATAATACTTCAGAAACTGCAAAAATGTGTTTTATACTGTTAGAACAGACTATGTCAGATGGAGAAGACTAGCAACACTTTACAAAAACCCTTTAAAGCTCTCTTTCTCCAACAGTTGTGCTGATAGAAATGTCATTTTGGCTGCTTTATCACAAGTCATTGTTTATTTTCAGTTGGCTAAAGATAAGATTTAAATGTGGAAACTGGAGCCCAAAAGTGAATTCTGAATCAATGCAAGGTAAATAGACATGGATGTTTATATTTGCTCAAAGCAAACACAATGATCTGGTCACTGACATAAAAAAAGATTCAGTCAATAAAACCTGGGCTGTTATTAGGGATTACGGGACCCCGGCACTGTAAAACACATCCAAATTACACATAATGTTAGTGTTTTTATTTGTGTTTATTGATTTGTATGTACTTTACATTCTCTTGCGACAAAAATGTCAAAACACTCAACACCATTGGTCAGAATATGAGAAATTTGGATTCCAAATTTGATCCGAATTTGATTCCAAATAGATATCATGCACAATTTTTATCATATGAATCAGATCCAGCCTTCATACATTGGTTTTCCTTTGCTTAAACAGTTTTCCTTACAGTAGTCTTGCAGAGTTGGACAGGGGTCAAGTCATTTGCGTCATTTTTGTGCTGCTCATTTGCGCATGAAGCATTTGTTGAGACGTGCCCTGCTGCGGCAGAGCAATAAGCGATAAGGGCAAAACTGTTTATCTTGTGCAAAACACTTGTTGAATGAGCCCCTCTCTGTCCGCTCCTTCTTGTTCTTTCTGTTTTTCTTCCTCAGGAAAACCCTGTCATATGCACTGGCCTAATCTGCAATCCCTCAGCCATCTTTAATTCTAAATCCTCCTCTCTTATATATCTGTATGAAATATGTGGGTCCCAGTAGATTAAAATTACACATACAGGGTTTATGCTGGTTTGACAAGCGAAATCTCATGGTTAAACTGACAAATCCGATGTTAGTCTCCAGAATACAAACAAGTGTTTTCTCCAGATTGTGTAACTGACATTACTACATATGCTAGGTTCTGTTCTTTTCTAAATTGCATAACATATTGTTGTACTTTGCAGATGCAGTACATAGCAGCCTCATCAATGACAAGTGGATGTACCCAGTGTTTGATATTTTGACTTTGAAGTCCACAGATTTCACAGAAGTTAGAATTAGTTTTAGGAACTGGTGTTGTTGATGGACCCCATATGGAGAATAAAAAAAAAAAAAATGTATGCAAGTCACCCATCAAGTGTTTGATTACCGACATTCTTCAAAATATTTTCTTTTGTGTTGAGCAGAAGAAAGAAATTCATACAGGTTTGGAACAACTTTAGGTTGAGTAACAGAGGTTGATGACAGAATTTGTATTTTTGTGTGAACTAACCCTTTTAAGTGCACTTGAAGAGAGTACACTTTCATGACTATGGCTGAATCCGAAATCGCCCCCTTTACCCTCAAATAGGGCATTATTTGAAGGGACAGCCATTTGTTGTGTTGTCCAAACCATAGTGGACGTTATTGAGTGCACTCATTCTATCCCACATTGCACAATAACGAGTGTACATCCGATGTACACTCAACAGCTGTCCGAGTTCACTCACTTGTTTTCATTCACTACTTCAAGTGATCTGTATTTCAGTCATGGCAACCCTCGGAGGGAATTCATTTCAACCAGCATTTAATGGCATGGGGCATGAAATACACATAGGCTTGATTTTGGCAGACAAGATCTGCTACGCTGCTGCTGCTGCTGAGCAAATACAATAATTTGTTCAGCGTAGTCAAAATAACAAACAAAGAAAAGGCTGCAGCAAGAAATGGTAGAAACCCTGTAGCAGATCTCTCCAGGTGGCACTGGGGAGGAGGAGGGATGACAGAAGCTTTCATATTGCACAGCGTACCGATTGCAGGCTAGGGTACAATATATATGGTAACATGGATTTAAGTAGTACTGGTTGGCTGGTGCTGCGGCATTGAAAGAACCAGCCAGTGTTCGTTAGAGTTTAATGCCTGAACTAGGGAATAGTGATTGGTTAGGAGGCAAATTCAGATTCAGCATGTGTTTCTTAACATACCTAAGTACACTTAAAAAGTCATACTTAAGTGGGTCAAAAAGCATAAAATATAAATGTCACCTATAACACATTTTACATTTTCATTTAAATTAACATGTAATTAAGGATCTGAAAACATTCCATTCAGTTCACACATAAGTATATTATTTTAAAGTATATTATTTCTTTTTAAAAGTAGAGTAGGCCTTCTTTTTCACAAGAATGTGGTCTTGATATGTATACCATGACCAGCCAGGTCTACAAATGTGCATAAACACTTGGGGAGGTCACTGATTATTGCCCATGCATAGTGACCAGTTGACCAGGCAGACCAGAGAAGGCACGTCTTGTGTTCAATAATATGCTGATGCCTTTCACATGCCTTTTGGGAAATGCTTAGCATTATTTCCTGAAACTATACAACTCTGAAACAGCCTCAGGAGCACAGGGGTACATGTGTTATGTGCTCAGAGGCCTATATTGAAAGCATTCAACTGCCTTTCTGACACTGAAGATTCATTGCTTCTACTTAAAGACCTGTGTGTGCCCAAAGCCGAATTATTCGGAAACAGATAATGGCTTCAGAACGAATAACAATTTCTATGAAATAATAAGGGGGAAAAAAAATTCAGTCCTTGTGTTTATGGGATAACAGCTGAGCTAAGGGATAGCGTGATATTATGGCCTTATAAACCTCATTAAAAATCTCTTTTACAGGAGTGTCCTGGCCAAGATAGGCAGCCCAAATATACAAAGTTTTTTTGAGGAAAAAAGGGTCTGAAATTTTTTTTTAAATATAATGAAAAAATTATAGATTCACCATTTGCAATGCGGTGGTAAGCTATATATCACACTCTTTCCGCATGACTTTTATGTGTTTGCTAGAAGTTGAATTCAAATCAAATATTGCCAAAAAAATGCCCATTTTAGCTAATTCTGAATATGATTTCTTCTTCATAAATAGTATGAAAATATGGTTCAGATCACTTAAACCATATATGGAAATGGAGGAGTCCTTATATGGTCGCCAATGGAGTATGGTTATCATCTAGTGGAAAAGTTTGGTACTGCACCCAAACAAAATCTCACTAAAAGCTAATTTTTCAAGATATCAACCTCAAATTTGGAACACAACTTGTTCCGATTAATGGCTTTGATTTTCTTGCAGTTTTAGAGAGACATTTTGTAAAATGTATATTTTATGTAAAGTATAAATGATTATATTTTTACATTTTTAATTTTGTATCAAACTAAACTTCTATATGTTTTTTTTAATAATTCTACAATAATCCACCAAGTGTCTCCTTTAAAGAGAGACCAAACTTAAGTCTGTGCTCCAAAGTATTCAAGATTTATAACAATTTAAAATGGGACTGACAGTTAAGGCTTTAAGAAATATCTTGAAAGTGTACTCTCTTTAAGTACACTTAAGTGGTCTTTTATTTCATTAATATATACACTACCGGTCAAAAGTTTTAGAACGGTAAGATTTTAGAAATGCTTTTAAAGAAGTCTCTTCTGCTCACCAAGGCTCCATTTATTTGATTCAAAATACAGCAAAAACAGTATTATTGTGAATTATTTTTACAATTTAAAATAACTTTTTCTATTTGAATATAGTTTAAAATGAAATTTATTTATGTGATTCAAAGCAGAATTTTCAGCATCATTAATCCAGTCTTAAGTCTCACATGATCCTTCAGAAATCATTCTAACATGATGATTTGCTGCTCAAGAAACATTTATGATTATTATCAATGTTGAAAACAGTTTTTTTAATTATATAATTTTTTAATAGATTATTTAATGAATAGAAAGTTCAAAAGAACAGCATTTATCTGAAATATAAAGCCTTTGCAAAATTATAAATGTCTATACTGTTACTTGATCAATTTAATTCATCCTTGCTGAATAAATGTATTAATTTCTTTAAGTTCTTTCCCAAAAAATAAATAAATATAAATTCTGACCCAAAACATTTGAACGGTATAGTACAATGTTACAAAAGCTTTCTATTTCAGATAAATACTGTTCTTTTGACGTTCTATTATTTCTATATATACTTTGCTAATTTGTAGTACACTACAAGTTCACATTTAATACAACTATGCACAGTTTGTTTTCACAAGGTGACTTTTACTTTTTATGTACTAGATTCAGTGCACGTATTGCCAAAAAGCAAACAGATCAATTGTTTCATGTCTGTAAAGTTCAGTGGGAATATTTAGACAAACAAGTCAGACACTCTTGACTTTTGACTTTAAACAAATATTTTCTTGACCTTTGGGAGGAAACAAGCCCTTTCTTGCCATTTAAAGCTTTACAAAAATGTCAATGACCTTAATAAGCATTTGGGAGAAAAAATTGTCAGAATCTTTTAAACAATGTGAGAGTTCGTGTCCTGATGATAACAAATCTCTTTCTCTGCTTTTCTCAATAAACCAACACTTTCACTTCTAAAAATGTAATGTAAATAAATGTAAATAAAAGACGCTTGTACAGTACTTTAGTTTTGGAAGTAGTGTTTTTATAGATTATCATGAAACAGTTTCATTACAGGATTACAGGATTACAGGATTACAGGTGTGTTTACTATGGAACACTGTCCGGAAAAAAGGGACAGCGCTGTCACTGGGGCAGCACCCATAAGGTACAAAAGTACTATTAAAGTACTAAAATATACCTTAAAGGTACTAATATGTACCATTTGGGGCTAAGTACGGTACAAAGATGTACTTTTTCACTGTTGTACCTTAGGGTACCGTCCCAGTGACAGCACTGTACCTTGAGTGACACCTTAAGAATAGTTTAATAGTTTCACACTGCATGTTCAACCAGACATGTCAGAACCATAACAATCAGTTAGCTACTTTCAGCCTGAGGTTAGATATAGTCAGTGGGCCACAGAGATTTTTTCTACCTGAGAAATGTCACTTGTCACTTGGGCTCAACCTATAGGCCTATATAATAAACTAGAGTTTTACATTTTTAAAGAAAATGTGACTAGCACAAATAGTTGATGAGTTATGTTTGTTCAAATCCCTAGGAACTAATAGTGATGCATACATTAGCAGACACCATTAATCAATAAATGAAATACGAAAAAATAAATAAATAAATAGTCGTTATTCTTAATGTATATTATTTATTTATTCAAATGTATTTCATACATGTAAATAGCTTTCTCTTGATTGGTTAGCACATGCATGGTTAAATGTTCTGTATAGTCAGGGGTACAGGGGTAAATAAGTATCCACAAGTCTCTCGTGTATCATTTTCAATTCTGGGAAATGCAGCCCTGAGCGGCAGACAGTGGCCAAACTGGAGAGGATATTTACTTTAACTTTATGGCTGTCAATTGTGCTGGAGATGTAGGGGAATATCTTTGTTATATAAACTAATCAGCTTAAATGTTTTGTACACACACATTCTCTTTCCATTCTTTCTCTTTTCTCACCAGCACTGTTGCTCTATCCATTTCCCGTCATGGAAATGCTATTCATGGAGTCAAGCCAGACTGAGCATGGAAAATTAATTCTGCCCTTCTTCGAAACTTCAGGGGGCGAGCACATAAATGACGCACGCACGCACGCACGCATGCACGCATGTACGCATGCACGCACGCATACATACAACTTCCTCAGAGAGTCTTATCAGTTCTGCTACAGGCATGAGTGAATACCTCAAATCATGCAACTTTTTGAGATGTTTATGTGATTGGACTTTTCATGAGGGACAAAGGGAGTTGCTCTACTGATTGATTATTAATCGCACATCACCAGGGTTGCCAACTTTTAATTTCAAGTCAGAGTGAGATTTGTATTAATTTTTTTGGTGGGGGGGATGGTGGGGGTAATGGGTGATTGGCACAAATATCAATTTCGATCTTGATTCAGTATCAATTGTATATAGCCTATTGTACATATAAGGAAAAATAAGTTTGCCTTTTTAGCACTATTTTAAACTTTTCTTGGGTTAAATTATATTTGCTCGCATTCATTAATATTCACTTGTGTGTGCTTTTATGAGTATCATTAAATACATGAGTGTGGCGAGGGGGGCGTGGTTTAGCAAAGTCTGTGACGGGAGAGAGAGTCAGGGAACGAGCGGCACGTAAGTGAATCAAGGTCAAAGGAGTATCACCTGTCTTGTTTCAGTGATTGGCGTGGAGAGACAGGATTTAAGCTGCCCAGGAAGTGACGATGGGGAGAGAAGCTGGGACTCGAGGGAGCAAACGCAGAGAGGAACTGCTGAAGAGAAACCGACGGAGTACAAAGAGTTTATTGTTTATGTTTGATGGAAAATACACAGTTTTGAGTAAAATAAAAGAGAACCTACGAGTCCCAGAAAGCCGACCCCCTTGTCTTCTTCCTTATACACATGAACATTTGTTACAGTGGTGCCAAAACCCGGAATAGGAAGAAGACCGAGCCGCCGCCATGCAAACACCGCCAGCAACGCCATTTGCGGACGTCATACAGGTGCTCGCGGGCCTGCATCGGGAACAACATTAATCGATGCTGGAGATCCGGGAAGAGCAGGAGCGGCGTTATCGGGTGAGGCGCAGATAGCGGCCCAACAACTGCCAGTCCAGAACCTCCTGGTCTATGACGACCTGCGATGGGCCATCCTCCAGCGGGTCGGGCTCTCCCCCGAACAACATCGTCAGCGTTTCCGGTCGCTGACATTAGGGGAGAACACCCGGCCCTTTGTGATGGCCCAGCAGCTCCGGGATGCCTGCCGCAGATGGCTGATGGCTGACCAGTCGACAGTCGACCGGATCGTCGACAGAGTGGCGCTGGAGCAGTTTATTGCGCGGTTGCCCAGGAAGACCGTGCAATGGGTCCAGTGCCACAGGCCGGCGTCGCTGGACAAAGCCATCGAGCTGGCGGAAGATCAACTGGTGGCGTGCCCAGGGGTCGGCAAACCCCTACCGGCAGCTTCTCTCCCTCTCCCTCCTTCGTCCTATCGACCGGTCCCAGCGCCCCGGACGAGAGGAGGGTTCCAGTCGCGCAGGGCGGAGCCTCTGGATCGCGGATGCCCTCCCGAGGACGGGAGACTTCCGGGTCCTATCCAGCCTCCGGTCCCATTTCCCCTTTCTCTCCACGCCAATCCCTTGATTCCCTTCCTGCCACTGGGGCAGGGGGAAAGTCTGGGCCGGCCTGTTGGCGGTGCGGAGACCCGGGCCACTTTATAGATCGGTGTCCGGTGATGGAGGTGGGAACACTGATCCGGGTCCCCCGACATGCCACAGGCTGCCCCCGATCAAGCCGGAATGTACCAAATACCAGTGAGTATTCAGGGGGGTACCTATCCGGCATTGGTGGATTCAGGGTGTAACCAAACCTCTATCCACCAAAGCCTGATACAATCATTGGCATTGGATAAAGGCCGCCTGGTTAAGGTACGGTGTGTGCACGGGGATGTGGTGAGTTATCCGCTGGTGACGGTCATAATTCAATTCCGGGGACAAAAACATAAAGTGAAGGTGGCAGTTAGTCCGCACCTTCGACATCCGCTTATTTTGGGTACAAATTGGCCCGCATTTGGTAAATTATTGAGGTATTTGTGTGCGGATGTCTCTTGGGACAAAAGAGGGCCGGGAGAGAGAGCAGTGGTTCAGGTTGGGGAGTCTGAGCCGGGACCATCGGGCACTGTTCCAGATGAACAGAGTGGTGTAGAGAGGCTAATCCTCACTGACCGTGATGATTTTCCTCTGGAACAGTCCCAAGATGAGTCGCTCCAAAATGCGTTTGCACAGGTCCGATCGATCGACGGACAGGTTCTCCATCCTGAACAACCACTCTCTTATCCTTATTTTGCCATATTAAAAGACAGGTTGTATCGAGTGACCCAAGACACTCAGTCAAAACAAGATACGACCCAGTTGTTGATTCCAAAAAGCCGTCGGGAAATGCTTTTCCAGGCGGCTCACTCCAATCCTATGGCTGGTCATTTGGGTCAAGCGGCCACACTGAATCATTTGATGGTCCGGTTCTTTTGGCCGGGCATTCATGAGAACGTGTGCAGATGGTGCGCGTCGTGTCGTGAATGTCAGTTGGTGAATCCACCGGCTTTTCCAAAAGCGCCATTGCACCCTCTACCGCTTATGCAGGTCCCCTTCGAAAGAATTGGCATGGACCTCATCGGACCATTAGAGCGATCCGCACGGGGGCATCGTTTTGCATTGGTCCTAGTGGATTATGCAACCCGATACCCCGAAGCAATTGCCCTCCGTAGCATTTCCGCAAAAAGTGTTGCAGAGGCTTTGTTTAGTTTAATCTCCCGAGTGGGGATCCCGAAAGAGATCCTCACTGATCAAGGCACGTCGTTTATGTCACGTACACTACGCGAACTATACGGATTATTGGGCATTAAATCGATCCGCACCAGCGTCTATCACCCACAGACGGATGGGTTGGTGGAACGATTTAATCGCACTTTGAAGACAATGATCCAAAAGTTCGTACAGGAAGACACCAAAAATTGGGATAAATGGTTAGAACCCCTGTTGTTCGCTGTACGCGAGGTCCCGCAAGCCTCCACCGGGTTTTCCCCGTTCGAGCTCCTCTACGGACGTCAGCCCTGTGGGGTGTTGGACATTCTCAGAGAGGGTTGGGAGGACGGACCTTCGCAAAGCAAAAACGAAATTCAGTATGTCATGGACTTGAGAACAAAACTCCACACACTGGGGCGGCTATCCATGGAGAATTTGTTACAGGCTCAGGACAAACAAAGCCGGCTGTACAACAGGGGAACGAAACTGCGTGAATTTTCACAGGGAGATAAAGTGCTTGTATTACTCCCCACTTCTAGCTCTAAATTGCTCGCCAAGTGGCAAGGACCCTTTGTGGTCACACGGCGAATAGGAAATCTCGATTATGAGGTGATTCGGTCGGATAGGAGCGGGGCACATCAAATATACCACCTTAACCTCTTGAAGAAGTGGAGTGAGGCGGAGTCAGTGATGTTGGCAACGGCAGTGAGTGGGGAGGAGGATCTCGGGCCAGAGGTGAACACAAAAAGTACATCACTCGCCCTGGCCCCAGGGGAGATCATCTCGCCGTTGCAGCTCACTGACATAGCCGGTTGCAGAAGCTATTTGCGGATGTGTTCTCGCCCGTACCGGTCGGACGAACCTCATCCAGCACCATATCGATACAGAGCCGGGCGTGGTGGTTCGTCGAGTCGGCCATATAGATTACCCGAGCACAAGAAAAAAGTGGTTCAGGAAGAATTAGAGGCAATGCTGGACATGGGAGTAATAGAAGAATCCTACAGTGATTGGGCCAGCCCGATAGTTTTAGTCCCTAAAACCGACGGCTCAGTTCGGTTCTGTGTGGATTATCGCAAGGTGAATGCTGTGTCGAAATTCGACGCATATCCAATGCCAAGGGTTGATGAGTTGCTCGATCGGCTAGGCACCGCTCGCTTTTATTCGACACTGGATTTGACAAAGGGATATTGGCAGATCCCCTTAACGCCTTTATCTAAAGAAAAAACTGCCTTTACGATGCCGTTTGGATTACACCAATTTGTTACACTTCCTTTCGGGGTGTTTGGGGCTCTGGCCACGTTTCAGCGTCTCATGGATAAAATTCTGCGGCCGCATGCTGCATATGCTGCTGCATACTTGGATGACATCATTATCTATAGTAATGATTGGCAGCGGCATATGGAGCATGTGCGAGCCGTCCTGAGGTCGCTGAGAATGGCCGGGCTGACTGCCAACCCGAAGAAGTGTGCGATTGGGCGCGTGGAGGTTAGGTATCTGGGTTTCCACTTGGGTCATGGGCAGGTGCGTCCCCAAATTGACAAGACAGCCACAGTTGCAACCTGTCCGAGACCCAAGACCAAAAAGGAGGTGAGGCAGTTCCTTGGGCTAGCGGGATATTATAGGAGATTTGTTCCTAATTATGCGGACCTCACTAGCCCACTGACGGACCTCACTAAAAAGGAAGCACCAGATCCAGTCCAGTGGTCAGTGCAATCCCCTGATTTTTCTCTCCCTTTTATGTTACAGACGGACGCGTCGGACAGGGGGCTGGGTGCAGTACTGACCCAGGAGAGGGAGGGGGAGGAGCGGCCGGTGCTGTACATCAGTCACAAGCTCTCAAAGAGAGAGATGATGTACAGCACCATTGAAAAAGAATGTTTGGCGATTCGGTGGGCCGTTCTTACCCTCCGCTATTATCTCTTGGGGAGGGAGTTCACTCTCTGTTCGGACCACGCCCGTCTCCAGTGGCTCCACCGTATGAAGGATACCAACGCGCGGATCACCCGTTGGTATCTAGCTTTACAGCCATTTAAGTTCAAGGTGATCCACAGGCCGGGGGTGCAGATGGTTGTGGCTGACTTCCTTTCCAGAAATGGGGAGGCTGCAGGCCGGATGGCTCCCCGGCCTGAGTCGGGCGGTGGGGGTATGTGGCGAGGGGGGCGTGGTTTAGCGAAGTCTGTGACGGAGAGAGAGTCAGGGAACGAGCGCACGTAAGTGAATCAAGGTCAAAGGAGTATCACCTGTCTTGTTTCAGTGATTGGCGTGGAGAGACAGGATTTAAGCTGCCCAGGAAGTGACGACGGGGAGAGAAGCTGGGACTCGAGGGAGCAAACGCAGAGAGGAACTGCTGAAGAGAAACCGACGGAGTACAAAGAGTTTATTGTTTATGTTTGATGGAAAATACACAGTTTTGAGTAAAATAAAAGAGAACCTATGAGTCCCAGAAAGCCGACCCCCTTGTCTTCTTCCTTATACATGTGAACATTTGTTACAATGAGGATGTAAGTTATTAACGTTTTAAAATTTCATATTTAAAGAAATCTAGTTTTTGATCATGTCTAAATATGTATTCAAATGCAAAACCTAAAAAAATAAGTAAGCAGTTATGATCTGCAATACTTTTTGAACAACATGTATATTTATTAAAGAGCCATACAGGCACATACTGGGTAATGGCATTACAAATGAAAATTAATTCTCTAAGAAAAATATTTTAAGTGGTCATTAATGGACCATAATTATTGCACAAATAGTATTTAGTGCCAAAATATCTCCTCAAAATATTCAATAAATAATATTGAGCTAAAATATAGAACATTTATTTTTTTAAATAGTTAATATGTATGGTCACATTTGACCACCAATGAGCATGAGTGTGACCAATTAGTAAGGAATACCTGAGGGCTAAATACAAGAAAAACATTATATCCATCACTCTCCATAATACAATTATACTGTAAATGTGTTTGACGTAATAATCAATGCACTCTATGCTGTACTGTTTACCAAAAAATGCTGCAAATACCTGTATAGTGAAGCTGTTGTCTATTCAAATGTATTGACACAGTGCCGGTTTATTTAGAACTATTGAGAGCTCCATGATCCACGTGACCGTGCGTGCCACCGCGAGATGAACGCATGTTGCAACTCTGTTTTTCAACGGCTCTGACTTTAACTGTTATGCCACATTATGTGCGCCAAAACGCTATTTATTGTTTTTCGTATTAAAACTTTAACAAAATTTAAAAGCTTAGACTTTGTTTCATATCAAAAGCAGGTTTGGCAATTTGGCGTGAGATTTACTTGGGCAGAGTGAGAGCGTGAGACAGAGCCAAAGAGACAAAGCGTGAACATTTAAAACCTTAACTGCATAGAAATGGCTTGGAAAGCACCTATAAGATGATGCTATTGCATTAAGTTTAAGTTTGTTTTTAAGCTTTCATCATAAAGACATCAATATGTGATTACATCTTCAAATTCAACTGTCTCTCTCTGAATGTTGGCAAGACCAAAGAACTGATTATGGACTTCAGGAAGAGACAGCAACGGACATACTCCCCTCTCATGATCAGCTAATCACCAGTAGAGAGAGTGAGCAGCTTCAAGTACCTGGGTGTAAACATCTCCGAGGACCTGACCTGGACTGCTCACATTCAGACACAGGTGAAAAAAGCCAGGCAAAGACTGTACCACCTGCGCCAGCTGAGGAAATTCAGGGTTTCACCAGCTATCCTGAAAACTTTCTATTTAGGGGCGATAGAAAGTGTATTAACTCAGTGCATCACAGCGTGGTATGGGAACAGCACCAGTCATGACTGCAAAGCCCTGCAAAGAGTCGTGTGCTTATCCGAGCGTATCTCAGGGTCAGCTCTCCCGTCTCTCCAGGACGTCTACACCAAACGCTGCAAAGGTAGAGCTACTAAGATCATCAAGGACTCTAATCACCCTGCAAACCCTCATTTCACGCTGCTGCCATCTGCCTTCCGAAGCCTGATGGCCAAAACTGAGAGACTCAGGAGGAGCTTCTTCCCCCAGGCCTGAACTCAGTCACTTAACATCACGTGACTTCACGTCAGGGTAAACATCGACATACTGTCATTGCACTGCACTTTCTGTTCTCGTTGTTACTGTGTAACAGCCTATTATAAACCTGTTTGCACATTATACTTTGTACGTTTCTGTTAACCACATATTTATAAGTCTACAGTTTACTCACTGCACAGTTTATTTCACTTATTTTATTCCACTTCTTTATTTATTTTTATTTTTTCCCTACTTTCCTACTTGGTCCCCCAACCCTTTCATTTTAAGACTGAAACCTTTCAGTGAACAGTCTTAAAATAACTATTATTTTTGTACTGTGAAGGAAATAATCTAAAGAATAATCTAAAGTACCTTTTTCCACTATAGAACATTTTGTACAATTGAAAATTTCCTTGAATGTTAAAGATTCTTCATGTAACCATCAATGTCATAAAGAACATTTATTTTTAAGAGTGTATATTACTCAATCCATCATAAGAAACCCGAGCTTGCTGTATACATGGCTACCAGCTGCTTCTAAAAACAGGAAGTCACATCATGTGACAGCCTCAAAAACTTTTCTCTTCCGTTCACCTTTCCCCTAATTCTTACTGGTTCTTAGCCAATCTTTAATCTGCCAGATGAGTGGGAAACTAATGAGTGGCAACTAATGATGCATGTACTGTTTGTTTATCATCAGACTTTTTAGCGCTGCACGTCATACCTATGCATGCACTTGTTTGAATACACGTTCCATTAGAGAGCTCAAAAACAAACTGTGCAACAAAGACTTGTGGGTCCTGTCAGCTGTTACTCATGATACACCATGGCTGATACACCATGGATACAATGTTTATTTGGATTGTTTCCATCATTAGCCTATAAGCCATGCCAGTCATTCTGGCAATGGTGTTGTTTATAGACTGTGTATGTTGATCTTTATAGACTTATATAGTAAACTGATTGCACACTTGTCTTTATTTGTAAAAAAAAAAAAAAAAAAAGAACCACAATGATTTTAGTATTAAAGTCCCAATATTATGCTCATTTACAAGTTTGGTCTGAATACATTTACATGATTTAAAGTTGTTAACCCTTAAATGCATGAATGTTTCACCAATCATTATTACATATTCGGGTCTTTAGCGACCCGAATCTACAGTATATCTAACACGGATGGTTACGTTAATATAAAACTCTCTTGATATTAGAGTATCAATCACAAAAGAATAAAATAAAGCATATTTTGTAAAATTTTGGAGTTTGGAAGGGTTCAGTTTGAGCAGATGTTTTAAACCATCAACACTGTCCTCATCAGAACACATTTCCTAGTACATCTGGCTCATATTTGCGACCTCAAACATATTTTCAAAATTAACATTTTGATCGCTGACAGTTTCTTCACCAGATCCACCATCAAGTGACAGTGACACTATTTTTTGATGGCATTCAGTATTTGCTTTGCAGTAAATCGCTGAGTCATTTAAAATGTTGCTGATGGTACCTATTCTTTTGTTTTCTGCCTGTATCAGACATCTCCAACTTTTGGAATAAAGGTGAATTGCACTTTTCAGTCATCAAAGATTCAATAAAAAAATTAAAAAAAATTCTTGTGCTGTTACACACCTCGGGTCATTAGCAACCCTATACATTTATTTATTTATTTATTGTTGCAAAAGATGAATGGGAAAACATTATTTTATAATTTTATATATATATATTTTCTTTTTATAGTGTTTATAATGAATTTATTGAGGAATACTAAGAAGGTTGATGTCCATGTTAAAAAAATAATGATGAGGAAGGTAGTGAATGACATCCCGGGTCACTAAAGACCCGAGGTATGTGTCTAAGGGTTAAAAACCTCATTATTTATCTATACTGTCCATTGTTGCAGCACCTCTTTTCACCCTCTAAAACATTCTGTTTTAGCTTTTTTCTCTTTGTATCCCGCCTTTCCGAAGTCTGTTTTCAGTTGGTCAACCACTTGCATGGGTCAGAAATGTAAGGCCCCTTACCGTAATTGGGTTTTAGCTCCCAGGGCTTCATAAGCAGCTGTAAACAGTATTCTATGGTATCTATGAAATATATGAATTCCATGCAATGTTTTTTGCCCTTGCAGCAAAAAATAAAATAAAACTCTTTTTGACAGTGAAAGCACTTACCCAACTGACCTGTGAGGGCGGGCTAAAACAGCCAATACACAGGCATTATGCAAATGTGTAACATGGTGACTAAGTCACAGAAAAAATGGCAGAACAAATTAGACATTTCAGGCAAGTGTTTCAGACAACTCCTTTTGACATAGACTTTGTGCTTTATAACTTTAAATATAATTTACATGCACAAACAGCTATTACACACTAAAGTAAAAGTTTCTAAATTAGCTTTTTTAGAATTAAAATATCATGCTTCCTGTAGCTCAAACAATAAGAGTGTGGCACTAGCAATGCCAAGGTCATGGGTTCAATTCCCAGGAAAAGCAAGAACTAACAAAATGTAAAAATGTGTACCTTGAATGCAATGTAAGACGCTTTGGATAAAAGCATTGCCAAATGCATAAATGTAAATGCTTCCACTGTCTGTTTTTTGTATGTATCCAAATTGAGTGTACTGAGGTGAGCGGATGTGATTATGTTCAGCCTTGAAAGGACTGTGAGGAGTCTATTTTTGCTATAAAAAATAAAATAAAATAAAAAACCCAAAGAAAAACAAAAAACAAAAGGCATAAAAATAATTTTCAGATGTAGAGGCAGGTGCTGAGTGGTAGGGACAGTGCAAGGTTGGCATCTCTGTCTTGATGTCACATTATGCAGGCTTGGCATCAAGCCATGTGGAACAAAGGTTATTCTCCATTGTCCTACTGTAATGGAAACTCATCTCATATTCCTGTTTGGTAATGGTACATCAGCTGTTCTTTTTCCTTTGCTTGTTTGTAGCTCCTCATGATAGCATATATTTTGTACTAGAGCTTCAAGCATGTGATACACATCATTTGAGGAACAAAGAATGCTGACCTTATGTGAATACATTCTACCACATAGGGAACAGCATTTTCCAGGGCCCAGTTTTAAAGCAGGGCCCTCTCTTACTGCAACAGTGGGGAAAGGTTTGCTACATTTTGTTTCAATTTGCACCATCAAATAAGGATGCTAGGACAACCGCGTGGAAAGGACAGGACAGGACAGGCAGTTTCTGCCCTGCACCCATCATGATACTAATCATCACGCATAGAGTTAGACTACGTCTACATTAATCCGGATAAATCTGAAAACAGT
Source organism: Paracanthobrama guichenoti (assembly GCA_018749465.1). Taxonomy (NCBI): domain Eukaryota; kingdom Metazoa; phylum Chordata; class Actinopteri; order Cypriniformes; family Gobionidae; genus Paracanthobrama; species Paracanthobrama guichenoti. Next base: position 20,537,564 of record CM031961.1, on the reverse strand, counting down.
TTTCATTTCAAAACACTCTCCGTAAACGTTTTCCAAAAGTTTCTCATCCACACTGAAAGTCAGTAAACTCCAAATTCAACTTACTGCAGGTTAACTGCGTAAAAGCTCACTGAGACACTGAGAAGATACAGACATCATAAAGTTACCACACAATTCTTCTGGCAGGATCGTTTTATTTAGCAAAATAGCTCACCATTCACTGATGCGTCCAGGTTGCATTCACTCACCACTATATGTTTGGTCTAAAATGCAACTCCCCTCGTGTTTTGCCACAGGACAGCAAATGCGAAATTTTGTGTCATCCTTGCAGGACTGTGCAAAAAGTAACATTTTATCAACTGTGTGAAAGTAAATAGCACATAACTGGCACAAAAGCGGTATAAACATACATATCTATTGGTACAATATGCATGTAGTCATTTAGCAGACGCTTTTATCCAAAGCGACTTGACTAAATCCAAAGCGCTTTTATCCAAACGCTTTTATTCAAAGCGACTTGACTATGAGTCACATGACTAAACCTGTCATCGTTTTCAAATACCTCCGTCTTCACAGTCCACACTACGACGCAAAGACAGTGTTTTCAAATGTATCCGCTTTGGAGAGCGTTTTCAAAAAGCTATACGTTTTTGTTGACTTAAAACGCCGTCTCAGTGTGGACGGAAGGCCAAATAGGGTCTATAGGAACACAATGCTTATTATCAGTATTCAGTATTATCAGCAATTAGCTAATTATCAGGAGCTAATTACCTTCCTTCATGCCCAGCTCCTCTTGTCCAATCAGGATTTGGTATTCTGATTCCCCTTTGAATCAGACTGATTGTCAATTATACATTAAAATATTAACATTAATGATATCGGCAATACATTTATGTTGGTTCTGTTCTGTTTTCCCTAAGGGTGCTGTTTTCCCTGCTCTTATTCATGCTAGGCTTCATGGATGCGCAGGGAATTCTTGCCCAGAACAGAACCATACCACCAATCTAAAACTATATGCTAATTGCCAATCATCTTTGACGACAGTTGTCCAGACAGAACCTAAGGTTTAAGCCAACTGCCATACATTCTTTAGGACTTTCTGGATGGCTGAAACAAAGGGAGGCCAGAATGATGCATCCAATCCATTCAAAACTATGTTTGGAAACTTTAAAACTGATGTAAACTACACACATCCATTTCATACTTCAGAGAATTTGTAGTGTAACATCTTACACAAATTCAGCTGTTAATGCAAATTAATGCATGCGTGACAGTTCAATCTTTTCCCATCTCGTTCGAATATTGCCAAAGGTACTCTGGTGGTGGTTTGGAAAGTGAGAAATGCAATGGTAAAACTTAAAAAAACATTGTAACTGTGTGCTTTGGATTATGCAAATGAGTACAACAGATACATTCATGTTCTGAGTCTCCCTTCTGGTGAGACACTAACAGATATGCTGTCCTGAGTCTCCAGCCTGCAAAGGTGAGATAGAAACCATGCTCTGAGTCGACAGCTTGGGAGACAGCAACAGATAGGACCACGTTCTGAGCATCCAATCTGTGAGGATAGATACATTAACAAACACTTTGTTCAGAGTCTTCGTCCAGCGAGACAGTAACAATTACAGTACATATCAGAGGGACAAAAGCGGATTGACCAAGTTCTGAGTGTCTGGCCCAGAGAAGACATATAGACACATTTGCAAAAGGGTTAAGCTCAGAAGAGAAAACCATCACTACATCCACATGTTCCAGCGTGTTAAGGACCTTCTGCACCAACCCTTTTTAGTGCTTCAGGAGCGTCCCACATAGATTCGTATTCAAGGTTGTTGAAACGGATTCCGGCTCTTTTCCCCACTGCATTGTTACCCAGAACAACAAGTGGAAGAAGTCACCGCCATCAGACTGCTCTCTCGTCCACATGGAATGTAAATATCCCTTTACCAAACCTCCTTCCAGAGACCTTGGAATTGTTGTGTATTATCAGTATATGACTTTCTAATTTACATTAGAGATAAAATAACTTGTGCTAGTTAATAACAAACAATCTTTCATTCATTTGTTTGATAAGAGTCTTTATCTTTCCATAAGATAATGTAACTCTGCCATTGCCACAACCAACTTAATAATTTGTATTTAATGCATTGCACTTAATGTATCTTATGTACTCTATTCCTTTATTATTCATATTCATTTAGTAGTTGCGTTGATGTACTCTTGTTATTTTTGTGGTAATAAAATGTATTTTATTAAGCTTGTGTCTTCCTTGTGTTGATAATACAGAAGAGGCTCTACAAGTTAACTTTTTAAATCCTTCAGATTGGTCAGATGACCAACTCTCTCCAATTTATTTATTCAACAATTATCTTTGATTGTTTACTGTTAAGGCAAAATTCCTTAGCTGGTGCCCCTAGGTAAGAGTAAGAGGTCGTCTGACATTCTCACACTGACCTCAAGTGACGTAGACCAAATCCTTACATTTATGGTGCCCAAAGTATAAATCACAACACACCATTTTCCCTTTATAGTTTGTATACACAGGCATCTCAATACATCAAGGGTGACCATCACACAAACATGTCCAGGGCACATTTCAAAAATGTTAAGTTTTATATTGTGACATTATTTCCTTAATTTGTTTTTAATTTTTACTGAATGACAGTGCATGAAATATAAAACTACACTGCTCAAAAGAATTAAGGGAACACTCAAATCATACATTGTATCTCAACGAATTAAATATTCAATTTGAAAATCTTTATTTGTTAAGAACCAAATGATGTGACACCAGTCACTGGAAACCAAAATTATCAACACACTGAGGGCTGGATTCAAAATCACACCAAAAATCAATCTAAAAAAAACCCCCGGAAGTCACAGGCTACATCCAACTTGCATTCATAGCAGCAACTCATAATGCAAGTCAGTAGTGTGTATGGCCCCCAGATGCCTGTATGCACTTATGACAACGTCTGGGAATATATCCAATGAGATGGCAGATGGTGTCCTGGGGGATGTCCTCCCAGACCTGGATCAGGGCATCAGTGAGCCCCTGGACAATCTGTGGTGCTGGTGAACATGAGGGCCAGTCAATGGCATCAATGCCTTCGTCATCTAAAAACTGCCTATACACTCTAGCCACATGAGGCCGGGCATTATCATGCACCAGGAGGAACCCAGGGCCCACTGCACTAGCATAAGGTCTGATAATGGCTCTGAGGATTTCATCCTGGTACCTAACAACAGTAAGGGAACCATTGGCTATAGCACGTGGAGGTCTGTGCGATCCTCCAAGGATATTTCTCCCCAGACCATTACTGACCCCACCAAACCGGTCATGCTGGATGATGTTGCACGCACGGTTCCCCACGGCATCTCCAGACTGTTTCACGTCTGTTACATGTACTTAGTGTGAACCTGCTCTCATCCTTGAATAGAATGGGGTGACCAATGGCAGACTTAAATTCTGGTGTTCTCTGACAAATGCCAATCGAGCTGCATGGTGCTGAGTTTACATTTACATTTACATTTAGTCATTTAGCAGACGCTTTTGTTCAAAGCGACTTACAAATGAAAGCAATAGAAGCAACTAAAAACAGTCAAGGGCAACTTGGTCTTTCTTTCTTTATTGGTCAGGTGCTGCTGGAAAAGATGCGTCTTAAGATATTTTTTGAAAATGGCTACTGACTGGGAACGGACCAGGAAAAGGTCCTTGTGAGGGATTTCATACCTCTTTGGGACGGCACCACAAGGTGTTGTTCACTTGAAGAACGCAAGCTTCTGGAGGGTGTGTAAATCTGAACAAGCGAGTTTAGGTATGTTGGTGCAGAGCCAGTGGTTGCCTTGTAGGCAAGCACCAGTGCCTTGAATTTGATTCGAGACGTGCGCTCTCTTCGGCTCATTAAAGACCACTCTCGCCACTGCATTCTGGATCAGTTGCAAGGGTTTGATAGTGCATGCTGGAAGGCCCGCTAGAAGAGCATTACAGTAGTCCAGTCTGGAGAGAACAAGAGCTTGTACCAGGAGTTGTGTGGCCTGCTCTGATAGGAAGGGTCTAATCTTCCTGATGTTGTATAAATCTGCAGGACTGGGTTGTTGCAGTGATGTGGTCAGTGAATTTTAGCTGATCATCAATCACAACTCTAAGGTTCCTGGCTGTCCTGGACAGAGTTATGGATGATGAACCGAGCTAAATGGAGAGAGTATGGTGAAGTGCTGGGTTGGCTGAGACCACAAGCAGTTCTGTCTTTGCCAGATTGAGTTGAAGGTGTTGTTCCTTCATCCAGGCAGAAATATCTGTCAGGCAGGCAGCTATACGAACACCAACTGTGAGATCATCTGGTTGAAATGAGATGTAGAGTTGAGTGTCATCAGCATAGCAGTGATAGGAAAAGCCATGTTTCTGGATGACAGATCCCAGTGATGACATGTAGGTGGAGAAGAGAAGTGGTCCAAGCACTGAGCCCTGGAGAACTCCAGTAGCTAGATCATGTGACTTAGATACTTCACCTCTCCATGACACCCTGAAGGACCTACCTGAGAGATAAGACTTGATTCACTGGAGAGCAGTTCCTGAGATGCCCATCATCACGAGAGTTGACAGGAGGATCTGGTGGTTAACTATGTCAAAAGCTGCAGACAAATCCAGTAGGATGAGTACTGTGGATTTGGAAGTTGCCCTTGCCTGTCTCAGTGCTTCAGTAACCGAGAGCAGGGCAGTCTCAGTTGAGTGGCCGCTTTTGAAGTCGGATTGGTTGTTGTCCAGGAGGTTGTTCTGGTTTTTTTTTGTTTTTTTTCTCTTGACTTGATTATTTATAATTCTACAGATATATATAGATAGTACTTTTTTTTTATCCTATTTCTATATAATTTCCTCCTTGTGTTTTTAACTGTGAATTTGCACTGTCCATGGAGCGGACCTGTTTACATTTCACTGCCGGTTGTATATTCTGTATATAACTGTGTATGTGACAAATAAAACTCTTGAATCTCTTGAATCTTGTTCAAGAAACATAGAGAGTTGGTTGAACACAACTCGCTCGAGTGTTTTTGCAATAAAAGCAAGAAGGGATACCGGTCTGTAGTTTTCTATAAGTGCTGGATTCAGAGAGGGTTTCTTAAGCAGTGGGGTTACCCGAGCCTGCTTAAATGCTGTGGGAAAGGTCCCGGTGTGAAGAGAGGTATTGACAATGTGAGTGAGTGCAGGAGTAATTGAAGAAGAAATGGCCTGAAGCAGGTGAGTGGGGATAGGGTCAAGCGGACAGGTAGTGGGGTGGTTGGAAAGGATGAGTTGTGAGACTTCTACTTCAGAGAGCATAGAGAAGGAGGGGAGCATGTGTGTGTTGGTTTTTGAGATGTGTGTGTCAGTTTGTGGTATGGAGAACTGGCTGCAGATGGATGAGGTTTTGTTTGTGAAGAATGATGCAAAGTCATCAGCTGTAAAAGTTGATGACGGAGTGGGGGGAGGAGGACAAAGAAGAGAGGAGGATGTTTTGAAAAGTGTTGTAAGCACAGGGCCCACTAGAGGATGTTGGGCCCTCATGCCACCCTAATGAAGTCTGTTTCTGGCAGTTTGGTCAGAAACATGCACACCAATAGCCTGCTGGAGGTCATTTTGTAGGATTCTGGCAGTGCTCCTCCTGTTCCTCCTTGCACAAAGAAGCAGATACGGCCCTGCTGATGGGTTGTTGCCCTTCTATGTTCCTGTCCAGCTCTTCTTGTGTAACGGTCTTTGTCCCGGTATCTCCTCCATGCTCTTGAAACTGTGCTTGAAGACACACCGAACCTCCTTGCAACGGCACGTATGGATGTGCCATCCTGGAGGAACTGGAATGACGGCCTATGCAACCTGTTTAGGTTGCAGGTACAGCCTCATGCTACAGACAGTGAAAAGGACACTAATAAAGAATAAGAAAAAGAACAAATATTTACCATTTAGGGGTGAGTAAGGTACAAAGATGTACCTTTTCACTTTTGTACCTTATGGGGCGGTACGCCCTAGTGATGGCACTGTACCTTTTTTTCTGAGAGTGTAAATATACCTTTTATCACTTGGCCTGTGTTATTGTTTTTTCTTTATTCTGTCATGTAAAATACTGATTGACTACACTTGACTGGAAGCAACTTGCATGCTGCTTGTTCTTTTGGGATCACTGAAGGTGAAACATATCAAGTTCAGTAACCTGTTTCTGCAACTCAACTGGTAGAGCATGACACCGGTAAACTGACATTTATGGATTCAGTCACCAGGAACACAGAAATACACAAATACTGATCAAATGCAAGCCTTAAAATGCAATGTAAAATGTTTTGGATAAAAGAATTTGGAAAAAAAGAATAACATAAAATGTGTATCTGACAAGTGAGCTTGGTAAGTTTCTCTCTGATAAATTCTGTCCACACACATTTTTATAAGAGTTACCGTGACAAAGTGTTAAACAATTACTGTAAGTTAATACATAACTTTAGCTATAGACTTCTAGCTAGAGCTATAGAATTCTAGTTTCTAGCTAAAGACTAAACTAAACTAAAGTCTGAAGAATGCCTCTCAGACCAGTTAATCTGTCTATTCATTATATGTGTGTGTGTGTGTGTGTGTGTGTGTGTGTGTGTGTGTGTGTGTGTGTGTATATATATATATATATATATATATATATATATATATATATATATATATATATATATATATATATATATATATATATATATATATATATATACACTCACCTAAAGGATTATTAGGAACACCATACTAATACTGTGTTTGACCCAGGCCTTCAGACCTGCCTTAATTCTACGTGGCATTGATTCGACAAGGTGCTGAAAGCATTCTTTAGAAATGTTGGCCCATATTGATAGGATAGTATCTTGCAGTTGATGGAGATTTGTGGGATGCACATCCAGGGCACGAAGCTCCCATTCCACCACATCCCAAAGATGCTCTATTGGGTTGAGATCTGGTGACTGTGGGGGCCATTTTAGTACAGTGAACTCACTGTCATGTTCAAGAAACCAATTTGAAATGATTCGAGCTTTGTGACAAGGTGCATTATCCTGCTGGAAGTAGCCATCAGAGAATGGGTACATGGTGGTCATAAAGGGATGGACATGGTCAGAAACAATGCTCAGGTAGGCCGTGGCATTTAAACGATGCCCAATTGGCACTAAGGGGCCTAAAGTGTGCCAAGAAAACATCCCCCACACCATTACACCACCACCACCAGCCTGCACAGTGGTAACAAGGCATGATGGATCCATGTTCTCATTCTGTTCACGCCAAATTCTGTCTCTACCATCTGAATGTCTCAACAGAAATCGAGACTCATCAGACCAGGCAACATTTTTCCAGTCTTCAACTGTCCAATTTTGGTGAGCAAATTGTAGCCTCTTTTTCCTATTTGTAGTGGAGAAGAGTGGTACCCGGTGGGGTCTTCTGCTGTTGTAGCCCATCCGCCTCAAGGTTGTGCGTGTTGTGGCTTCACAAATGCTTTGCTGCATACCTCGGTTGTAACGAGTGGTTATTTCAGTCAAAGTTGCTCTTCTATCAGCTTGAATCAGTTGGCCCATTCTCCTCTGACCTCTAGCATCAACAAGGCATTTTCGCCCACAGGACTGCCGCATACCGCATACCTTTTCACACCATTCTTTGTAAACCCTAGAAATGGTTGTGCGTGAAATACTCAGACTGGCCTGTCTGGCACCAACAACCATACCATGCTCAAAATTGCTTAAATCACCTTTCCTTCCCATTCTGACATTCAGTTTGGAGTTCAGGAGATTGTCTTGACCAGGACCACACCCCTAAATGCATTGAAGCAACTGCCATGTGATTGGTTGATTAGATAATTGCATTAAGGAGAAATTGAACAGGTGTTCCTAATAATCCTTTAGGTGAGTGTATATAACTGATTCAGAATGCAGCGGCGAGAGTGGTCTTTAATGAGCTCTTCATTAGTCTGCACTGGTTGCCAATAGCCGCTCAAATCAATTTCAAGGCACTGGTGATCGCCTACAAGGCAACCACTGGCTCTGCACCAACATACCTAAACTCACTTGTTCAGACTTACACACCCTCCAGAAGCTTGCGTTCTGCAAGTGAACGACGCCTTGTGGCGCCATCCCAAAGAGGCATGAAATCCCTCACAAGGACCTTTTCCTGGGCCGTTCCCACCTGGTGGAATGACCTGCCTGTCTCAATTCGAGCAGCCGAGTAGGTAGCCATTTTCAAAAAATATCTTAAGACACTTCTTTTCCAACAGCACCTGACCAATAAAGAATAGGAAAAAATAGGAAAATAATAAAAAAAATGTTCTGTCCTATGTGTTCTGTGCTAGATTAACTGAGACTTGTTATAGCACTTGCATATTGTTGCCCTTGACTGTTTTTAGTTGCTTCTATTGCTCTCATTTGTAAGTCGCTTTGGATAAAAGCGTCTGCTAAATGACTAAATGTAAATATATATATATATATATATATATATATATATATATATATATATATATATATATATATATATATATATATATATATATATATATGCACAATTCCAACCAGTAAATTATATTTAAAGCTATCTGCTTCCCTTGGCTGATGTAGTTTCACTGTGTGCTAGTGCGTCATAATGTAATGTCACACCTAAAGACTGTTCTCTTACCTAAGATTCTGACTAAACCCAACCACTGTGTTAATAATTAATTACCAGTAAGTGTGAACTATGGGCTGGAGCTAAATATACAAGTAACCAGCCATGTGCAAACTGATGAGGATATGATGGCAATATGTACCTTCCAGCCAATCAGAGGGAAATTAGTCATTCGCAATGTAAAAACTTTGAAGATGGATGTAAGCAGCTGTTTTAGTCATGAATTCCTCAGATACAATATAAAAACTTTATTACACAAGTCATTCTTAAATTGTGTTAAATTTCAGGTAATTTACTACATTCCCATTTACTGAGCTGATAGATTGAACATTCAAAGAAAAACTATGAATGTTACCATGTTAATGTGTTACATGCCAATCTGTTTGCGTAATCATCATATTCTTTATACACTATAATATTTTGACCACACAGTGTTTAGAGTCTGCCATCTTATCTCTTATGACTTACCTATTATAAGATAAAATGTTTTTAAATGTGGTTAAAGCTAGAGCATATAATTGTAATGTGTTCAATCCAGACCAAACATTCACAGGGATTTGGGGACAATTAGGGAGAATTTGAGTATAGCTATTGTCATAACCTAAGCATTGTGTAGTCCAAACGGTAAACTGAAAAATGTCTTGTTACAACAATCCGTGATCATTTCGGTAGCATACAAAGGCCAAATATGGCTTTCCAGCCTCCCAATTCAAAACGGCTCTGGTATGCCTGAACTCTGGGCTTACTTGGCAGTATTACAGTAACAAAAAATGTTCCACTGTTTGCAATGCCTGAAATGATTTTGAGGAAATAATTTGTATATTAGTGCCAACTAATATATGAGCTCTAAGGTTGATAGAACGAAACAAAACAATTTTAACCACAGTTTCAGTTTCATTTGTCTGATTTGTCCAACCTGTCTCAAATGATGACTAAACTTAAGTGGGAATTCTGAGTACTCTTCAGAGACGATATATTGTTGCATGTGTTCAGGTTCAAAATTCCCACATAGTAAAGCCATGACGACAACTTTCTTGGCTGGCTGCCTAGCATACTGGGCCTTCCTGTGATTGGCTAAACAAACATTATCATTCATGTTTTCATTGGTTGAGCCCAGTGTTCTGCAAGTTTCCATTCCCCTGATGCATGCTTGTGATTTCCCATCATTTTTGTCTTCCTTCTTTCTCTTTTGGTTTCTCTCACACACACTTTTATTCTGTTTGCTAACTATCTGTTCTAGCAAATATAGTTAGAACAGTTAGAACAGGTTAGAAGGTCAGATTCTAATATGAATCTTATTTTGAAAAAGGAATCCCAAATGTTTGTTCTTTTCCAACATCATTATGTGTGAGAAAATGATAACATTCTGTTGTGCTTATGCAAGCTTTAGCTGAAACTGGCTGTTCCTCTGGATTACAACTGGCCTAGTACATATGGTGTGAAATTTAACACATTCCTGCAATAGATACTTTCAAAGTGTCCCCATTTAAAGTATTTCAACACTTACAAGATTACGTTAAGCTGCATTAGATAAATATCATCAATCCAAGTGGCTAGAAAATGTAGAAAAACTACACCTGTGTGAAATGAACTGACTTTACATCATACACTATAATATAAACATTTAACCCAGCGGTTGGGTTAAATGTTTGCTTAAAACAACCCAGTCGCTGGATTAAAACAACCCAATCACTGGGTTAGTCCATTTTCAACCCAGCATTTTTTAGAGTGCATTGTATTACATATTATATTATTTTTATTTTAATAAAATAACTATTTGTCTGAACTATTGAACATCAATGATTTTAGAGGATAAACATAATTCCAAAGATCTACAAAGCAGGCAGAATTCGAACTCTATTTATGAGGTTACACTTCTGACCCATTTGGATAGCCCCACCGATTCCACTAATGTTCCATTTCCTCGATCTCATACTTCCTGCGTTCTGCCAAGTGGCAGTTTTTTCACCCACCCACTTCATTCTTCCCTGGCTTGAGACTGAGAACAGTACTTCCCCTACATTTGTGTACACTCAGTCTCAACTGTAGCTGAAATGTCTCTGACTTCTGATTGGTGGTTGACTCTGATCACGCTCCACCTTATAGGCTGGATGGCTTGAGCATGCTGTGATCACGCTGTGAATGCATGCCAGCATCCCTGTTGGCTAATGTGTCTGACTCTTTCCTGTTCTGTGTAAAATGCAGGTGTCAGCCTTTTAAGGATCGTGGCACTGTCCTGGGCTTATGAAGACAAGACATAAACATGAAGAGAGCACATCTAAACCTGATCACACCACCAGCTCCTTATTTATCTAATTTATTTGTGTACAAGCAGTAATATATTGAGCTTTCTGGTTTCTTGTGGGTCACAGACTCACAGTTAGTAAAACACTACCTATAAGTGCTAGAAAAGGCCAGTAGGCTAATATATCTCTATGTCTCTAATATATACATCAGTGTTATTCACCTATCATTTCCCTCTGATTTTAGGGATAAGTTGGGTAGGGTTAGGTTTAAGGGTTAGGACTAAATTTTTGTTACAGCGTTTTGTTTGATGGAATGTTAAGGATCTAGAATATGTTGATTCAGGAACATGTCGTACTTGGCAAAAACACAATGGCCTTGTAATATGGGGGTCGGTAGATTTTGAATGCTATAAATGAATACTTCTATTCAGTATTGATGCATTAAATTGATCAAAAGTAACAGTAAAGACTTTTACATTCCCTGTTAAAAATGCTTGTGATTTTAACAGTACAATACTGTAAAAATTCCATGGTGAAAAACAGTTAATCAACAGAAAGTTTCCGTACTATATATAACTGTAATAGAGCTAACCATACATGTAATGTAATTTTACAGTAAAATACCATTAAATGTACAGTTTTTGGAAGAGGAAAAAGAACAAGTCATTGTATAATTTATAGTGACAAAACGTTCCCTGTGTGACATTTTATGCATTTTTGTTGAAATAACGGTTTCTTCTTGGTTTTTCTTAGTTTTTTCTAAGCAGTTATAGTTTTTATGTTACATGTAATGTTGTTAAATTAATATTTATTGCATTTTTTATGTCTTGTGTGTAACGATGATGGTGTTCAGTGTTTGTGTGAATGACACTGCACACCTTCTAAATATATGTATTAACCTTCTCAGCTTGTGGAAAAGCTGCTTGTGATGATCTTTGATTCCTCACGTGACTCTCATCAACACTGTTTGGTGGTTGTCAGTGTAGTACAAAGGTACAAAGCAGAAATTAGTACTTCAATAGGTTGGTAAATTAAAGGGTTAGTTCACCCAAAAATGAAAATTAGCCCATGATTTACTCACCCTCAAGTCATCCTCGGTGTATATTACATTCTTCTTTCAGACGAATAAAATCGGAGTTATATTTTTCATCAATTTGAACTCTAGCACTCTAGCAGTTCAAAATGCTTACGCTACATTTGATGAGCGTAACTGGTGTGCAATGTCGTCAGACGTATGCTAGAGGCGCTACACTTTTTCAATAAGTTGAATACGGAAGGCGATTCGCCAGAAGCTAGATAATTTACTCTATAAAGTTTTAAATATGGATATTTTTCTTACACAAACGCAGCGATTCGCTTCAGAAGGCCTTTATTAACCCCCTGGAGCCGTGTGACGGACAGATGCACTTTTATGGACAACAGTCACTGCCATTATAAAGCTTGGAAGGACTTTTTAATATAACTGATTGTATTCGTCTGAAAGAAGAATGTCAAATACACCTAGGATAACTTGAGGGTGAATAAATCATGGGTTAATTTTCATTTTTGGGTGAACTAACCCTATAACATTTTATCAGTTAATGAAATTTAACTGATTTTTTTTTTGAAGTTTAATTTAAATCTGTAAAACCTAAAATGATGCTACCATATTTTTCTTAACGGTAAATTTCTGTCAGCCACAGCTGCTGTTTTTTTTTACAGTGTTGTTAAAAGATTTCTATTTTAAATAAATGCTGTTCTTTTGAACTTTCTTTTCATCAAAGAATCCTGAAAAAAATGTATCAAGGTTTCCACAGAAATATGAACCAGCACATTTGGTTTACAACATTGATAATAAGAAATGTTCCTTGAGCAGCAAATCAGCATATTAACATGATTTCTGAAGGATTGTGTGACTGGAGTAATGGAGTAATATGTTTAAATAATTTTTTTTTAAAAAGTCCTAATCTGTTCTGCACAGCAACCTTAAGAAGTTGTTGAATGTTTTAAAAGGGGAACTGAAGGTCACATTACGTGTTGTTAAATTTAAATAGCTATCTCAACAAATTCAGGCACAGAGAACTGAAACAAGGCAGATAAACTGATTAAATATAGGGAAATTGAACTTTTCCAGATCAGCACATTTAGTGTTCATTTTTCAATACAAGACATATTCAATACAAATAATATTAGCATACTTGTTACATATAATTAGTATATATAATCCTCAGAGACAAAGTTTTGTAAACAAATAGACATATTTCATTGCATCATGTTGTTTCTCATCCATTCACACATTGTGCCAGATTTCATGTGCGATATGATCAAAACAACCGCAGGTCTCAGCAGGAGCTGCAGAAATGTACACAGACATGTTTTCTGATGGTCTGTGTCATGTGCTGCTGAGCGCTTCTATTGGCCTGTAAGGCGAAAGCAGCAGACACACTCCTCCCATGCTGCCTCTGGATGAGATCGGAATGTTCTGTTTACAGTGAACGGAGCAACAACACTTTGAGAAAGAGGAAATATCTTTTCAGCTAACCTTGACTTGTGCTGTATGCATAGACACTGAGATATCATGCACAGGAACAGAAAATGCATTGCTGCTTAATTGTTACGGTTCACAAACACTCATACTGAGTTGTTCAGGGATTCCCAAATGAGGGTTTGTGAACCCCTAGGTTTATGAGGTTTATTATCATTGATAATAATAAGAAATGTTTCATGAGTAGCAAATCAAAATGTTATGAGAAACATAAATTAGTCAACTGTGTCCAAACTTTTAAAAGCACCCTAATCTTATACAATACAAAGAGTTATCAAATGTATTTTTCAATGTATCCCTTGAAAGGTCATTAAGGTGTTCAAAACCCCAGGGACTTCATCAATCATTTGTCACAGGGGTTCAGCAGATGGTGCGGGGGAATCCTTGGCTCAAGTGAGCATTGTTAAGACAGCAAGAGTGTGATATCATAGAACTTTGCAGTTTCCGGGTCACTCTGTCTAAGAGCACATACATTTATTAGTAGCACATGACTGTAACCAGAAAGGTTGGATTACAGGATTTGGCTCTTGTTGTGTGCATTAATTCATTAACATGACCCCACTGTTAACATACCCTCAATATTAACATTCAGCTTTATTTGTTAGAAGTTGGATATAGGTAGTTGCCGTTCATTATTTGCATTAATGTTAATTAATGCACTAATGTACCAGTTCAGCAATGCATATCTTTTCACCTGCATATATTAATTTCAATAATCTAAAGACTATAAAAATCTCTTGCACATGCACAAATCAGTGAAGTCAGATCACAAGTCACACAGTCACCTCAGCTGCTGAATGAGCCATGACTCCTTCAAGCCAATATGAACAACACCTGCCAACACATGTGGCTTCATTTAGGGGTGACGCCACGGACTGATGAGCTGCTGACAAGCCTTGGCATGAAGACAGTGTCATGAAGAACTAAGCTGACAGTGACACAATGAGGAACTTAATGCACTGAACATGGCACTGATATTATGGGCATTGCATAACTTTCTCCTGAAGTCAACATTATGTCAACATTTCAGCAGTGCAGATTTGATTAAGATTCTGAAAGGACAAATACGTCCGTAAGAAAGCCAGAGATAATATGCAGTGTAATGCCCTTGATTACGTCTGTCTCCTGCTATGTGTTTAGTCTAAAATCTGCTGATTTCCCTTTAGCGTCCTAATCAGAGAGCTCAACACAAACAATAACCACACTTCCCTGTTTTCATGTGGTTTCCCATAACTAATATTATTGTTGTGCTTTTGGAACATAGGATTTTCTGATAGTACGTGGATGGAAGTGCGTTCATCCCATGCAGAATACAGGGTCCATTACAATAATGTCAAAGCAGCTAAACAGGTCAACTGCAACATTCTGCAACATTTATACATTACATTACATTAAGTCAACTAGCAGACGCTTTTATCCAAAGCGACTTACAAATGAGAGCAATAGAAGCAACTAAAAACAGTCAAGGGCAACAATATGCAAATGCTGTAACAGTTTCAGTTAATCTAGCACAGAACACATAGGACAGAACAATTTTTATTTTATTTTATTTTTATTTTTTAATAAATAGACAAACATAAAACGAATCGAGTGATAAGTGCTATTCTTTATTGGTCAGGTGCTGCTGGAAAAGATGCGTCTTATGATATTTTTTGAAAAAGGCTACCGACTCGGCTGCTCGAATTGAGACAGGCACCAGGTGGGAACGGTCCAGGAAAAGGTCCTTGTGAGGGATTTCATGCCTCTTTGGGATGGCGCCACAAGGCGTCATTCACTTGCAGAACACAAGCTTCTATTTATACGAAAGTGCACTATTCCTGCACTATTCCTATAGCAAGTCATTTTATAGCTTTGCTTTTTGTCTGTGTCTTGTATCACTTTGCACTCTTTCTCTCACATTATGAATTCAGTTCAACAATATATCATAATAATTTATTTATGTCCATTTATGCTTTACATCTGGGATCACTCTGTTGGCATTTATTTTCCAATAATGATGATAGTTATTGTACATTGCCCCCTGCTTAGACTGCAAGCAAGCATTTAGCAGACTATTTTTGTTTCCTGGAACAACCAAGAGTTTAGTGTCTTTCTCAAAAACACAATTGTGAAAACACATAAATGTGTGTATTTGATAATTCAAGCCCAATAAGGTGCCAAAAGACCTCAGTTCAGTACAAGTTCGCGTTATAATTATACGTTTTAATTTAAATTACATTGTACAGTAAACCATCCTTTGTTGGGTTTTAAAGAAGTACACTTATTTTGATCTGTTGACCAACATACTAAAGCCCATGTGTAATTAGTGTTATTTGATATTATATTTAAAGTTAATATTTACATTTACATAATATATCAACATATGTTAAATGCAATTAATTCCAACTTCTTTATTACAAATGTGGAATTACAAATATATTCATTACATTTTAATGGAAATTAAAGTAAAGTATAGTTCACCATAAATGCGTGACAGTATATTCAGTAACCATGTTTCAAAGACAAAAGTAATTATGACATTACTAATATTAACAATATGCATATTAATATGTACTTGAGTCTACTTAGGTCTACTTAAGTGGGTGAAAAAGCACTCTAATGTTCAGCTAATTGCATTTAATATAAATATAAACTACAAGACATTTGAATGTAATTGTAATTAACATGCAATTAATTGTCCAGAAACATTATTTTAAGTTTGCACTTTAAGTATATTATTTTAAAGTATATTATTTTCTCCTTTTAAAAAGTATGCTAAAGTGTACTTCAGTATACCTCAGATTTGAAGTCAGGTTCATTGCTCAAATGGCACATGACAACAATCATACTTACGATTGGGTAATTTGTTCAAATCTACCAAATATATGTTATCTATCCTTATTAGTAGTACTACGTTTCTGTAACTATGTCACAACTTCAGTTTAGTATAAAATTACCTGTTAAGAAACAATACATACAAAGCTTTGCTCACACAGTGACTGTTTATTGCTTTACTGCAGTTTCATTAACTGGACTGTTTATTGCAGTAACAAGAACATTGTGTCATTGAACGGAATTAATAGCAGATCATGAGTGAGGAGGAAGTAAGAACTGTTAACTAAGCAAACAGAGGAAGCTCACTGCAGTACTTCACAATCATCCCTGAGAGCACAATAGGTTGATTCTGGAGCTGAGATGGCCCTGAATATGCGGAAGCAGGAAAAGGGTGGCGCTGAGTCAATTCTCCCATGGGATTCAGGAGTTAGATTTACAAATAAATGTAGATAAGCGTTAGCTGTATATAAACAAAAATCTTTGGTCATTTGGTGGAGTTCTTGGGATGCAGGTTGACTTCTGGTAAAGGGAAAGTAAATTCAATCAATTACTGTGGTAATGAAATGATGCAGCACATGACTAACATGTGATCAGTGTCTAAGTTAGCAGAAGGGAGGATTTCATTACTGAAAGATCTTTCTAAAATCAGAACTCTGGTGAGTGTTAATTAAATTTAATAAGCAAATAATTAGATAAAGATTAAAGTTTGACAAAAATTACATTTTAAATCATTGTTTTAATAAGTTTAATTATATTAGAGTACATTTTAGTATAGATATATATTTAGATATATTTATATATATATATATTTTACCATTTAGTTTACCATATTTCAAAGACAACAGAATTATGAAATTGCAAATAAAAATGTAACAAAAAGCACTCTTTAACCACATGAATGTTTCGCCAATCATTATTACATATTCGGTTCTTTAGCATGTTTTTACCTTTTGGAGTTTGAATGGTGTCTGAGCAGATTGTTTTATACTATCATCACTGTCCTCATCAGAGCGCATATTCGCCATCTCAAACATATTCTCAAAACTATCGTTTTCAACATCTTTAAAATAAATATTTTGACCGCTGACAGCTTCTTCACCAGATCCACCATCAAGTGACAGTGATATGATCTACAATCAAATTTAAACTGGTTTACAACATGTCTATCATAAACTACCTGAATAAAATCTGCATTTGTGTACTTGGGTAGATGCTTCTCTAGTCCTGCAGGGTAAAACTCATGACAGATGTAGCGACAAATCAGGATCTTTTGACGAGGTTTTGATCTTATCACTTAAAGTAAATTTAATCTCAGCCTCTCTGTAGTTGTAGTTCAGAGAGGGTTGAGTCCGAGTCGAGACTGAGACCAGAGAGGGCTGAGTCCGGATCAAGACTGAGACCAGAGAGGGCTGAGTCCAAGTCAAGACCGAGTTCAGAGAGAGTTGAGTCCGAGTCAAGACCGAGTTCAGAGAAGGCTGAGTCCGAGTCAAGACTGAGTTCAGAGAGGGTTGAGTCCGAGTCGAGACCGAGTTCAGAGAGGGTTGAGTCCGAGTCGAGACCGAGTTCAGAGAGGGTTGAGTCCGAGTCGAGACTGAGTTCAGAGAGGACTGAGTCTGAGTCGAGACCGAGTTCAGAGAGGGTTGAGTCTGAGTCGAGACCGAGTTCAGAGAGGGTTGAGTCCGAGTCGAGACCGAGTTCAGAGAGAGTTGAGTCCGAGTCAGGACCTAGTTCAGAGAGGGTTGAGTCCGAGTCGAGACCGAGTTCAGAGAGGGCTGAGTCCGAGTCGAGACCGAGTTCAGAGATGGTTGAGTCCGAGTCGAGACCGAGTTCAGAGAGGGCTGAGTCCGAGTCGAGACCGAGTTCAAAGAGGGTTGAGTTCGAGTCGAGACCGAGTTCAGAGAGGGTTGAGTCCGAGTCGAGACCGAGTTCAGAGAGGGTTGAGTCCGAGTCGAGACTGAGTTCAGAGAGGACTGAGTCTGAGTCTAGACCGAGTTCAGAGAGGGTTGAGTCTGAGTCGAGACCGAGTTCAGAGAGGGTTGAGTCCGAGTCGAGACCGAGTTCAGAGAGAGTTGAGTCCGAGTCAGGACCTAGTTCAGAGAGGGCTGAGTCCGAGTCAGGACCGAGTTCAGAGAGGTTTGAGTCGAGTCGAGACCGAGTTCAAAGATGGTTGAGTCCGAGTCGAGACCGAGTTCAGAGAGGGCTGAGTCCGAGTCTAGACCGAGTTCAGAGAGGGTTGAGTCTGAGTCGAGACCGAGTTCAGAGAGGGTTGAGTCCGAGTCGAGACCGAGTTCAGAGAGAGTTGAGTCCGAGTCAGGACCTAGTTCAGAGAGGGCTGAGTCCGAGTCAGGACCGAGTTCAGAGAGGTTTGAGTCCGAGTCGAGACCGAGTTCAAAGATGGTTGAGTCCGAGTCGAGACCGAGTTCAGAGAGGGCTGAGTCCGAGTCGAGACCGAGTTCAAAGAGGGTTGAGTTCGAGTCGAGACCGAGTTCAGAGACGGCTGAGTCTAAGTCGAGTCCGAGTTCAAAGATGGTTGAGTCTGAGTCGAGACCGAGTTCAGAGAGTGTTGAGTCCGAGTCGAGACCGAGTTCAGAGAGGGCTGAGTCCGAGTCAAGTCCTAGTTCAGAGAGGGTTGAGTCCGAGTCAAGACTGAGTTCAGAGAGAGTTGAGTCCGAGTCAAGACCGAGTTCAGAGAGGGCTGAGTCCGAGTCGAGACCGAGTTCAAAGATGGTTGAGTCCGAGTCGAGACCGAGTTCAGAGAGGGCTGAGTCCAAGTCGAGCCCGAGTTGGTGTGACTTTCTGGAAAGCGGGATCACTACAGGTGGATGGCAGGTGGACACAGCGTAAAATAGAACCTGGTGGGAGTCTTTGCACTAATGTTAGTCTCAAGTCATGCACAGTTGCGCAGAAGAAAATCACCAATCATTGGACATGTCAATCAAACATCAATTTAAAGAATTATTAACATACAGTAATAATCATGAAATATTTTTAATGGGACTCGAGTGGACTCAGGAACTCGGGCACACGAGTCCATGACAAGACCAAGATCATAAAAAAATATGGTCTTGAGACTGAGTCCGAGTCTTGAGTACTACACTGATCTCAGCACAAGCCTGTTCAGGCGTTCACACAGCTGTGTCTGAACCACACGTGAGAGGGGCCGTTTCCAAGGGCTTTCTCTTTCTAGCCACAGCAGAAACCTCTTTCTTGATTTCCCTAACTGGATTGAAGCAGCACAGCATGACGGTCTAAATCTGCTCTTCTTGAGCTAAATTTGGCATCTTGCCCGGAAGCTGACTTTTGCTTGTAATACGGCGAAGTTCACCAAACATGACCTTGGGGCAAGAATATCAGGTGGTGACAAAAAGTGACAATGCAGACATCCAAGGGCACACATTGAGGTTTACAGTAGACAGCAGGTTTAGTGCATTTTATTGCATACTAATTAAATGAAAATGTATTATGGTTTAAATCTATATAAAATCTAAATTTGATGGTGCTTTTTCACCCACTTTAGTAGGACATAAGTGCATCTTTGGTTGCACTTTATTTTAAGGTGTCCTTATTACAGTGTAATTATACTTTGAGTATACTGAGTAATACTAATAAAAAGTAATACAAATTATTTATATTAATTAACTACATGTACTTACTAGGGTTAGGATTAGGGTTTGGTTTAGGGTTAGTTGCATGTAATTATGCTTAATTTATAGTTATTACTGTTATGTATGTAACAAAGACACTGAAATAAAGTGATAGCTGTAATTTCATAATTTCTTCTACGGTCTTTGAGTGTTTTTTTATCTATTTAAGTAGGGGCTTAAGTAGGTACATCTTTATATTTAATTTCATAATTACTTCTATTTTCTTTGAAATAAAAAGTGTACTGCTGAATGTATACAAGCTTTTATGATAATCTAAAATAAAGTTTCTATTGAAACTTGAACGTACTTCTTTAAAGTTAAAAATATTATTAAAACAATTATTTAAAATGTACTTTAAAGTAAAATTTATTTGACATTATTACAAAGTGCACGTTTTAAATTTAAGTGAATTAAGTACATTTAAGTGGCCTTTTATTTTATTAATATTGTATTATCTCCAAGTACAGTTTAAAAAATATATATACTTTGATTTGAAGCCCAGATAGCAACATAGTGTCGGCCCAGATCCGGCCCACATCTGGTATACACGTAATTATACACGTGCCAGATGTGAACTGGATCTGGGCCGACACTATGTTGCTGTCTGGGAGTAGGGGAGAGCGGGACACAAAGTAACACTTTTTGACTTTCTCAGTTTGTGTAAATCCACTTGGGGTTCAAAGTATTTATTTTTTTCCCACATTAATTTCACACGTATAGTACAATGATGTGGTTTTGGTTTTGTTTCATTAATACAGTGTATACATTTTTCTTGATTTCCGCCAAAAGAATGGAAGTGAAATGTGACAACATGCCCCATAGGTGGGGTTCATTGTAACATGACCAAATGACAGCTTAAAATGTTACCTGATCTAATAAAAAAAAAAAATATACAAGACAAACTAAAATATTTTGTCAATAAAATACAATTATTAACTTTTTCATATAAAGTAATGGCGTTTTTAATAATTAAAAATAAGCAAATTTGAGTTTGACAAATGCAAAACAGCTATAGTTCAAAACATAATAATAATAATAAATAATTTCTAAACATTGACTCAGTCGATGTTATTATTATTCACCTTTTTCTCATGGTTTCTCAATAGAATTCATAAAAGTATAGAACATAACAGAATAATTCTAATAGGGGCTCATTGTAATGCCGTATTACAACACACCCCACCTGCACAACTGGGATTTAAACCGCGGCTCGTGTCTTCTGCTGTTAGATCAGCATTAAAGAACCATCTCAACTGTTAAATAACAGATATAAGATTACTATCAGATTTGTCTAATTTTACATGAACACAAAAAACAGAGATGAAAAATATACTTAAGAAATGTACTTTTGCTCTGGTTAAATACACTCACCTAAAGGAACACCTGTTCAATTTCTCATTAATGCAATTATCTAATCAACCAATCACATGGCAGTTGATTCAGTGCATTTAAGGGTGTAGTCCTGGTCAAGACAATCTCCTGAACTCCAAACTGAATGTCAGAATGGGAAAGAAAGGTGATTTAAGCAATTTTGAGCGTGGCATGGTTGTTGGTGCCAGACGGGCCGGTCTGAGTTTTTCACAATCTGCTCAGTTACTGGGATTTTCATGCACAACCATTTCTAGGGTTTACAAAGAATGGTGTGAAAAGGGAAAAACATCCAGTATGCGTCAGTCCTGTGGGAGAAAATGCCTTGTTGATGCTAGAGGTCAGAGGAGAACGGGCCAACTTATTCAAACTGATAGAAGAGCAACTTTGACTGAAACACCACTTGTTACAACCGAGGTATGCAGCAAAGCATTTGTGAAGCCACAACACGCACAACCTTGAGGCAGATGGGCTACAACAGCAGAAGACCCCACCGGGTACCACTCATCTCCACTACAAATAGGAAAAAGAGGCTACAATTTGCACAAGCTCACCAAAATTGGACAGTTGAAGACTGGAAAAATGTTGCCTGGTCTGATGAGCCTCGATTTCTGTTGAGACATTCAGATGGTAGAGTCAGAATTTGGCGTAAACAAAATGAGAACATGGGTCCATCATGCCTTGTTACCACTGTGCAGGCTGGTGGTGGTGGTGTAATGGTGTGGGGGATGTTTTCTTGGCACACTTTAGGCCCCTTCGTGCCAATTGGGCATCATTTAAATGCCACGGCCTACCTGAGCATTGTTTCTGACCATGTCCATCCCTTTATGACCAACATGTACCCATTCTCTGATGGCTACTTCCAGCAGGATAATGCACCATGTCACAAAGCTTGAATCATTTCAAATTGGTTTCTTGAACATGACAATGAGTTCACTGTACTAAAATGGCCCCCACAGTCACCAGATCTCAACCCAATAGAGCATCTTTGGGATGTGGTGGAACGGGAGCTTTGTGCCCTGGATGTGCATCCCACAAATCTCCATCAACTACAAGATGCTATCCTATCAATATGGGCCAACATTTCTAAAGAATGCTTTCAGCACCTTGTTGAGTCAATGCCACGTAGAATTAAGGCAGTTCTGAAGGCGAAAGGGGGTCAAACACAGTATTAGTAGGTGTTCCTAATAATCATTTAGGTGAGTGTAAATGTTCAGTGACTTCTTACAAAGATTTTTGAGTTCTGATGCAATTTTTTCTCTTTATACTTTTAATAAGGCAACTAGGCCTACTAAATACATGTTACAAACTAGTGCTGATCAAACTCAGAAAGGCAAAGGAGAACTTAGAACAGGACCGTTTAATGACCAAACTCACAGGCACAACTAAAAACACCAGCACACAAACAGCAACAGACAAACACTGAGGGAAACTGAGGGCTTAAATACACAGGGTAAACAAGGTGATGACTAGATTAATTAACAAGACACAGCTGGGACAAATTAACTCATAATGATGGTGACCATGGGAACACAGGAGTGGCGGGAAAACTAGAACAAAGGAACAGGATCAAAAACACAACTGAAACAGACTAGACAGATTTCGTCATGCTATCATGTTTGGAAAGTTTTAAACCAAGTGTGTTACAAGTTACAACTAATTTTGTAACTACAAGTTATTTTGTGTCCCGCTCTCCCTTATACTACATGTGCGCACATTCAATACAGTTACGTGCACTTCTTTTTCACAAGGTACAGTATGTTAAGAATTTAGCATATTGTTGTGCTTTCGTTGTAATATTAATAAATTACATGTTTGATTTTAAGGACATTTTTATTTATGCACGGTAGACAATTTTGGTATTTTGTTAGTTCACCACTGGATGTGGCACAAAACTGACATCAATTGTTGACGATGCAAGTGAAAGTTAAACTTAATGCAAATGAGCAACAATGTTATGCGTCAACTACCAATGGGAGAGCAGAGTCTCACCAACACAAATCATTCAATTATTTAGGCTACCTATAATAACAACAACAATTACATAATAGTGTTACAGTACCACCCTGGAAACGTGATCCAAGTTTTGGTGGCAATTTGCCATGTTGAAGTGAGTAACACTGACACTATGTGGAACTGAGGGTAAGCAGGCTAGATCTTTAGCAGTTCTGTTTGTTAATGTTGCAATAATAATAAAAAATTATAATAAAAAAGATCTTTAGCATTAAGCTTGATTCTGGAGAATATGTTATAATAGTTTACTTTACTTTTATTTGCATCCTGCTAGTCATTTCTGACATTCAAAAAACAAAACAAAAAAAACAACAACTATTTACCAAAAGAATATGAAAGTCAAAGCCAGGTCAGTTGTATCCATTTGTAAGTGAGCTGGAGAGAGCAAAAATTACTTGGATGCATACGGTTTGCGGGTGTACACTGTGTTCTGTTTTTCTCACCACAAAGGCACGCTGAGTACAGCAAATGTAGAAGGAAGTCACACATGTGCACGTATGCCTACACGTTCGCACATGTTGCCAACCTATCACCTATTTATGTAACCAAATGGTCCACAAAGAGTAATAAATGACTATTAGACTTACTAATAGAGAAACTCTACAATTCTTGCTTGTCAAAGCCGCGTGCGGTACCTGTGCATATGAAATATGTTTGTGCCATGCATGGCTGACAATTAAGCTTGCTGACAGGGTAAATGCTTGGGAAATATATGGTGCTGCTCAAAGCTGTAAGTTCACGGACTCCGGCCTTTACACTGACACGACCTCTCCATGCAGCTGCAAATGCAAAAGCTTAAACCTATAGTCTTCTGTATCATATTTGATAGGCTATGTGAAGGTCTAAACAATTAACATGAAGAAACTTCTTTTCTAAAGGTTTAATAAACTTTCTAATAATAAAAAAAAATTGTTCTGACTTATTTCACGTCAGTCTTTAGGGATACGGTAACACTTCTTGTTACACATTACATGTAGTCACTGTAGTAATAACTATAAATTATGCATAATTCCTACATGCAACTAACCCTAAACCAAACCCCAATTCTAATGACCTTATCCGTATAGTAAGTGCATAGTTAATTATTATTAAACAGTACTTAAATGCATAATTACACTGTGAAGCATACACCTTAAAATAGTGTAACCAAAAATACTAATAAAACACGAATCCCATGTACTACAGTTATGTTAAATGTGCATTTATTACCGACAGGACTGCAGGCATTTAACGTTGCTGTGTTTATTCAACAAAGTCACATGCTGGTCCAAATACATTCAATAAGTAAACCAGGTATTTTCATGCTTCCAGACTGGCATTTGACATGTCTCAGTTGTGCTTTAGGTCACCGCACAGATAGGGAGCTGAGTCAGGTGAGTTTGCTTCTTTTTGTTGACAATTCACATCCTTGTCCTTCATGGCCCGTGGCATACGTTGAAAAACATGTTTTTCTCAGGCCTTGATGGAAAATTCTGCATGCAAGTCATGTAGCCCCTTGTGAAAATAAGTATAGCGTATAGCATACTTAAAAAGAGTAGCCTACCTATACATAAGTGTGAACAGAGCGTACTTTTTAATTGCAATTTTGTTGTTAACTGCATGTGACCAATAAGTAACTTATGTAGGACTTAAGTACATCTTTGTATGCAATTTCATAATTTCGGCTCGTCTTTCAACTATGATTAAATGTACTGACAAACATTTACATTATACATAATGTCATTTAAACTCTTATGTCATAGATTTAAATATATTTGTAACATATTTGTAATGTAAGTAGTTTTTTCCACATTTCACTGATTTCAAACAGAATAGGATCACGTCTGATTTGACACTTTGTGAATTAGGTTTAATGTTAGATTTAACATTCAGCTTATATTTTTCTGAAAGTTTTGTTAGCTTTTAACTGTTAGCATTGCAAATGTTGCTGCACAAGAAACATCAATTTGTCATGTTGCAGTAAAACAAGATGGACATCTAGACTCGCTGTGCTCAACACACCCCAAAGCACGAATTTCAAAACTGCAGAAAAGCCAGGGCTTACAATAGCCTACTGACAAATATTTTCTAAAATAAAACAGCGTACAAAAATGTAATAAACTGTAGACTGTCTCTTGAAATGTCCTTTCTTTTTTGAAAGTGCTGACCCTTACGAAAATGAACCATGGTTTTACTACAAATAAAATAAAATAAAAAAACATGGTTATTGTAGTTAAACCATGGTAACCACAAATTTACCATGGTTTTGCTACTGTTTGCTAACATGGTTTTGGGATGTTAAAGCTTTATAATCAGGTGACTTATTGCAAAAGCTCAGCGCATAATATTTATACACTGAAGGGAAATATCGCCATCTGCTGGCTGCATTAGAAAAAATGTTTGAATGATGTTTCTCTGCTCTTAAAGAAATAGCTCAAATGAAAATGTCATCATTTACTCACATTCAAGTCATACAAACCCATATCACTTTCTTTCTTTTTCTTTTCTTTTTTTCTTCTGTGGAACATAAGAGAAGACACTTTTCTGATGACTGAATGTCCACTATAGCCATTCATGTCCATATACCAGTGATGGAACTGAATAAAGATTGGGTATGTCAAACTCCAGAATTAAAAAAATCATAAAAAGTAGTCCAGATGATTTTTCAACACACTCAGACAAAAACAAAACATGGATGAAGTCTCTTTCATACAGCTGTAATTTGCAATTCAAGGCATTATCAGGTGTACAGTAAACATGAGATGCATTAAATATGGTCTGTAGTGTCCTCATACGACAAAAAGGAATAATGGCTTCTGTGTTCCCTTTTTAAGCAGAGCTTTCAAATTACAATAATTAAATTAAAAGCACAATTAAATAGTCTTTCAGTAAAATTCCAGCACACTGTTAGAATAGCAGCAGTTTGTGTTGATCACGCCGTTTGCGTGAAGCAGCTTAGAAACCACAGAACAGCATCTCAATAGCAGCACTGAATCTCTGATCCTAATAACATTATTCATGAAATTAAATTCAGTCACTTGCCTTGACCTGATTCAGTATGTCAAGTTGAAACAGAACACGCTTGAATTAAGACACTTCTTAAAATACATACTTTCAGTCTCACTCATAGAATTATGCATACCCCAGTGATAAGAATTTATATACATTAGTAGACAGCTTCGTCCATATTGTCATCACTATCTGCTCCAAACTCCTCTCCGTTGTCAAAGTAAGACATGATGTAGTCTGTCTCCTGAAACACAGTACACATATTCTGCTGTTAAAATGCTTTACTGGGACCCTTTCTAGGATATTTACAAAGATAGTTTGCAGAAAATGACAATTCTGCCACCCCTCACCATATGACTTTTGTTGCTATATGAACCACAAATGAAGATAAGGGGTAAAGGGTTAGTACATCTAAAAATGAAAATTATCCCATCATTTACTCATTCTAGGCATATATTCATTCATTCATTCATTCAAGACTCCAGGGGATTAATAAAGGCCTTCTGAAGCAAAGCAATGGGTTTTTGTAAGAAAAATATCCATATTTAAAACTTTATAGACTAAAATAATTAGCTTCCGACAGCTGGCCTACGCACGTCAACTTACGGCAAAAAGAATAACCCCTGACGTGATGTATGATGTAGAATGTAGGAGTAGCGCAAGCTTTGATGCCTCTCGCTGTTGAAACAAATAGGGCTAGGTGTCAAAATCAAGCTCCTCTTCTCTTATACCGAAAATCCTGACATTTCTCTTTAAAAATTTGCGTTTTAGACTTTTAATTTGTGACCGGTGTTTTGATTTGCTCTATTCTCTGCACTTCTGCGTTCATCAATACATCATGCGTCAGGCCAAGGGTTACTCTTTCACCGCAAAACGATGTGTACCGCCGTCTGTCGGAAGCTATTTTAGTTTAAAAAGTTGGACATTTTTCTTACTCAAATGCATCTCTTCACTTCAGAAACCCCCGGAGCTGTGTGGAGTACTTTCATGATGGATGGATGCATTTTTTGGGCTTCAAAATCTCGTCCCCCATTCACTGCCATTATAAAGCTTGAAGATAATATAACTCCAACTATGTTTGGATGAAAGAAGAAAGTCATATACACCTAGGATGGCTTGAGGGTGAGTAAATCATGGGCTAATTTTCATTTTTGGGTGAACTATCCCTTTAAGCAATATTTTCCCATGCAATGATAATGAAAAGTGATTCTACAAACTATTTCTATCAAATGAAAGAAAGAAAGAAAGAAAGAAAGAAAGAAAGAAAGAAAGAAAGAAAGAAAGAAAGAAAGAAAGAAAGATGTTTTGTCAAATTATGAAAAAAAAAATCTTACATCTTCAAGTTCCTCTTCATCATAATCTTCATCCACATCTGGCTCCTCCTCCTCATTATTCTGTTTCTTCTTCTTCTCCTCTTCCTCCTCTTCCTCAGAATGCTGCTGTTGTTCTCTTTTCTCCAGTGTCTAAATGTCATTCCATAAAATGAACATCATTAACGTGATGCATACACAGTAGGGGTGGGGGGAAAATTCGATTCTTAGATGCATCGCGATGCGGACGTGGACGATTCTGAATCGATTCACAAATGTCAAAAAAAAATCGATTATCTAAATGTTGCTAAAGTAATGTTGACGGAACGCAAAAGGCGCAACTCTGAAGCGCCCGGACCTTCTGTGGCAAGCACGACAGAGACGCGTGACGGCTGAGCGAGAAATCCGACCGGCACACTCTGCATTAAAAGCTAGCGTATGGAAGCACTTCGGCTTCTATGAAGTTGAAGGGGAAAATTACCTGGACAAGAGCCACACTATATGCAAGTTGTGTCAAACTAAACTAAAATATATTCGAAATACGACAAACATGAGAAACCATATTACACGTTTCCAACGATCGGCTGTACCGCTAGTTGCTGCCAACCAGAGGAACACAAACTCTATCGCAAATTTGATGGTCAAGGATTTGCTTCCGTATGCAGATGCTAATTTAGCGTTCAGATGTTCATTTCATAAAGGCTGTTTTTGATTGTGGTATACAGAAGGGAAAAAAGTGTCTGTGCTCAGGATTAAGTCATAAGACTATTATTTATCTGTGTATAAGAGCAGCTGTATGTCACTAGTTATTCAGAATATGCTGAAGTCCACAAGCATTACTTTTGTATGAGAGCTGCTGGTACAGAAGTCTATATTTTGGTATAAAAGCTGTGATTTTTGGGACAGCTAAATGTTTTGTGTGTGTGTCTGTGTGTGTGCGTGTGTGTCTGAAGAATTATATTGCTCATTGCACATAACAGGAGGGTGTTGGTTATTGCTTCATGTTAGTGATTTAGAATATGCTGAAGTCTGTATTAATGTACTATATGCATGTATTAAGTATGCTGCTACAGACATTGTTCCTGTTGATTCTTCACAATGATGTAACCTTCCTGTTGATTTGTAAAATCACTTTTATTTGTTTTATTAATAACATATATTGGAAGTAAATTCATTATGGGTAATTACAAATGCTTTGCTTTAAAAGTACCAAATGAGAAAAAGAAAATCTGTATAGAAAAAGATGCATCGATAATCATAATCGAATCGAATCGTGAGGTGCCTAGAGATTCCCACCCCTAATACACAGATTAAACATCAGCATTTAAAAAAAAAAGCAAATGGCTAATTCGCTGTGTTTGATACAGTTTGTCAATATGAGTTTCGGCATATTTCACGTTTGTATTTGAAGTCTTTCAGTTAGCTCAACATCAGTCTGTTCTTTCGATTTATTTGAATGTCCAAGCATGTTTAACATATTATAACATATTATGCACAGTTAATGCAACATAAAATATCAAGGTTTCAGTGAACTCGTACCTCTAGTTTCTGGAGAACCTCTTCTTTGCCCGCAGCTACTTTTGGTTTTCGCTGGGGCTTAGCACCTATGACTATGGAACAAAGACATTAAAAAGAAACATGGTTTACTCCTATTTCAACATGTATTGGGTAGCATTTAGTATATTAGAATGTGAACCTACACACATGGTAATAATAATAATAATAATAGATTTTCTCACGTGTTTTTCGGGGCTTCCGTACTTTAATACAAAGCTCTTTAGGCAGTCGGCTCCAGTCTGGAATGAAATCAAATATTTTTTAGAGAGGCCTGACTTTGTAGCATAACAAGTCAGTTGTAGCATAATAATAGATTTCTCATTAAAACTGCTTTACAGTGGTACATGGAGTTTCTTACATCTTTTGACCAATCATGGTTACTGAATAAATACATTTAAAAATAATTACATTAAAAATAAAATTTGAAATAATTGAGTAGAGATTGAATTTAATAGAGAACGTCCACTTGTTACACTACTATTCAAAAGTCTGTGGTCAGTAATATTTTTATTTGAGTAAAAATACAGTAAAAACAATAATACTGTGAACTAACATTACAATTTAAAATAACTGTTTTCTATTTGAATACATTTTAAAATGTAAATAGTTAAAGCTGAATTTTCAGCATCATTACTCCAGTCTTCAGTGTCACATGATACTTCAGAAATCAATTTAATATGATGATTTACTGCTCAATAAACATTTCTTATAATTATCAAAAGTTGTGCTGCTTATGTTTGTGGTAAAGCGATACATGTTTTTCAGGATTATTTTATGTATAGAAAGTTTAAAAGAACAGTATTTATTTGTAATGGAAATCTTTTGTAACATTTTAAATGTCTTTACTGTCACTTTTGATAAATGGTATGTAGTGTCCTTTTGGATGGTATGTATATCAGATACCAGTCCTTGGAATTCATAGCTTCAAATACTTAAACATGTAAATCACAAAGAGACAAAAAGCTTCATGAAACTTGAATGCAGTGGAGGATTCAACTCCCAGATTTCAGGTTTCTATGTTTGACTGTTGAATTTCCTCTGCTTAATCATCTATTGTGTCTCACCTGGACTCCATTCAATTGTGTTGTTCTTCGGCTCACCATTTTGGTATTTATCAGAGTAACGTGCCACATCTAAAAAAAAGAAGACAATAAAGAGCTGTTCAAACCTGGTCTTCCATGGACCATCCATGCCTGATGGGCCATTAGCTTTGAATATTTTAGTGACTGCCAACAGTTCAAATGTAAATCCAGAGATTGCATGACCTCATTCTCTAAGGCCCCGTTTTTACACCTGGTGTTTAGATGCGTTTTTGTCGATTGGATCACAAGTAAACGCATACCAGTTTACGCCTGGTTTTTAATCCATCTCTTTTGTCCACTTTCAACAACTTCTGGCCTGATTTCTATGAGGGGAGGGTCTATGGGTGGGTAAATGTATGGCCTATTTCAGATCTTTCGATCTAATGGACAAAAATAAGCTTGCTTAATTTACATATGAACATGCCCAGGGATGACAGAAAAAACATACAGAGCAGCAGCTTTCAATTCTGCTCTGATAAACGCAACACCACACCAAACGCGGTGAGTGTGTGCTAGAGATCAGGAATGGTGAGAGAACATTGTTCTTGGCACATTTTTCATCTTCAAACCAAACTTGGGTCTTCAGCCGACAGAGTTTAAAGGTGCACTGTGTACATTTTAGTGGCATCTAGTGGTGAGGTTGTGAATTGCAACCGTCCACCGCTCACCCCTCCCTTTTGAACCTCATCTGTGCACAGAAGCTACGGTGGCCGACACAGGACAAAGATGTCGTCGTCTGAGACAGCAGAGAGTAGCTAGCGCTCTGTAGAGCAGTTTGTCCGTTTAGGGCTACTGTAGAAACATGACAGCGGCAAATGGTGACTTCACTGTAAGGGGACCCGCATGTATGTAGATAGAAATGGCTCATTCTAAGGTAATAAAAAGATAACGGTTCATTATGTAAGGTCTTTATACACCACGGAAAACATAGTTAAGTATATTATATTGCATTTCTGTCAATAGATCCTCATAAATACTACACACTTAACCTTTAAATCCTGTCTGGCTAGTGCACTTCCCATAATGTTACGCATTAGGTCAGTAGTTGGAGAATAGGCGGTCTTCTGCGCTGTTCGACCACACAAGTGTTTACACTACGAAAGCAATCCGGTCTTTGACTACCTCTAGAAGTGGTTGAAAGTGAACAAGCTCTTTTAGACCCCGTTTACACCTGTATTTAGCGTCGTCCACTTGTGATCTGATCGACCAAAATCTTAATACTAGGTGTAAACAGGGCATAAGTCACGTTGTATCTTCATCCTTTGTGCTCAGAATTGTCCACTCTTGCCCATTTTACCTGTCTTTGTTCTGGCTTCTCTTATGTGGAATGGCAGATTCTTGCTGGAGGATCTCAGCTCCTGCTTTAAAGCGAGCATATAGTCCACCTCTTCTCCTGTAGGCAGAGGCACTGGTCTAAATTGCATAGGCTGAAAGAAAAAAATACAATTAAACTCAAACAAAAACTTTTCTCAGAATAATCAATTCTCACAAATCAGTAATAAGACATGTATAGCATTTATATGTGCGTAATAACAACCATTGTAGTTAGACTGTACAAAAAGATTGTTATTCATGCTACGGTAAAAACCGTTGATTGGTTAAAAGTAAGTTCCCTTACTCTGTACGCGAAAAACTGCAATAGATCTAACCTTACATTTAACATCATTTTACAGTAAAATACAATTTATGGAAGTAAAAAAAAAAGACAGTCATCTTACAAAGATTTCACATTGCCAAAATTCCCAGTGTGACACTTCACAATTGATGGCTTTTCATTTTAATTAATTATTATGTTTCTTATTAGTTTGTAGTCAGTTATGTACATCTATTTTATGTTACATCTTATGTTGTTCAATAAGTGTTTATTGCATTATTTTAGTGTCTTGTGTGTTACTATGATGGTGTTTTGCACCTTCTATATATTAGTATTTACCTCAGCTTGTGGAAAAGCTACTTGTGATGAACTGATTCATCATGTGTTTTCTCTTTATCAACTGTGTTATTATGGCAATTGCCTGTATATTTTAAAGGTACAAAACAGATTTTAGGAACAACTTGGCCTTACTAGTTCAGCAGAAAAATGCTGTTAGATTTACCTAAAATGTCTCCTTTATTAAATTACAGTGTTAAAATGTAAAACTAATAGGTTGTTCTGTAAACATGTTTAAACCACAGCTGCCAGGTTTTTTTTCTGTAAAATGACAGGATACTGTACAGAGTCTATTCCAATGTAAAGACACTGAAAATACCATTAAACACTTACAGGAAAAAGAGGAGAAGGTGTATGTGTAGATGTGGGTAAAGAATCACCCCTTCCAAAACCCAGTGCGTCCACACTGAAGGTAAACTGGCTTCTTCCACGACCTCTGCCCCTACCTGCCATGACTGTATCTGTACAGTCAACACATGTGCATGAGTATACAACTAGCTAATAGCAGTAAATAACATTCATTGCCATGATACAATCTGCAAGATAGATCCACAAGGATGATGTATTAAACAACAATAGATTAGCCACTGAAGAGCTTACCTTAAAATGTGTTTCAGGTTCAATCTCCCGTAAACATGTGCACAGATCAACAGCTGCCTGCTGAATGTAAAGCCATGTGTACGGCACAGTCATT
Organism: Paracanthobrama guichenoti; assembly: GCA_018749465.1. NCBI lineage: Eukaryota > Metazoa > Chordata > Actinopteri > Cypriniformes > Gobionidae > Paracanthobrama > Paracanthobrama guichenoti. Next base: position 20,504,774 of record CM031961.1, on the reverse strand, counting down.
AGAGCCTACTTGAACACGTGGGTAGTTGTGTTTACATCCGGCACATGTACACGTGTGGTCCGTCTCCGTTTACAATCCAACCAGAAAGACTCTTCGGGTAAAGAGTTCCTAGCACTAACAGCATGCATTACAATTGATTACATTGCTATTACAACTGTTATTAAGAGGACATTACAACAAATATTATCGTAATGGTGTTGTATACACGTATAAAATATCGCTTCCTGACAGATTACATAGCACTGAAATAGGTGTCGTGAAAAATCACGTGGAGTAGGTTGCGAGTTGGAGGCGGAGTTATATAATATATATTTAAGGTTTATCTAACTTTTTTTTTTTTTTTTTTTTTTTTTTTTACTGGAGTGCGAGTTATGATCTCGCAATTCTGACCCTTTTTCTCTGATTTGCGAGAAATTGAAAAGTCGCCATACCTTATTTGGGAAACGTAGCCTACATTATCTGTCCTTGAATTGTTTACAGTGCATACAAATTATTTCATCCAAAAATGTCTAAAACTGGTTGATTTCTAAAAGTTGTTCTGAAAAGGAATATGTAATTCATTAGTTTTTTTCCTTTGTTAAAAACACTTTTTAAAATGACAAATCCTGTCCTAGTCTTTGTCCCCAGCCGAATTGGAGCGGCTGCTTTCATAGTTTTGCTATGCTAAAAACTTTTGTTTTTGATTGAAAAAATAAAAAAAATTATTGATGGAAAAAATCCATCAATAACAAGTCTGTGTACTACAGTTGACCGAAAAGTTACTATATAAGTTACTACTATATATATATGTATATATATATATATATATATATATATATATATATATATATATATATATATATATATATATATATATATATATATATATATATATATATACACACACACACACACACACACACACACACGATTCTAACATATACAAGTTTGTCTGTGACAGGGACTGACATTTTAGGGGTGCAATGTGTATAAAAATGTATTTATCATAAAAACATGCTGAGATGGCATGATACATGTTTCTAGTTTAACATGTCCTCCATGTTCAGATGTAAGAATAAGAGTAAAATTTACGTTTCTGGTAGAATGCACTTTTCTGGTACAAGATATTCATTTTAACCATTTTACATTTGTGGTCGCAGATGTTGTGTTTCATAAACTACTAATCCTGATAAATTTAAGTGTAATAATATATTTAAACAATTAAATATATATATATATATATATATATATATATATATATATATATATATATATATATATATATATATATATATATATATATATATATATATATATATATATATATATATATATATATATATATATATATATTTATTTATTTATTTATTTTTTTAAATAAATGTCTGTAGTGCATTACTGTAGTACATTATTTTTCACAATTGCTAAAACACTATGAACCCCATTCTCCGAGCAAATTCCTAAATTACTAAACCAATTTGTCGAATATCTTTCTGCAAACCCCTAAACAAGTTCAGGCAGTGACTCATGCACTCCTTTTTTTGGAAAACTATAGCTAATTCTGTAAAACTCCAACTAGATGCTGTGTTCTCCATTTTATTTTTGTGTAGTGTCTAATGAACTGTTTATCTGTTGACTGGCTGTGTGATCTGAAAGATTACATTTTTCATCAAGTTTGATTTTGAGTAATCCTTACGGGTGAAATGGATTTGACGCAATTGTTTGACTTTGCCGCCAGAAGAGTCAGGAGAATATAGTTTGAAGATCTGCTTTTATGCGTAATGCTGTGATAAAATATTGGAAGGTTTTAAGGAATGTGTCTTAGCAATTGTGAAAAACTGTGAGGTGCCTCTGAGTGTCGAATTAGTCATGTGTCACTTTGGAAACGTTATTCCAGCAGGTGGCACCAATAATTGTATTCGCGTACATGATTTCACATCACTGAAAATGGCAGAGGCATCTCGTGTAGTGCGCATGCGCGGCTGAGAGTGCATCTTGTCTGCGACCAGACCCTATTGGAGGGATCTGGCATGACCAGCAACAGGAAATGTCCCATTGTTATAGTTGTATGTGAGAAATGTATTTAGCCTATTTTTTAAGTCAAATATTAGGGTGGAAACTTAAGTTATGTAATGTAAGTACAGTCTTGAACTTTACATTTGTTTTTCCAATGAACCGCCCAATAAAGGCAGACAATTAAATAAGCATTGAATGTTCTTCCCTCAAACATGTACAGTTGTGGATGCAAATAATTCAATAAATTCTATTAAACACACACCGTCAAGACAAGATCGAGGTGACTAATGAAGGCAGATGATTAAAGGTTGAACTGTGTTCTCAAGATGAAAGCAAGTCGGTGCAAGATACATATGTTGTTGTTGATTTTTATTCAGTTTTTAATAACAGTTTCTGGTTTGAATAGAAACTACATTTTTGCAGCTGTACTTCAGTTTAAATTCTGCTGAAAGGTCTAGGTTATAATATATGTAAATCATTTAGCTTTTTACTTTAAATTATAGGCCAATAAAATGAGAAAAAGCTAATAATAAATGAAAAGAAAAAATATAAAATAATTATATATTATGTTTAATTATATTATTATAATTAGATAATATAATAATATTTTTTTATCCTCACATATATCCATAAAAATCAAATTCATGCCTCTCCACAAGATTTTTACCATGCCAGAAATATGATTATGTGTCCCATTATGAACCAGTGTACCATTATTTTTATGTTTCCATGACAACACATCCTGTGCAGTACACATGTATCCCTCTCCTTAGGGTGCAGCATTAACCTCTGGTTAAACACAGCCAAGTTATACCGTTTTGACGCAAGCAGATTTCAGTGTATTGCGTGCAGGTCAAACAAAATGGCTTTGATGGAGGTCCATGGATCTCAGTGAAGAACAATGAAAAAGCGGATGGAGCAAAACAAAAGAACTGAGATGATTCATAATCTGTTACTAACTTTAGGTCCCATAAAGCCACGCCTCCATCCATGATTGATTGATATGTGTATTGTGTATCATGTGTGACTGGCAGTCTGTCTCTGGATAAAAGCTTTGCAAATAAAAGATTATACTTCATTTACCATCAGTGCCACTCTACTCAAGACACTCTATTAGAGGAATACTTCAACATTCAGTGAATTTGAATCCAGTTCCAGTTTCTTCAGGATGAGGCACATTGAGTTACATTACACTGGGGCAGCATTGTGCTTCCTGCTGTTTTCTGCAACAGGTGCGTAAAAACTTTTACATTTAATGAAATATCTTAAGGATATCACTTAACTGAGTTTATGTGAACAAACTGTTATGGTAACTCACTTTCACTTTTTTATTTCATTCATTGACTCCCACATTCAGCTTGTAGAAGTCCATATTAGCTCTTTTTTGTAGGTGAGAAAAATATGCTTTGTTGCTTATATTATGAGTAAAAATATTTTGTGACAAACACAGGTTGTCCTTTGTCAAGTCAATGAATCAAGAACATAAATCAAGAAACAAACATGCCAATAAGAAAAAAGTGCTAAAATAATTTTAAAAAGCCATCACATTTGGAAAACATCAATGTGTGTAAACCCAGATTGTTCAAACCATACAACTGCAGGAATGTTTGTAATAAAAAAGATAAAAAAATATTCTATTCTATTTAGAAATGTCTGATCTCATTACATTTTTGATACATTCAAAATAACATGCCCAATTTGCAACTATTGTCAGTAGTCTTGAATAGTTAATAAAACACCTTTTTCATGGAGATTTGTAAATAAACTATTAACATAAACACTGTAAAAAATAAAAAGTAAGTTACCTGGTTGCCTTCAAATTTTGAGTACATTCAAATTAAAAATGTGAGTTAATACAATGAAAATTTTTGAGAATTGACATCACCCTTTATTCAAATAGTATTAAAAGATTTTGTAAGCATAAGCATGTTTTATTTGTTATAATGCAGTGAAACATGCCAAAATGTGCTATTTTCATGATTTATCACATTTTTTTATGTGGTTCAGATACAATAATATTTTGAGTTTCTATTTATTAAACCCATTTCCTTCATTGTATTAAGTCAAATTTTTAATTTCAATGAACTCAACATTTTAAGGCAACCAGGTTACTTACTTTTTAAGTTAAACCAACAATATATATATATTTTTATATTTTTATATTTAATATATTTTTACAGTTATTTATATATATATAACAATAATAATATATTATTATATCTATCTATCTATCTATCTATCTATCTATCTATCTATCTATCTATCTATCTATCTATCTATCTATCTATCTATCTATCTATCTATCTATCTATCTATCTATCTATCTATCTATCTATCTATCTATCTATCTATCTATCTATCTATCCATCCATCCATCCATCCATCCATCCATCCATCCATCCATCCATCCATCCATCCATCCATCCATCCATATTATTATTATTATTATTATTAGAGAGTGACTAGATGGTTACTAACATGGCAATGAATAAGCCTGTTGCTTTTGTAGGTGCTCAGCCCTTGAGCATTTTAAAGACAATCGAGGAGCTCCAGTTGGCCCCAAACGTCTACTCATCGCCCCTTTACTCATTTTCCCTCTGCATGGAGATCACCAATCGTGTCTTCAACGACTCCCTCCTTAACACAACCTCGCAGCAGTACAAGAAGATGTATGCCGAGGTTTCTGGAGTTGTAAGTGTTTCCTGCAATTTATCAGTAGACAGATGTCAGTACCATTTTACAAATAAAAGCAAAAACATTTTAAGTAGCTACATGTAAATTGCTGTTGACCCTGAGAGAGATCTGGTTTGACCTTCACAGTTGGACATGGCCTTTAATTGCTCTAACTGTGACACAAGAGAAACTTACAGAGGGGTAACAAACATACAGTTCAGGTAAACCTCATTTGATTCTTTTTCTAAAGGTGTTTTTTTCTGATGAACTGATTAAATGAGCTGAGCATGCTCTTGTGAAAAAGAAGTGTGTCTTAAAATGTACTTGTGGAATATATATTAATGAAAGACAAGGACACATAAGTGTACTTAAAGAGAGTACACTTTCATGAGTGCACAATAATGTCAAATTAAAAGTTTTATTTTAAAGTAGATTTTAAATCATTAAGTAATCTTTTGTCATGCATTAAATACACTTGTTTTGATGTGTTGCCTAGCAAAGTGTACAAAGAGAAAGTGTATCTCTTTTACACAAAAGCGATGTTTCTGCATTATATATTACAATCAATTTGCAAAATGTTGTTTCTGGTTTGATTACAGGAACGGGCCTATGATCGCGAATTCTACCGTTCAGTTTCAGACCATTTTTATCAACCATGTTGTGGTCAAATATTTGTTCCTGAGGGCCATTGATAATAATACTCAACCAAATGGTCTTGCACTCAACAGACAGTACACTGCTGGTCAGTATTCATCAGGGTCAGGCAATGTTCAGAATTTATTAATTGGCTCTCGTTTGATTCATCACTATCAGTGTGAATTTGAATTAACATAAACATAACAGAGTCACAGGCTGCATCCAAAATTGCATACTCTCTTGAGTAGGTACTTATTTTAAATAAGTAATTACTAAAAAAAGTATGTTAGACATAGTATGAGTGTGTGTAGTATGAATGTGATCCAGATGTACTACATTCGCCATGTCATTATCATGTGACCTACCGGCGTCAGTTGCGACACTTCACTTCCATTCACAAATCCTCTCCTGTGGCCTCATGGGGATAGTAAAGTGTCCATCGCACGCACACTTTAGAATCGCACCGTAAGTAGTAGGTCATCCGGGTACTTTTTGCCTACTCTTTTATGAGTACTGTGAATTCGGACATACTGTTTTTCGTCTACTACTAGAGAAGTATGCGATTTCGGATGCAGCCATGGTTAAGTTTCATGGTGTTATAACTAAATTTTGAAGACTTAAATTACTGCATTCAGGAAATTATGTGTCCTTTAACAAAGGTTCCATAAAATTATAGGAAATACAATTGATGAAATAAATGGGCATTTCAAGTACGATAGCACATATGCTGTGAACAATAACATGCTTATGATTAATTGATAAAAAAAGAAATGTATTCTAAAAAGCTTAAAAACTGAATTTTATGCAGAAACAGTCACACCTGCATGGCTTTTTCCAACATCCACAACTTCTGGGGCTACAGCAACTCCCTTTGCAGGAAGTAGTGGTTATTGGCTTCCTGGTTGGGCCATTGCATTGCTAGTGTTAGCATGCATCATCATACTGCTTCTCCTCATCCTCATTCTACTGGTAAAAACGTAACATTTACACTTCGCTTTATAAAATCACAAAGAACCCTTTCGTGAAAACGTAAGTGTGCTTAGTATTCGTATTCAATAGTATTCAATGTGCACTTGTAGTGTATTTCAAATTTAAAAACAGTATATTGTTAAGAAACTTGCAGATAATATACGGAATTATATATTGCAGATTTATATATAAAAAGGAAATAAAATGCTGTTAAAAAGAGTGCACTTGTATTGAAAAAGAGAACACACTTTTATAATACACAACACATTTAAGTATGCTTTAAAAAGTTCACTTTGTAATGTAATGTTTTTACTGTCAAATTAGATGTTTTTATATTATGTATATTATATTATATAAATATAAATTATATTATATATCATATAAATTATGTGTATTTAAATACATGAAAAACAAGTTTCAATAGAAATGACATTTAAGTAGGCTATATTTTAGTTTACCATATATGCTTTTCAGTACTTTCAGTACACTTTAACCATATTTCAAAGATAATTTAAGCAATTATGAAATGACATATAAAGATGTACTTAAGACTTAAGTGGGTCAAAAACTAGAATACATTTTCATTTAACTGTAAATAAGCAATTAAGTGTCCAAAATTATTACATTTGCTTTGGACTTAAGTGTATTATTTCTGTAAACTTCTTGTACTTGTACTTCAACTTTTTTTCACAAGAATAATAACAGGAAAAAAGGTCCTAATGTACAATGTTACAATAGTGTGATATCTTTTTCCATATCTCCAGATGTGCTGTTGGTGCTGTCGGAGAAAAGACAAAAAGGAAGAAACAACCAACATAGTAGAACATGCGCCTTATCAGAGGACATCTTTCAAAGAACATCTTGCCAATCCCACATATATGCCACACACACCTGAGAGAAGCCCAAACTACCCAGTCTTGGTAAGAACATCTCATCTCTACAACAAGTAATTTCTTATGGCTGAAATATAAGTAAAATAAATCTATTGAGAAATTTGGTCACACCTCTATCCTAAAAAACATTTAGTTTACATCAGCATAAGACATTGTGAAAACATAAATCATCTTTTTATCTACGATTTGTGCAATTTGAAATTTGAATTTGAGTCTCTGAGTCTTCTACTATAATGCCTGATGAGTTTGGAGAACACCTGACAAGAGATCAGAGACCATTCCTCCATACAGAATCTCTCCAGATCCTTCAGATTCCCAGCTCCATGTTGGAGCTTCTCCTCTTCAGTTCACCCCACTCATTTTCTATGGGTTCAGGTCAGGGAACTGGGATGGTCATGGCAGAAGCTTCATTTTGTGCTCGGTGACACATTTTTATTCAACCATTTCGATTTTTTATCTGTTGGTATTTGCTAGAATCCATGATACCATGTATCTGAACAAGATGTCCAGGACCTCCAGCAAAAAAATAGGCCCACAACATTAAAGATCCAGCAGTATATTAAACCGTAGACATGGGGTACTTTTATCCCTGTTTGCACCAAACCCATATGGTAGGTTTGTGGCCAAAAAGCTCTTTTTATAGTTTCATCGGACCATAGAACCAGGTTCCTTTTCAAGTACCAGTTGTGTCTGACAACTGAATATGCTGGAGTTTGTTTTTGGATGAGCGAGGAGGATTTTCTTGAAACCCTCTCAAACAACATGTGGTGATGTAGGGGTTGTTTTGATTTTTTTTAAGGCTTTCTGACCCCAAGACTTTATCTAATCTCTGCAATTCTCCATCTGTGATCCTTGGAGAGTCTTTGGTCACTCAAAACTTTAGTTTACAGCCACTTTATATTTTGTGAAGCTCAACAATCTTTTGCTGCACATCAGAACTGTATTCTTTGGTTTTACTCATTGTGATGGATGATGGTTTCCTCATATATATACCGTGAAACAAGAAGTCATAGCTAGACAATTTCATGTTCCTTTTAAAAATGTAAATATTAAGTGGAATATACTTCAGAGATATTTTACTCATAAAAAATTCTAGGGGTGCCAATAATTATGGCCAACATGTTTTGGAGAAAAAGCAAATTTTTTGAATGAAAGATCAAAAGGATAAACACTGCAGATTTATTTTTTACAGACATCTTTGATGGGGTGCCAATAATTCTGACCACAACTCTATGTGCGTCCTCTATGCTTATATATGCAATATACAATAACTTTACTGTTTAGATTTTATTCAGTGAATGAAATTGTTGAATATTCAGAATTACATAATATGCTTATGATTCTAATATATTATGGCTGACAGACATGGGGCCCTATCATACACCCGGCAGAATGCGAGGCCAGGCGCGATGCAAGTATTTTTTGCTAGTTATCATTTTCATGTCCAGCACCATGTTGTTTAAATAGCAAATGCACTTGCGTCCATCTGTTCGGCCATGGGCGTGCTGGTCTGAAAATGAGGTGTGTTCAGGTGCATTGTTGGTGCGTTGCTATTTTGAGGCAATTGAAAACGACTGCGCCATTGACCAACAAAAACCTGGTCTAAAGTCAGTAGCGCAGTATTGCTTTTTTGTTATTTAAAGGGTGTGTTAGTAATATGCGCCTATAGGTGGGCACCTACACACTGCTTATTACACACAAAGGGTGTTCAGCAGCACATAAACATTTTTAAATATTAAAAATAAAAGTATTCTTCTCTGGAGAAGTGTTTAGTCTTTCCTCTCGCAAATTCTGCCATGTAAATAGCAAATCCGTCGTGGTGCAAGCGAAGCTGGCTTTTAAAGGGAATGGGAGATGAGACTCTGATTGCTTTATTGCACGTTACACCCAAAACACACCCATGACTCATTAAGAGACTAGGTACAACCCTTTTGGACCATGTGCCAGGTGCACCGACCGTTTTTTTCCGTCTGTAAACTATCAAAAGTGGATTCAGACACGCCTAAGTGCATCTGCGCCATGCGCTTCAAATCATGCGCTCAGATCGTTAAAATAGGGCCCAGGATCTCTTTTAAATGTTGTATTGTTTCTTCAACAGGGAGGACCGGAAGTACAGCATGGCAGCCAAGCTGGGATGTACACAATGAACCCTCAGAGATGATAACCACAACACCACTATAAGAGAGGTATAAATCAACACTTTATCAATAAATACTTCAACATATAGACATCCATATGTTATAAACAAGTTAATGTAAGTTATATATTAAGTTATAATATATAGGCATATAAATAATTAAAGCCTATATAAAATTTAAGTTAAAATGTTCTCAAGGGGTTCTCAGAAACCCGGGGAGAGGTTTGGAGTGACTAACAGGTGGAGGCTTAGTTGCTGGGAGAGCAGATCTATTCATTATGAACAAAGAGACACTAGCAACATAATGCAGATTAAATACATAAACTGGGCTAGTTAACATGAGGTGAAGCCCTCCATTCAATGAACTGTTTACTATTGTGACCATAATGCTTGCACAATATGGTAACACAAAGATGGGCTTTAATGCTAGTAAATATATTTCATAAAGCTAGCATTGAATTAGGATTAAACTCAATGTACGCAGTTCTTTTACATACGATTAATATGTTACTGCAGTGTCAAATAATGAATGGCAATGATTCATAGCTATCGCTGGGAAAAGCTCCATGCTGATTGCTTTAAACTGATGAGTGTGAAAGAGTTGATGAGTTGAAGTCATTATTTGAGGTTATTTAAATCGCTTGAGATTATTTAACTTTGATTCAAAATAGTGGTAACACTTTACAATAAGGTTTCATTAGTAGACTACTTTAGTTAACATGAACTAAAAATGAACAATACTTCTACACTATTTATTAATCTTATTTAATGTTAATTTCAACATTTACTAATACATTATTAAAATCAAAAGTTGTATTTGTTAACATTAGTTAATGCACTGTGATCTAACATGAACAAACAATGAACAACCTTTTTATTAACAAAGTCATATACTGATCAATCAGTCATATACTGATTTTTAACAATATGTGTCATCTATTTGAAGCTGCTTGTCCTCTGTATGAATGAATGAATTGATCTTTCTTATATACCCTGGTGCATTAACCTTGTACGATACACTAAAATAATACAAAGGGCAGGGAGTGGCTTAAGCTATTAAAACTCATCCTTCACATGTCATTTACATTGCTATATTTCACATAGTTTACAATACACAACCTAATACATAGCCTACGTAGTGCTCTCTGAACTTTGTAATATTGTTAACATTAAACACTGAAAATGGTAAAACGTAAAAACAGTATGTTGAAACCGGTTCAAAACATAAACTGACGTTGGTATTTAGCTGAACACTGACAACTTCAAAGAAATATTTCAGGATATGTCGATATCTGTTGCAAGTCTACATACAATGGTGTAATAAATAATAATGTAAATAATGTGTTTTTTGTTTCAGAGACATGAAGTAGCTGATGCTATGAAGGTTCAGGACGATAAAGCGGTAGAAGATGCTGGATTCTTCAAAAGATTCTAAAAATGTGGACATCATTGTCATCATTACCATGTTTAATATAAGTATTATACTCAACTTAGATGGAAGTTTATTTATTGTCACACGGATATGGGGATTTGGGTCTGTGAACTTTTGCATCTCTTGTATAACACACCAGGGTTAGTTGTCACATTTTTACTTCACTAAATATTTCTCAGTTCTTGAGAAAGCCTTTAAACATTTAAAAATTTCCCCCGAAAATAGATAGAGTTCATTTAAATGTTGCTTCATACAGTGGTGCATGTCGTCACACTATGTAGTTTATTATTATTTTGAGACAAATACATTTTTGAAATATAAAATATTATCAGTTTTTTTGTTTAATTTTTTATTCCGTAACATGTATTTAAAATGAGGTTTTCAAACTGTAAAAATATAAGTGCAAATATAAAAAATAAGATTAAAATAAATACAAATGATATTCAAAATAAGATTAAAAAGTTAATAAATAAATACAGTAATATACACTCACCTAAAGGATTATTAGGAACACCATACTAATACTGTGTTTGACCCCCTTTCCCCTTCAGAACTGCCTTAATTCTACGTGGCATTGATTCAACAAGGTGCTGAAAGCATTCTTTAGAAATGTTGGCCCATATTGATAGGATAGCATCTTGCAGTTGATGGAGATTTGTGGGATGCACATCCAGGGCACGAAGCTCCCGTTCCACCACATCCCAAAGATGCTCTATTGGGTTGAGATCTGGTGACTGTGGGGGCCATTTTAGTACAGTGAACTCATTGTCATGTTCAAGAAACCAATTTGAAATGATTCAAGCTTTGTGCATTATCCTGCTGGAAGTAGCCATCAGAGAATGGGTACATGGTGGTCATAAAGGGATGGACATGGTCAGAAACAATGCTCAGGTAGACCGTGGCATTTAAACGATGCCCATTTGGCACGAAGGGGCCTAAAGTGTGCCAAGAAAACATCCCCCACACCATTACACCACCACCAGCAGCCTGCACAGTGGTAACAAGGCATGATGGATCCATGTTCTCATTCTGTTTACGCTAAATTCTGACTCTACCATCTGAATGTCTCAACAGAAATCGAGACTCATCAGACCAGGCAACATTTTTCCAGTCTTCAACTGTCCAATTTTGGTGAGCTCGTGCAAATTGTAGCATCTTTTTCCTATTTGTAGTGGAGATGAGTGGTACCCGGTGGGGTTTTCTGCTGTTGTAGTCCATCCGCCTCAAGGTTGTGCATGTTGTGGCTTCATAAATGCTTTGCTGCATACCTCGGTTGTAACGAGTGGTTATTTCAGTCAAAGTTGCTCTTCTATCAGCTTGAATCAGTCGGCCCATTCTCCTCTGACCTCTAGCATCAACAAGGCATTTTCGCCCACAGGACTGCCACATGCTGGATGTTTTTCCCTTTTCACACCATTCTTTGTAAACCCTAGAAATGGTTGTGCGTGAAAATCCCAGTAACTGAGCAGATTGTGAAATACTCAGACCGGCCCATCTGGCACCAATAACCATGCCACGCTCAAAATTGCTTAAATCACCTTTCTTTCCCATTCTGACATTCAGTTTGGAGTTCAGGAGATTGTCTGTCTTGACCAGGACCACACCCCTAAATGCATTGAAGCAACTGCCATGTGATTGGTTGATTAGATAATTGCATTAATGAGAAATTGAACAGGTGTTCCTAATAATCTTTTAGGTGAGTGCACAGTACTGTGTAGGAAAATGTTTTTAATAATGCACCTTAATAGAAACTATATATTTTCCCAAACACAATTTTAGACCTGTTTATGATCTACATTTTTCAAATTGGGTCTAAAAAAATGCATTTTACATTTTAGGTGTGCCTAGCAGAATCATATTTGGGGGTCCTTCAATCTAAATGATTGGAACCCTCTGTTATATGGCATGCCAATGAAATCTCTTTACTCAAATGGTAAAGGTATGATAGCCTAAAACAAAATAATATATAAAACAGCAATGCTGTAAAAGGTGACTCAAGTTAAACCCATTGTTTTTTGCCAATAGGAATTGCAATTATGAAATTTCATCAAATAAATCACATGTAAAACACATGCAACAATTATTTCCACTTGTGACAACTTGCCCGGTCTCTTTGATCTCTTAGGCTACAGAAGAAGAGTAGTGGTTTGCTTTAATATATCTCCAGGTTACAAGGTTATCAATCCATAAACCTCTTTTCAATTGTAATTTGCATTCATGTTTATTGTATGGATATTTACACTCATTTACACTTTTTGTGGGAAGAACTAATGCAAATTTTCAGCAAAACAATACATTACATTATAAATAAATACTGCATACAGTACATGATTTGTTATGTTTCTTAAGTTTTTGTTCTTTTGCCATGATTGCACATCTGTGAAATTCTAAATGTACTTAAATGAAACATTCTTCTGGTTGATTACTGTGCAACACTAATGTGGTAAACATAGTTATTAGGTTCAATAATCTCTGAGAACACATGGAAAAATATAAGATCCAATTTACAATGTAAACCTAAATAAAACAAAGAATTTTATTTTTAAAAATGTATAATCTAGGTCACTAATAAAAGTACATTTGTAACATTGATCAGATGTTCTTGCACTTGCTGCAGCGCAATATGCTCTTTGGATTCTTAAACCATGCTGGAGAACATGCTCAGCAGGCGTGTTGCAAGTGCTGCACCATTAAAGCATAAAAGGGACATACCCAAGCAACTCAACCGCTAACAATGTCATTTTATCAAGGCCACTATCACATTTAGTGTAATTTACTTTAGACAAAGAGTCTATTATTTGTTTAAAGTGACATTAAGGGTTTCACTTTATTTTGACGGTTCCTTTAACACATTCTGTTGACTATAAGTAACGTTGCGCATACGTCTACTAACTCTCATTAGAGTGTTAGTCGAGTACCAATAGACTGGTAGGGTTAGGGTTAAAATACTTTGACATGCAGTTGCATAGTTACTTATAGTGAGTAGAATGCCTATTGGGAGAGCAACACAATAAAGTGTTTGAAGAAGCAGACAGTCTACTAATACTCTAATGAGAGTTAGTTGACACATGGGTGCAGGTGCAACGTTACTTATAGTAAACAGAATGATAAAAAGGGACAATCAAAATAAAGTGTTACCACATTAAGCGCTTAAGCATTTAAGTATTTTTTATTGTTCAATATATGACATATCACATATTGTAAATGTTAAGATTAGTAATCATTCCAAAGTACATAGATAACAAAAACAATAATCTAACTCAGTGTAAAGGCACCTACACTCATATCGTAAACAGTTTGTGGGTGGATGCGGGTCTGAGGTTGGTTTGGTGCAATCTGGTATCCCTCAGGAATAAATTTAGGGTCCTTTACTCTTTAGCATTTACAACTGTTAAGATCACCCAGTCTTAACTTAGATTTTTATGCAGATGACACTGAGATTTACATACATTCAAAACCTGACAGTACTGTGGTTGTGTCCTTTTTTTCCTCAATATATTTCTGAGATCAAAATTTTCTTTGTTTTAACAGTGACAAGACTGAGGTTACGCTCATTGGCTCACCCCACAAGCTATGTAAAGATGGATGGCATCATGGCTCTATTCTGGAGTTTCAAACAAAACAAAACAAAATTGGGGTGCTATACAATGATCAGACATAACATTATGACCACTGACAGGTAAAGTGAATAACACTGATTATCTCTTCATCACGGCACCTGTTAGTGAGTGGGATATAGTAGGCAGCAAGTGAACATTTTGTCTTCAAAGTTTATGTGTTAGAAGCAGGAAAAATGGCCAAGCGTAAGGATTTGAGCGAGTTTGACAAGGGCCAAATTGTGATGGCTAGACGACTGGGTCAGAGCATCTCCAAAACTGCAGCTCTTGTGGGGCGTTCCCGGTCTGCAGTGGTCAGTGTCTATCAAAAGTGGTCCAAGGGAGGAACAGCGGTGAACCGCCGACAGGGGCATGGGCAGTCAAGGATCACTGATGCACGTGTGGAGTGAAGGCTGGCCCGCATTGTTTATTGCAATGCTCTATAGGGTTCAAAAGCTATATCTAAATACATTACAGACTGTGCAACATTTAGCTGAATCCAGACTAGGACCAGGACAAGGGATCACATCACCCTTATCTTGTAGTACATGTACTAGCTCCCTGTCAGGTTTCATTTTGATTTTAAAATTTTCATGCTTACCTACACGTTTGGCTCATCAATATTTGTCAGAGCACTTAAACCCCTACACCTCTGAAGCTGGTCTTAGCTCTGCCAACTCGTTTAAGATGATAGGGCTTTCTCTTCATTTGCTCCAGAAATTTGGAACTCTGCCTTCTGAGATTAGGCATGTGGAATCTCCCCTTTTAAAATCTTCTCTTAAAACTTAAAGCTTTTATTTGATTACTTTGAAATTGTTTATACGGTTTTTGAATAGTTTTAATAGCATGTTTTTTGTATTGTTCCCTTTCGCATTTCTCTTATACGAATGTATTTCTATATTATTGTATCTTATTCTTGTAAAGCGCTTTGAAATGCAACTTTTAAAGGCTAAAATGCTGTCACTGGGGCGGTACCCTAAGGTACAAAACCGAAAAGGTACTAATACACTCTCTTAAAGTACTAATATGTACCATTTAGGGGTGAGTAAGGTACAAAGATGTACCTTTTCACTTTTGTACCTTAGGGTACCGCCCCAGTGACAGCATTTTAGCCTTTAAAAGTTGCATTTCAAAGCGCTTTACAAGAATAAGACAGTGACAGCACTGTACCTTTTCTTCTGAGAGTGAAGTGTGCCTGCACACACATACATTTTTATTGTAGTGGTAGAGAGGGGCTGCCTAATTCTGTTCCTGGAGATCTACCTACCTGCAGAGTTCAGATCCAGCACACCTCTCTGTAATTATTAAAGAGCTCCTGAAGATTCAGGTTCAGTTGTTTGATCAGGGTTGGAGCTAAACTTTACAGGCAGGTAGATCTCCAGGAACAAGATTGGGCACCTCTGTGGTAGAGAGTTTGTTTGTTTGACATTCAAATATTTTAAGCATTCTTTTTGGGGCCAAATAAAAGAAAGAATTGAATTTGTAGAGCACGAGATTGGTTATCAGTGTGCTGAGTAATAATTATCTTAAATCAGAAAAATCAGCTGCAATGACATCTCAATTGAATGTTAGATGTTTTATATACATTTTTGGCCCCACTTTACATTAGGTGGCCTTAACTACTATGTACTTACATCAAAAAATGATGTACTTATTGTGTTTATGCTGTATAGCAAAACACTTTTGCTGATATTGAGGTGGGATATGGGTATGGTTAGGGACAGGTGTGGTGGTATGGGTAAGTTTAAGGGTAGGGTTAGGTGTAGGGAACTGTCAACAGTGTAATTATAAATCTAACTACAGAAATTAATTACAGGTGTAATTACATGCAGGTATTTTTTTAATATGTAAGTACAATGTAAAAACACATATGTACACAATAAGTGCATTGTATCAAATGAGTACTTTAAATGTTAGTACATAGTAGTTAAGGCCATCTAATATAAAGTGGGTCCCATTTTTTTAAAATTTTTTTATAGCAACACAACTTGTCAACCAGGTTTTGTGTTTTATTCCAAGACTGGAAGTCAGAGTAATGCACCTAATTCTATCTTTAGTAAACAGTTTTGCATCACAAGGTAATCAAAAAGTGTTAAGTCATTATTTGTAGATTATCAATCAAAAACCTTTAAACAGCTACATTTATGAAGTCTATTTATAAAGAAACTTTTATAAGAGCATTTCTCATGAATGCGCACAGTGTATTTATGATTTATATTTATATTATATTATGAATAAAGGCCATTTAAAGTGAGAACACTTTGTATATTATTTCAGTTTGATAAAGTGTACATTCACTTTATTCACAAAGGCATACAGATGACTCACCTGCGCTTTTGAAAGGTGCTTCAGGTTGCTCACGCATGTTTTTAATACAAGGATCTGTCTGTAAGTCACAAACAGACACAATCTACTCACAGTATAAGCAATCATTGTGGCTATTTACTCAACACAAATGAGGAACCTTTGCTTTAGCTAAAGGGTATTTGGCTTTTGCACGTTTCTATAAATAACCTGAAGTTTGTAAGCATTTATCTCTCTGTATACATCTTTATTGTGTGCGCGCACATTTTTGAGAAAACTAAACCGAGCATGGGTCAGATGAACGGCATGGAGATGAATCATGGCATGATTAGCTACAATACATTAAATTATTCTACAATGATTTTTTTTTTACAACCACTACAACCAGCACTTAAAAGTATGAGAATGTACGTAATCAAACCCGTTACATTATCTTCCTCAAGAAAAAACATGACACAGAAAATTAAATCACAATTTAAAGTATTTGAATAAAAAAGATGTCACAATATGCTGAAAGGGACATTGTTTCAGGTGTTCAGGTCAAACTCCTGCTTGAAGAAAGAAAGAAACATTAAATGGTTTAACGTCATTAGAACTGTAAGATAAAGTACAATGGATTATTACAAGAACTACATTTAAAAAAAATGATAATTACAATACTATATTTACAGAGTAGACAAGGTTTCTGAGACAAGGCTGCGGCAACTTTAATTAAGACTATGGTGACTATAGAAGCTGCATATTTTGTAGATAATTAATATGACTGTATTACCAATAAACATCCACATCCATCCAATAATTACTTATACACTCACCTAAAGGATTATTAGGAACACCATACTAATACTGTGTTTGACCCGCTTTCGCCTTCAGAACTGCCTTAATTCTACATGGCATTGATTCAACAAGGTGGTGAAAGCATTCTTTAGAAATGTTGGCCCATATTGATAGGATAGCATCTTGCAGTTGATGGAGATTTGTGGGATGCACATCCAGGGCACGAAGCTCCCGTTCCACCACATCCCAAAGATGCTCTATTGGGTTGAGATCTGGTGACTGTGGGGGCCATTTTAGTACAGTGAACTCATTGTCATGTTCAAGAAACCAATTTGAAATGATTCAAGCTTTGTGACATGGTGCATTATCCTGCTGGAAGTATCCATCAGAGAATGGGTACATGGTGGTCATAAAGGGATGGACATGGTCAGACACAATGCTCAGGTAGGCTGTGGCATTTAAACGATGCCCAATTGGTACTAAGGGGCCTAAAGTGTGCCAAGAAAACATCCCCCACACCATTACACCACCACCACCAGCCTGCACAGTGGTAACAAGGCATGATGGATCCATGTTCTCATTCTGTTTACACCAAATTATGACTCTACCATCTGAATGTCTCAACATAAATCAAGACTCATCAGACCAGGCAACATTTGTCCAGTCTTCAACTGTCCAATTTTGGTGAGCTTGTGCAAATTGTAGCCTCTTTTTCCTATTTGTAGTGGAGATGAGTGGTACCCAGTGGGGTCTTCTGCTGTTGTAGCCCATCCGCCTCAAGGTTGTGTGTGTTGTGGCTTCACAAATGCTTTGCTGCATACCTCGGTTGTAACGAGTGGTTACTTTCAGTCAAAGATGCTCTTCTATCAGCTTGAATCAGTCGGCCCATTCTCCTCTGACCTCTAGCATCAACAAGGCATTTTCGTCCACAGGACTGCCGCATACTGGATGTTTTTCCCTTTTCACACCATTCCTTGTAAACCCTAGAAATGGTTGTGCGTGAAAATCCCAGTAACTGAGCAGATTGTGAAATACTCAGACCGGCCCATCTGGCACCAACAACCATGCCACGCTCAAAATTGCTTAAATCACCTTTCTTTCCCATTCTGACATTCAGTTTGGAGTTCAGGAGATTGTCTTGACCAGGACCACACCCCTAAATGCATTGAAGCAACTGCCATGTGATTGGTTGATTAGATAATTGCATTAATGAGAAATTGAACAGGTGTTCCTAATAATCCTTTAGGTGAGTGTATATTATTAGTATTAAAGAAGGCAGTGACAAGTTTGATTAACCATGTTTCATGCCCTTTGATAGATGCCTGAGTGATAAAATTGAAAGGCTAGAGAAAATAGTGGCTCAAAAATAGAGTCAGATACAGTGGAAAATTAAAAACTATTCATAATTTAGAAGAACTCAGAAGCAAACATAAAAAAGATTCACACTAGAGCAATATAACAAATGATCAAAACTGATCAAAACAATCTGTATTTGACTAAATCAAGAACAAAGATAGCATCTGCACAACCAGAATCAACAAATATGAGGAACCTTAGTACAGGACTCATATTTAATTTAGCTGCAGGTGTTTCACTGTCACAAATAAAACCATCATTTTACGTGGGATCTCAGAGACGGTTTTTCTTCCATATTGATCTTTATTGTACTATGCGTTTGGAGAGAACGTTATTATAATGTCATTTAAACTGCATTTGTAGTTTACAACGTACTTTATAATATAATATAATATAATTCACTTCACAGTGCGTGAGAAGTTTACCCATGATCAAAACCACCATGACAAACATCAACTTAAGGACATAACATACTGAAAATATAAAAATGTGAAATAAGAAACAATAATCTCACCTTGATGGTGCAAAAAAAGTGGTTTAATAAGACCATTCAGCACCTAACATACACTTCAATGCACGTCAAACACTATGAGAATGTGTTGTTACAATGTCACACCAATGTCTTTGATCCCCATCTAGTGGAAATTGAAGTAATAGCAGCATGCTTAATATAACAATTAAACAATACATGACAGAGTGATCCGAGCAGAACATATACAGATGTTGTATAAAAGACGTATGAAAGTAAATTAAAGTAGCAATAAACAAAATACTTTGGTTTGTTAGATCTGTAATAAACATTTTCTTGGATTATGACTGTGTTATAACATATAATTTCATATGATGAATTCAGATACTAGTGAGCTAATAAAATGGATTTTCTGTGAGTCTGGGAAGTGAGTAACATACAACAATAACTAAGCTTAACTATTAAGCCTTGTGATACGATAATGGCAATCAAACATCCCAGCTAACAGGAACTGTTCTCAGAATTTTGACTAACGTTCTCTCAAACGTTTGTCCAGTAACATTAATAGAACGTTGTTTCAAAGTTATAATAACATTATCAAAAAATAGCACAAAATTTTTTTATTTATACATTTACTACTCACTACTTTTTTCAGATGAGATTTCATTGCTTATAGAAATCAAAATGTGAAATAAGAAGCAATGATCACACATTGTTGGTGCATAGAATATATAAAATACATAATTTACATAAAAAACAAAATATATAATATTAGCATAATATTATCATTTTCTCTAACTAAGAACTAACAAAACTAGACGTTTTGAATGAGAACATTCAGAAATATCTTTTAACGTTTTCATAACTTAATGGGAACGTTAGCAGAACGTTTCTAGAACATATTGTGTTAGCTGGGAAAGGGCCAAAGATAAAACACATAAAACCCCTAATCTAAGTCCGTCCATTTGATCAAGATGAAAACATGCTCTCTTAGACACACAGCCTCATCCTGCACTGAAATGGATTTTCAAGATTTACTAGTGTACTAGCACCAATGATTTTACATTAGGAAGTATACATCATATTTACAGAGAACTCATCCCGCTGTTTGATATTACATGTGGAGAGCACAAAAACACTTTTCTTTTCTTTTAACCCAGTGTAAAAGATCAAACCCAACTTGGGTATATATTATTCTGTTAAGATATTGTTACTATTTTTCATTCTCTTGTGAGCAGTTCAAGATAGATAGCAAATGCCATCAGATTTACTGAAGAGGCCAAATTAATTGTGGGAATATTTTACATATATTAACATATCATACAGAGCATTTTTTGTTTGTTTGTTTGTTTGTAAGTTAGCTCCATGTATTTATTATTTCAAATCAGTGGTAAGGTGCCATTTCTCAATTCACACAATGTTACCTGCAATATAGCTTTTGACAGATGAAGATGATTTAAAGCTCATTTACAGTCTATATCTGAAATTTCCATCCTGTTAATAGACCACCTGATAAGCGGATCCAGCTGTGCATGTTTGCATTGTTTAGATGCATTTTTTTCCCAGCCACATTTTGTATTTTTTGAGTTGCTGTTACATTTACATAAATTATGCTGTGATCTTTCTGCATTAATATTAATACTATTGTTCATTATCTTGTACTTGGAGAGGATCTTGTAATTTATCTTGTAAAACTGGGGGGATTTGCTCTATATTTTTCATTTCCTGTAGAAAGTAACAGTGTTTGGAAGGCAGTAAAAGTATTATTCCCACATTATTTGAACACATAATTTGAATGACTTCCCATTACTTCTTCAGTTGTTGATTATTAGATAACCCCCCGGTTTCACAGACAAGGCTTAAGCTTAGTCCCAGACTAAAATGCATGTTTACAAATGTTACTTAAAGGTGCAGTGTGTAAATTTTAGTGGCATCTAGCGCTGAGGTTGTGAATTGCATCACCCAACGCTCACCCCTCCCTTTTGGAGCACACAGAGAAGCTACGGGGGGGCGACACAGGACAAAAATGTCGTAGTCGGATAGGGCAGAGTGTGACTGGCGCTCTGTAGAGAAGTTTGTCCGTTTAGGGCTACTGTAGAAACATGACTGCGGAAAATGGTGACTTCACTGTAAGGGGACCCGCATGTATGTAGATAGAAATGGCTCATTCTAAGGTAATAAAAACATAATGGTTCATTATGTAAAGTCTTTATACTCCACTGAAAACATAGTTATGTATATTATATTGCATTTCTGTCAACAGATCCTCATATTTACTACACACTGAACCTTTAAATGTCCTAATTGAACTGAAGCCTAATCCTGGCTTAATCTAAGCCCTGTCTGTGAAAGAAGGGCCCACAAATTTGAATAAGTCATTTTATAGAGATAATTAGAAAGATCTACATTCACTAATTGCACTTTTCCAGGATTGGAAATCACAATGCTCTTATTCCCTGATATTTCCAGGGTTTCCATGGAGTTATATTTTCACTTAAAATTGAATTCACACACAACCAAATGTCTAAAACCTAAACAGATTTGGTTCAGTGTAAATAAAATGCTACATTACAGCTGCTTTGCTACTGAAAGAATAAACATACACTGTACAGTGTAAATGCTTGAATGATTAAGGAAGAATGCAAGTATGCACCAATCACAATTCAATATACAAAGAGATGCAAGAGAAGACCAATCACAAATCAGTAGGCTATGCAAACATTATGATGATGACTTTGATGCAAGTTACCTTTTAAATGATGAAGAGTCATACAATCACTGTATGGGAGATTTTCAAACTTGCATCTTAATTTTTTTATTTTCTTTTTTAAAGGAAGGGAGTTAACAAAAATAGATAACACAAGCATGTGAAATTAGTGGTTCGAACTATAGATGTTTAAATGAACTAGATGTTTATAGGTACAGTATGTAATATCGACAGCTAGCGGTTGAAATCGAGAGAGCTGTCAACTTTCACATGGGTTGCCAGATTGAGGACACACAGCATGAACGAGTGCAATTGACAATGGAAAGCGGCGGGTCTAAGTTGATGAGCTCACGTTTCAATGTGCCTCTGATCATAGAGCTTTTTAGATGGATGCCAGTTTTTTAGGTCGGATAGAATCTGTAATTTTAAATGAAAATTATTTCGAAAATTTCAAAAATACTATTGGCTGTGGGTGGGATAAATTTAGCATGCTTCCTAAATTTCAAACATGCTATTTTTATGCTTTAGTCAGAAACAGTACACACAGCACCTTTAATATTTAGGTTTAGGGGTTGACCCTGAATATTTGAGGAATATCAGTGCTGCTTTGCTCACACTGTAAGTGCCTCGGCTGACAGACACAGAGGATCTCTGCAGCTTTTTATAGTAGGTAATGCAATGTTAAAGCGATAGTTCACCCCAAAATGAACATTCACCATCATATCTTTTGAAACTCAGAACTTCTTCTGTAGAACACAAAAGGACAAAATAATAGTAGAATGTTGCACTTTTACAAACAATGAACGTGAATGGTGACCATAACAGTCAAGTAAGATTTTTAACTATATAAATGCCTGTTACTCACTCAACACTATTATATGACTTTGAATAACTCTGAATATAGTGCACAAGTTGTATGGGTCACTTTTGTTTTTGCTTTTATTGTGATTTTTTTTGTCCTTTCTGGAGCTTGATAATCCCTGGTGCCCATCCACTTTCTTCGGAAGAAAGTGTTAAAGGTTTGGAATGACAAGGAAGAAAATAATGAAGATTTTTCATTTTTGGTTGAACCATCCGTTAAGCATAATGATGACTATGATGCCCTATCATTTCATACACAACTAAAATATAAAAACTTGCTGCTAAAACCTCACTGATCACCAAAGCCCCTCTACTTACAATATACATACAGATCACAAGCATGAAGTGTCAAACTTCTGTTAAAGAGTCAATGGGGGCCACTTGAGGTTCAGTGGGAGGGCTGGGGATTTCTTCTATTGGCTCAGATAGAGGTTCAGGCATGGGCTCTGGCATTGGTTCCACCTCTGAGACCAACACCTCCACCTATAGGGTTTGGAATGGAAAGAAATAGAAGTTTGATTGGTTGATAGGTTCTAGAACTAGAAAAGACTTAAGGCCCCTTCACACCAAGAATGATTACTATAAAGACAATATTACCAAGTTCTGTCATGAAACTCAAGATGGCGCAGGCTGATGGGTCTTTAATGCAACCTGCTGACAATCACACCGTTAACTACACGGTACAAGCTGATTGGTTCCTGTTGCATCTGTAGCCAATGAGCTTGCTGCTCAACATTTAAATAGTCAAGGTTTGCTGTAGCAGTTTGCACCTCTGAAACCCTCCACCTTCCCCAGCTCCACCTGTATAGATCTGCTATGGGTGATTTCATATATGTTATTTGTGCAGCAGCAGCACGTCTTACATGCTCACAGCAGCGCATCTATATATTGGCAGTAGCAAGTTTCTTTACTTGCAATAATCAACAGCAGCAGTAGCAGATCTATTCCGCCAAATACATTACCATTGTCATATCCAATACCATGCTAAACTCTTCCTAGAGTTGTCAGGATAGAAATAACAATAATTATACTAACATCCATACCAATGGACAATGCCACAATGAACTTTGTGTTTATTATGAGCACGCTCTGCAGTTACATCATATGCTGCTTTAAATGCTTGAGCTCTTTAAATTCGAGTGGATTCTGATTGCCTAAAAATGTTTCTAATGATATTGTGTCGTTATAGTTATAGTTGTGTGGACTTCCCTATTCTCAAAGAATTAGAACAATTATTAAAACTTCATAGTTGTCATTATACAAACCCGATTCCAAAAAAGTTGGGACACTGTACAAATTGTGAATAAAAACAGAATGCAATGATGTGGAAGTTTCAAATTTCAATATTTTATTCAGAATACAACATAGATGACATATCAAATGTTTAAATTGAGAAAAATTATCATTTTAAGGGAAAAATAAGTTGATTTTAAATTTAATGGCATCAACACATCTCAAAAAAGTTGGGACAAGGCCATGTTTCCCACTGTGTGGCATCCCCTCTTCTTTTTATAACAAACATCTGGGGACTGAGGAGACAAGTTACTCAAGTTTAGGAATAGGAATGTTGTCCCATTCGGGTCTAATACAGGCTTCTAGTTGCTCAACTGTCTTAGGTCTTCTTTGTCACATCTTCCTCTTTATGATGCGCCAAATGTTTTCTATGGGTGAAAGATCTGGACTGCAGGCTGGCCATTTCAGTACCCGGATCCTTCTTCTACGCAGCCATGATGTTGTGATTGATGCAGTATGTGGTCTGGCATTGTCATGTTGGAAAATGCAAGGTCTTCCCTGAAAGAGACGACGTCTGGATGGGAGCATACATTGTTCTAGAACTTGGATATACCTTTCAGCATTGATGGTGCCTTTCCAGATGTGTAAGCTGCCCATGCCACACACACTCATGCAACCCCATACCATCAGAGATGCAGGCTTCTGAACTGAGCGCTGATAACAACTTGGGTTGTCCTTGTCCTCTTTAGTCCGGATGACATGGCGTCCCAGTTTTCCAAAAAGAACTTCAAATTTTGATTCGTCTGACCACAGAACAGTTTTCCACTTTGCCACAGTCCATTATAAATGAGCCTTGGCCCAGAGAAAACGCCTGCGCTTCTGGATCATGTTTAGATATTGCTTATTTTTTGATCTATAGAGTTTTAGCCAGCAACAGCGAATGGCACGGTGGATTGTGTTCACCGACAATGTTTTCTGGAAGTATTCCTGAGCCCATGTTGTGATTTCCATTACAGTAGCATTCCTATATGTGATGCAGGCGTCTAAGGGCCCGAAGATCACGGGCATCCAGTATGGTTTTCCGGCCTTGACCCTTACGCACAGGGATTGTTCCAGATTCTCTGAATCTTTGGATGATATTATGCACTGTAGATGATGATAACTTCAAACTCTTTGCAGTTTTTCTCTGAGAAACTCCTTTCTGATATTGCTCCACTATTTTTGGCCGCAGCATTGGGGGAATTGGTGATCCTCTGTCCATCTTGACTTCTGAGAGACACTGCCACTCTGAGAGGCTCTTTTTATACCAAATCATGTTGCCAATTGATCTAATAAGTTGCAAATTGGTCCTCCAGCTGTTCCTTATATGTACATTTAACTTTTCCGGCCTCTTATTGCTACCTGTCCCAACTTTTTTGGGAATGTGTAGCTCTCATGAAATCCAAAATGAGCCAATATTTGGCATGACATTTCAAAATGTCTTGCTTTCAACATTTGATGTTATCTATATTCTATTGTGAATAAAATATAAGTTTATGAGATTTGTAAATTATTGCATTCCTTTTTTATTCACAATTTGTACAGTGTCCCAACTTTTTTGGAATCGGGTTTGTAGTTATCGTCATTGGTGTGAGTGGGCCTTTAAAAATTAGAAAGCAATGGCTTGGAAAACGGTTTCACATTATGTCCGTTTCAAACCCAATGAAAGTAGGGTAACTAGTTGTACCTGAGGTTGGCTAGGGGTGACCGCCTCAGGCTGAGATGGAGCTGCACGCTGTCTAAAACCAGGAAGCTGTGGAAAACATCAATGTATTATATTAGTTTATCATGGAAAAGATTTGCTCAAACAATTTTGAAGAACAGATTGCAAATCACATTTATACCAGAAGTCTATCAAATTTATCATACTATTTTCATTAAATGGGTAGTTCAAACAAAAATGAAAAATTTGTCAATTACTAACTCATGTCGCTCCAAACCAATAAGACTTTCGTTCATCTTCGAAGCACAAATGAAGATACTTGTAATGAAATCTGAGAGATTTCTGTCCCTCCCACTGAAAGTCTATTAAAGTCTATGGTAAATGGAAGCTCAACTGTATTTGCTTGACGCGGGGGAACAAACCTCATTGGTTCTTGCAGAAGCTGCACTCATGCTGGCGTGACATGGAAGAATGAATCTCACTGGTTCTTTACATTTGAGCTTCTGTTTACCAAATTTGAGTGATCTACGTATTAGCTGATCAATGCCTAAATTTAATCTGTTCATCATATAAAGTGATCATATCTCTTCAGAACACTTGAATTAAACAACAGCTCGTTTCATATGGATTTCTTTTTACTATCTAGTAAGAGTAAGAGTTTTGGGTGAATAGACTTTTAATGGAAAGATAGAAATCTTTCAGATTTCCTTATTTGTATTCCAAAGAAAGGGGGATTGAAACAACACGAGGGTGAATAAATAATAAAAGTAGTCTCATTTTTGGGTGAACTAACACTTTAAACACCACAAAATCTCCAAAACTATCACATACTTTCTCTAACCCTACTATTGTGCATATGTTTAACCGACCTTCACGCCAGCTTTAGCCAGAGCACTGAGTCCAAACAAAATGGTTACAATGCAGATTGCCAACTCCACCACAAGAAACAGAACCAAGGTGGCCAAGAAGCCATCAATCAAGAGCTGACAGCATCCAAAAGAGACAAATACAACACAGTGGTTATAACATCTGTCAATTTACCAAAAATTTTACCAGCTATCAAAACTGACATGCTTGTCCACATGTTTGCAAGATGCCAAAGAGATCAACTCTTTTACAAACATGGACACAAGCAAATCAGTAAGGCAGGTATTTGTGTAATATATATATATAACTAAGTAAAAAAATATATATATTCACATAAGATTAGCAAGCGTGACCATCTGAGTTTTCATAGCACATCTGCAAATAATTTAAGGTAGTTTTCAATCTGAAGCATTTTCAGACAACTGGCCCAAAGTGCAAAACTGACAACACAATCTTCAAAATGACCCCCACCCTGCTTCCGCATGCATTCACTCTCCTTCAAAGTGCAAACAGAAATATACACAAAGCTACTGATTAGTTGATAAAGACATTGAAAAATAAACAGATCCTTAAAGGGTAAATTCAGGCATTTTGGACCACTGTTTGAGAGGCCGTCACATTAGTGGCCCAATTTACCTGAATTAACATTATAGGGCTATATGTTTTGTGCTTAAATTTCTGCAAAATGTTTGTCACCTTAAAAACAACAACTATTTTAGGAAAATGTTATTTTCAATTTTCTTTTTTTCTTGCATTATCATCAAATATTTAAGCACATTCATGTACACAAAGGAAAACATAAAGGTAAGAATTACTTACTTTACAATTTCTCTCGACAGTATAAGTGCACTTCCTGTAACAATATTGTTGCTTTGGAAAAGCAGACACAAAAGACAAAATCTTGTTGAATTTTGCCAAAGACCGGGCTTGCTTTACAAATATAGCTATAAAACTATTATTCATATACAAATGTAGCTGTAAGCATACCCAATTAGTCAATTTAAAAAACTGTTACAGTTTTTGGCTTCCTTGACAAACTACAGTGCCCTCAGAAAGGTTTTGGACTTCTGAGATTGGGACAAATCCCACAAGTCAGCTATATTATAAAATATGTTTCTTCTGAAAACCGATTCACTCCTTTGCAGGTACCTTTTGAGTTTTTGTTTGGTGTCAGTCAAGACAGATATATATATGTATATATATATATATATAAGTATATATATATATATGCTTATAAACATGAGCAGCCTCAAAGCCTAAAACTTACAGAATCATGTCCCACCAACCCCAGCCCAAAAAAATAACACGCACACACGCATGCACACGCACACACACACACACACAGAGAGAGAAAACGGTAATATTCCATATCCTAAAATTCCACCTTATTGCATTTCTAAAATGGCCATTGTGATCAATTTGTGTTTCATTGCAGCTTAGTTTTGTGGTCCAAATACCTTGAAAGGGCACTGTTTTTATTAATTTCTCCAGCATCATAAGTCTGTACCAAGTGCAAAGGATCAATATCCATTACTCTATTCTGTTATAAATATATAAGACACAATTTACATTACAGAGCTGAAACAACTGAACAGGAGTGATTTTAACATATTTTGTTATATCTTATGTCAACAATTCATATTTATATATATATATATATATAAACTCAACATTGATAAACCTCTTAATATTCTATCTAAAAAAATCAATTTCAAGCAAATTGCTGAAATTGCTTTCCAAAAGCAATTTAATAAAGTATGTAAAGTAAGTTACTACCCCAAATAGTTTTTTTCACTTCCCATTTCATTCAAAAACTTTATTCATTCCAACAAAATAATCCTTCACGTCGACCAATAAGCCCTCGTTTAAAAATAAATAAATAAATAAATAAATAAATAAATAAATAAATAAATACACAAGATTTAAATCCCATATGTATAATTTTAAATTAAGGTTTAAGCAAACAAAAATTATACTAAAACTTCAGCTCCCAATTTTGAAAGCACTTATTTCACTATGTTAAAAAAAGAAAAAGAGTTATTTAACTCCACTGCACTGCACAGTCTTAAAAAAATCTTCACCCATCTGCACCACAGACAGACACATCATTATGCTTTTTATTGAAAGTTTTGAAGATGCTATGTTTTGCACTTCGGTACAGTCCTTTGAAAAGGCATCAAGGAAATTTCTTAAAGAAAAAAAACTGTAACAAGAAAGTTGATGTGGCCAGTTCATCACATCATGCCCACTTTACAGTGTTTCATCCATCCCACTGCACCCAAAAACACACATTTGCATTCATCATCAATATAGATCTATATATGCAGGTCTATAAATATGTGCAAAATACACAAACCCATCTTCCAAAAATGCAAGCTGTTTAACGGTGTAGTAACAGTAGCAGATCTGTGAGCTCACCACAGCATAGATCTCCAGTCTCCTGCAGTGCTCACAGTGGTAAGTGTCCTGACGGTAAGGCAGGTGACGGGACAGCAGTCCAAGAACAGCAGTGGAAAACGCTGCACTGACCAGGTGAGCAACCAGTGTGGCTTTCACCTTCACACGATGGGACAGAAGTTACTGCACAGCTATAACTCATTTACTGTAATTTGTCAAAACACTGAAAAGTGAAACTCAGTACTGAGAAAAGACTGAAATATAATGCCAGTCAAAAGTTTGAACACCCCTACTTTCTTCATTATGGTCATTTTCCACATTTGAATAGTCATCAAACTATGAAATAACACACATGGATGTATGGGAATTGTGTAGGGAGCAAAAATAAATAAACAGATCAAAACTTGCTTGTAAATTAACTTCTTTGTGTAGATTAGCTTGACAGCTTTGAAGCAGTTCATATATAGGATGGATATGTAATTGTTGGCTGCCTAACTATCTGCTCCAAAATGAAAAAACAAAACAATTTAATAAAATCCTAAACCAGGGTTGCCAGGTTTCCCATAGTAAAAAAGAAAATCACATTCCTGGGGGTAAAAAAAAAAAAAAAAAAAAAAAAAAAAACACGTTCCTGAGCTTGCTTTAACCCACAGCAACAGTGTAAAAGTATTCCAATTCTGCAGGAAAACCGCAGACTTGGCAAACCTGTCCTAAACAGGCCCAAATTGTTTTCTACAAACCTAATTTCAATGTAAACCTAAGCATTCACTATCTGTTCAAAACAAAACAAAGAAAAAAAGCAAAGCAAAACAAAAGAAAACAAATAACAAAGCAAAGCAAAACACAAAGCAAAGCAAAGCAAGGCAAAGCAAAACACAAAGCAAAGCAAGGCAAAACACAAAGCAAAGCAAAACAAAAGAAAAACAAAGCAAAGCAAAAGAAAACAAAGCAAAACACAAAACACAAAGCAAAACACAAAACACAAAGCAAAACACAAAACACAAAGCAAAACACAAAACACAAAGCAAAACACAAAACACAAAGCAAAACACAAAACACAAAGCAAAACACAAAACACAAAGCAAAACGTAAAGCAAAGCAAAACGTAAAACAAAAAACAAAGCAAAACTAAACAAAAAACACAAAGCAAAGCAAAATGCAAAACACAAAATTATCACAACAACAAACAAAACAACTTAAGAAAATCATTTTTTTTTTTTTTTTTTTTTTTTTGCAAAGCTAATTGCATTCATTAAGAGAGAGACAAATTTGGTCAAACGTGGCCAAACATTTGTCTGGTAGTGTAGGTTCAGGGTGGGTAGATAAATAGGTAGGTAGTTTCATTGGTTATGTAATCCTTTTAACTTCTACTCACCCAAAAGAGGGAAGGGAACCTTCCAGCATGGATTAAAATGGATCCAGACACAAGCAACTGATAACAACAGATTAAAGAAGTATTGATTACAGCATCCATAGCAACAATTTGAGTCATAATAGATTAAACACCCTGTTTTTTTTTAATGAACATTAGTACATTCAGCTCACCTGAACAACAATCACTACCACAACGATGACATCAGGAGAGAAGTGAACCTCTTCATAGAGCTGAAGAATGGTGACGCTCAGACACAAGCACAAGACAGCAACAATGATCTGAACGGACTGAAACAACAGATCAACTTGGTATGTTTTCCTCCACAGTTCTAAATACTTTTATTTGATGTCCAAGATACAGTTCTGGGGTATTTTTATTTATTTATTTTTTTACCACTGGATCATTTTTCATGATAAACTATAGACACTATATAACAAAGCTATTCTATTATATCAATATATTGTAAAACGTGCAACAAAGTGGCTCTATAAAAATAACTGCTATATAAAGATACTCCTGTGCACTTTTTCCTGCATTCAATATCATATTTGTTGTAGTGTTGAATGTGACACTCACCCCAAGTGCCTTCGGCTCCACATTCTGAAATGCCTTCACCTGCTTTGGCGTCAGATTTCCTGCAGGGCGGGTGGGGCCCTGACTCTCAATGCCCATGTCAGTCAGTTTGAGGCGTGGCTATGCTAAGATCAAGAAATACAATTTGAGATCTCTTGATATAGCTGGTTATTATGAAGAAGGAACCTGAATAGGGAAATAGAGAGAAATGAGAACAAAGACAGATGGAGTCAGCACAGGACCGAATGAAAAAGGGTGAGCGTGAGCTGGGAAAAAATATGGATGACTGAGCATTTACCCTAAAACAGGTCATGCTCATGGTGCCATTCGTGCCTGAAAGGATACTGCTTTCAAGAAATCGTATTTCCCCTCTTTTCTCATGCCCAAAAGTCCACCAGAGGGACACAATAATCAGATTAGACCAATATGGGCTATTCAATTAACTATTCTTAAACCATTACCCACAATCTGATTTTTTTTTTGTTACAGACTTGTAAAGTAGCAATAGGCTTTAGTTTATAGCATTATATATACACATTTTACTGTAACAGTGTACTTTACCATCATTCCATTATGAAAACCCTTTGACTTGGACTTGACTGCATGGAGCAAAATGAGGTCCAATCTATTCCAGTTAAAGGGTTGACTACAGTTTGTAGAGACACCATTTGAGATGCAACACAAGATGATTTTCGACATCTGTTTATGGGTCATTGACAAATAGTGCTTCAAAAAAGGTGTTAAAAAAAAAAATTAATAATAATAATAATAATAATAATAATAATAATAATAAGTTTATTTTATATAGCGCCTTTCAAGAACCCAAGGTCGCTTCACAATGGAGTACAAAAGTACAATCAGTGGGTGTACAACAAATAGACAACAACAATGTCATAAAATCAAAAGAACATTAATACAATAAGTGGTCATAAAGCAAAACATAGGAAGTGTGAGATAACATGAAGGAAGAGAAGATGAGAGAAAGCAGATTACTTACTGAGCAAAAAATGAGTTTTAAGTTGGGACTTAAAAGTCTGGAGAGTAGGTGCGTTACGGATATTCAGGGGCAGCTTATTCCATAGTTTGGGGCCAGTAACACTAAAAGCCCTTCCACCCACAGTAGAGCATTTAACCTTGGGGATGACAAGCAGGTTTTCGCTGCTAGATCTGAGGGTCCGGGCAGGAACATATGGCTGGACTAATTCAGTTAGGTATTTTGGTGCAGGGCCATGACTGGCTTTATAGACTAAAACCAAGAGTTTAAACTGGATACGACTGGCAACAGGAAGCCAGTGAAGTTGGTTGAGGATGGGAGTGATGTGTGCTGATTTTTTATTAAATGTTAGGGCTCGAGCAGCAGAGTTTTGCACCAATTGGAGACGGTGTATTGATTTAGTAGGTAAGCCGCTATATAAGGCGCTACAGTAGTCCAATCTAGAGGTCACAAAAGCATGAATAACAGTCTCAGCATCACTAAAGTTAAGGGAATGGCGGATACGAACAAAATTTGGGCAAATGGATAAAGCAAGATTTTACTGTCATACCAATATGTGATTCGAGGGATAATGTAGAGTCAAACAGTACTCCCAGATTTCGCACAGTTTTTGACGGTCTAATCTGGATGCCATCAATATCAATGAAAAAGTCATCATGTGTCAGATTTTTTGATTTAGGGCCAATCAACAGGATTTCGGTTTTATCAGTATTTAGCTTTAAGAAGTTATCATTCATCCAGGTTTTAAGTTCTTGAAGGCAAGAGTTAACAGAAACTGGTAGACAAGCTGAGTTGGGTTTAACCGTGAAATAAATTTGAGTATCATCAGCATAACTATGAAAGTTAAGACCATGCTGTCTGATTATCTGACCAAGTGGTAACACATAGATGAGAAATAAGAGAGGACCAAGTACAGAACCTTGAGGCACACCATGAGAGATAGTAACGGTACCTGATCGATCCTTGCCTATCCTAACAAACTGCTGTCGATCTGATAAATATGAGGTCAACCACTGAAGAGCAGCACCAGTGATGCCTATCGAAGATATTCGTGAAAGCAGCGTGGAGTGGCACACAGTGTCAAAGGCTGCACTGAGATCAAGCAGAACTAGGATACTGTGTGCACCAGAATCAGAAACCAGAAGGAGATTGTTAAGCACTTTTAAAAGTGCCGTTTCTGTACTGTGATTGGGGCGAAAACCTGATTGAAGTGGTTCAAAAAGATTATTTTGCTCTAGATACGATTGCAGTTGTGTTACGACAACCTTCTCAAGCAATTTGGCAACAAATGGGAGGTTTGATATTGGTCTGTAGTTGTTCTTAATGGTGTTATCAAGGCCAGACTTTTTTAGAATTGGAGTGACAGCTGCTACTTTTAGATCCTGCGGAACATAGCCAGTGGCAAGAGATCTATTTATAATATGAGTAATGGGTTGAATAAGTGAGGGTAGAAGGGTTTTTAGAAGGTATGTTGGAATAGGATCAAGAGTGCAGGTGGTAGAATTAGATTTGATAATTAGTTGTTCAACCACAACTGTATTCGTGAGTGAAAAAGTGCCGAGTGCACGACCATTCAGACATGGAGTTGAATTGGTAGAAGAAGTTGGAGAAAACGTTCAATAAATGTTATACATTTTTTGTAGAAAAAAAATGACTGAAAACTTTCACAAAGATCAACAGTGCCAGTGATAGCTACGGATGAGGGTTTAACCAGTTTATTTATTTCAGAAAAAAGAGCTTTCGGTTTGCATTTAGCTTTGTTAATGACAGCAGATAGATATTCAGAACGAGCAATGTTAAGTGCTTCTTTATATTCCACTACTGAATCTGAAAAAGCCATGGAATGCACTAGAAGGGAAGATTTTTGTAAAGTCTTTCAAGATGCCTACATTTTGCTTTCAGAAATCTTAGTTCAGGAGTAAACCAAGGAGAGGAGTGAGTAGATGGGACAATTCTAGTTTTTGATGGAGCAAGATCATCCAAAACATTACAAATAGATTCATTATAGGTCGAAACTATCTTGTCTGGATTTAATAGGTTGAGTGAAGAAGGAAGAGCAGAGACAGCAATAGTAACAGAAATTGTCAACGGTTATAGATCTCAGATTACGGTAAGTGATCATAGTTTTGTTGTTTCGTTTGACAAAAGGAAGTGAGAAATCAAAGACTATTAGTTTATGATCAGAAATGCCTAAATCATGACCCTGCACATGCACTTTGTCAATACCAACAGTACAAAGCAAGTCAAGAGTGTGAGAGTGGGAATGTGTGGGAAAAATCAATGTGCTGGGATATTCCAAAGTAATCCAAAACAGACATAAAGTCTTTTGAAGAGGTACAATCAGAATCAACATGTGTGTTAAAGTCACCCAGCATCATGATTCTATCATGCTGGGCACAGGCAAGAGTAAGAAGTTGAGTCAATTCAGAGAGAAAATTTGTGTTATATCTAGGGGGCCTATAAATCAACATAATCAGAAGTGGAGCAGGACCAGCAAGTTTAAGTGACATACATTCAAAACTGGAAACATCAAGATGACTTGCAGTCATAGAACCAATCGATGCTTTGCAGACCGGTGGATATAGCGAGCACGACGAGCAATTCCGAGAGTAGTGCACCAGTCATATGTAGAGGTATCCAGGCGAAAATGTTTATTTAGGTTATGTAGCTGCAGTTAGGTATAATGAAAATCCATACTGTCATTAAGAATCAAAACAAGTCCAAAGACGACAAGGACCAGCAATCTCAGTGCCAGCAGGTTAGGAAAAGCAAGATACATCTCTCGGAGTTGAAAACAGCACTCACTAAAAGCAATATGACCACCCTAAACAACACCACGTTAGCCAAACCCAGCTTATGCTACGCGCGATCCAAGACCAGACAGCAACTCGCCGAACAAGTGAAAACTTGCTTACCGGTTACATCAAAGTTATGGAATCCGCGATAGTGGTAGAGGGCTCGCGGTAAAGAGTAAAGTGGGCCATAGCACTCCACGTTAGCCAAGCCCCGATAGGAAAACCACAGAGAGACACTACTCAAGAGAAAGCTTACTTACCGAGAGTGAGTGCAGAGTGATAAAACCTAAGCAATGGGCAGAGGGCTCGTAGGAATTTCACACAGTGAGACGCTGTTCAGCAATTTACAAAAACGGTCCAAAAAAGAAATTTCAAAGTTGACAGACTTGAAACTTGATAATTGACAAAAACACACAACAGCTCAAGGCGAAAAACATGGTGAATAGCGGTGAATAGCGGTGAGAAGCGGCAGCCAGTTTGCGCACAGTGTACACTCAACCGGAAGTGGTAAGATGATTTTTAAGTAGAGACCCCGGCCTGGCTATGTGTTTCTACCATACCAAGGTTTCTACCACTCCCTTCAGGGACCAAGTGGTGAACCTGCGAGTGCTGTCCCCGGAAGAGGTAGATCTAGCCCTGGCTTTGCTCTGTCCCATCCACGCTTTACAACTGTGCGTGGACAGAACACAAAGCTTCAGGACCTCAGAGCAGCTCTTTGTCTGTTACGGAGGCCAGCAGAAGGGAAAGGCTGTCTCCAAGCAGAGGATGGCCCACTGTATAGTGGATATGATAACCTTGGCTTATCAAGCACAAGGTGTGCCATGCCCACTCAGGTTGCAAGCTCACTCTACCAGAAGTGTTGCATATTCTTGGGCGCTGGCATAGGGCGCTTTACTGACAGATATCTGTAGAGCTGCGGGCTGGGCGACACCCAACACCTTCGCCAGATTCTATAGGTGCTCCGAGGGGATCCCATATGTGTATTCCTCCATGGTAGCTCCTAAATGGAAACCTGTGTTTTTCCCTTGGGAGAGCCCCCTTTTTTATATAAGGATGGAACCACCTCTGAAACATTCATATGTAATCCGGCCCTATGGGTTGGCCACACGTCCCATCACCACAACTGCTGGACCCTGCTGGGCAGTTGGGTCACTGGGTGACTGGTTCCTCAGTGAAAACCTAAAGATGCAATGCACCTGCTGCTCATTATATACCAGTGCTGCGAGGCAGAGCAGCTGGTGCAATCATTGCATGCCACTGTGCATTGGCTCATTTTAGTTACATTTAAAGTAGATTGGCCTCTCTAGCGAGATTCATATTCGTCGGTCATCGAGGGTTACATGCGTATCTAAGACGTTTTATAGAATCAAGTGATATCGGTCATAAATTTATCAAATTATTTGAAAAGGAAATAATGCACTTGGACACAAACATATTTATGTCATTTCATTGATATCTGTAAGAGAAAAACATAAGGAATTAATCTGACATGGAAAGAACATTTTGTGCAAAACCTAAACAATATATACACCTTCTAAACCCTCATAACAGGGTGGAGAGCATCTAGACACCCTTTCAAAAAGAACAGCCTCTGAGGAACAAGATAGAACCCACAAGTTCCAACAAAAACTCTAAGAATTGTGGTTCTTCCATTTACCCCCATCATACAGGATGGGGGTAACCATGACACAAAATCTCATCTCAGTGCATTTGATGAATGGCTACGCTATTTTTAATTTTTTGACATTTAATCTGAATATCAACATTAGTGAGATCTACATTAGTCAGTCGAAACCATTTTGAGGTAAATTTATCTAATTTGGTATCTCTGGAAAATAGTGATGTGTGACATTGTATAAAGTTGAATGTCAAAATGTTTTGTCTATTTATTAATGAGGTATTCGTGGATGAACACATCGTTTTAGACTTGTGGAGTAAGTTATACTATATTTTATTTTAAAGTAAAAAGATAAAATTAGACCCGTGGGGTAAAGATGACCCCCCCCTTCCTAAATATTTTTTATTAATTCAGTAGATGTACACTGAAAAAAAAAAAAAAAAAAAAAAAAAAATCTGTGTTGGATTTACATGATTTAATTATGTACATCGGTCCCACATGAATCAATTAAGTCAAACAAACATAATTTGTTCATGTAACTTGAATTAATACATTTTAAGTGACCCAATTAAGTAGTCTAAAAGGGAAATGTATATGGCTCCCTGACATGATTCAGGCATTCAATTTCATATATTTATTCATCCACTTCAATTTCATATACTTTATTGTTACACAACGGAATTATAATACTGCACTAACCAGTTAACAAACTTTTAGCTAACAACAGCACACAATGTTAGCATCTTAAATGCTAAGCATTAAAAGCTCCTTCAGCAAAGCTGTTATGACTTTATTTGTATTAGTCCAGTCTAAGCAAATGCCCCACTCTTCTCCACAATGGTAAACCACTGTAATTTAAATTGTTCCAATAATGCCAACATAATTGAATATTAAACACTATTAAACACAATCAAGTCTCTCTCCCTTCTCATCTTGCTCAAAAATACATAAAATAACACTTTTACATATAAAATAACATTTACTCTCTCTTGATTTAGCCATATGCAAAGCATGCTGGGAACTAACAAGCCCCACCCAGTTTTTATCGCAACACAAATCATTCATGTAATCTCAACACAAACAGATTAATTAAACTTCAATTTGACTTATATTTAAGTGGATTGAACACAATCAAATTAAGTTAGGACAAAATGTATAGCAATTGTGTTGCTTTAGCTCATTTTAATTAAGCAATTTGAACAAGCAGTACAAATCTTTTTTTTTCTTTCCAGTATACATTTCAGACATCTTTGCTTTATATAGGCTAAAAACTATAGGTTAATGGAGTTAAATCATTTGCATTCATAGTGTTGCTATTATGACATATCTTCAGTTAAAATATGGGCAATTAAATATGTAAATATTCATATGCATGTATAGAAGTCATAGAATAAATGTACCTTTCAGATTCTGCTTTGCCTGTCAACTGTATTATCCAAATAAAATTTGGAATACAGTTAATTTAGCATTTTACATTAATTAACTTTAAAAATATCGGAAACATATTAAGAATATCCTGCACATGCTAAAATTAAACTTAAGTAAATCCACATAGTTGGGAATTGTGTTGCATACAGTAGACTAATACAGATTTCATCACTAGAAGAACACTTCCAATCTGTATTAGTTTTCTGGACATTTTAAACATATTCAAGTCATTTCTAGAGCGCAAAAGTGTTTTGAATGTAGTCTTGATCATCAGATATAACCTTCCACATTTTCAATTCATGATACATTATATTTTAAGTGGTTTCTTGGCCTCGGAGGCCAGAGAAGCAGCCAAAAATAGACGTAGGGCAAAACGTGCAGCTTCATCACTCTCCTCGCATCCGCAGTGTCCCGCACTATGACAGAACATGCAACTTTATTACGAGCATTATACCTGCGCTATGAATAACGCTAAACCGAGCGACAGACCCAATGCGACTCACCCCCCAGTGCTTTATTCTGGTTTCCAAATCCTAAACGCGTGTAACCTTCAGCGCTGTCATAGGTATGGCCGCGCGCATGTAGCCTGTCCCACATCGAGATTCGTTCAAATCGGATACATGTCTGATGTCACTTACCTCTGCAGCTCAAGCAAAACGCGTTCCTTTGTGGTTGGTTTTCTCTTTAAAGGCGAAAGTGCAGCATTCAGTTATTCCATCCGCGACGGGGTTGAAGGGAAACAACTAGTTAATTCTATGGGTGTGAGACATGCGGCTTACGTGCAGTACCGCAGTGAGGAGGTGGCTGATGCTCTGCATTGGTATGGAGGCTGACTGAAAAGTGATGCGGCGCTATGGCAACTTCAATAAAACTCACTCGCCTCTACACGCGACACAATAGAAAAGGGGTTTGTTAAATTGTTTTTCTAGTCAATATATTACAGTGTTGTAGCTACTGTAGTAGACGGTTCATTTTATTTTACTAATTTAGTTAATTTAATCTTTGTCCGTCGACAGCATTTGTGGCATAAAACAATCAGTTACATTACATTTACATTGCAAATATGGAAGGTGCCCTGAAACATCACCAGTTGAAGAGCACTTTAAATGGCCTTTGTAATTGTTGCTATTGACTGTATGAAAGTTCTTTTATGGTCTATAGATTTGTACTTTTTGTCTTTTGATGCCACCTAGTGGCAACAAGAGCACGTTTTTCTTTAAGGAAACGAGTTGTAAAGACTTTAAAATCAATATCTTTTATTTTCAAAAACAGCCTGCTTTGTAGGCTATAAAAAAATAAACAGAATCTTTCAAGACAGCGGCATGCAGGGGAATGCATCTAGTCCTGTGACAGACTTCACATTTCGGGGCTTCGATTGGACTCGAGTCAGAGTTATCCAGCTAAAGACAAACAGAAAATGAAATTGTTTTTTGAACCACTAGAAAGAACATGTTCTCCATTCTCTGATTATAAAACACAGATTTGGCAATATCACAATTTACAAGGGATCTCCCCACAATGAAGACTTCAAATCCGTACCGTTCAGTGACAAATCACAGGCTGGGAAAGAAAACAACAAACAGAAGATTGGTTTAGGTCACTCCCATCTAGAAGTAGAGCAATCAGGCCCAATATACTGATGTGCAAAAGGCAAAACTCAGCAACTACCTTTTTTTTTTTTTTTTTTTTTTTTCCTCCAATCATAATTGTTCTGTGAAGAATTCGGTTTGGCTCAACTATTCTCCGATGCTGAAAAATGTAACAAAATGTTCATAGTTCCAGTGTTGATGCAGTTACTGTGCTTTGCCATAGGGGTAAAGTGGTCAATAATGAACGAGGTAAACGGGGTACATGGTTCTATAGCAGGTCCAACGTACAGAAAATAACACTTGAGCATTAGTTTTTACATCGAGTTATTCTTACATTGAAATATAAATGACAGATACATCTACCCGTACTTACACATGACTGCTCAGCACAACTTTTTTTATGCATTGCACAAAATACTTAAAAATAAACAGCTTGAAAAGCATCTTTGAAAGCTTCATATTAGGATTGGTCCAAAGTTAAAGGTGTAGTCCATCCAAAAATGAAAATTCTGTAAGCATTTACACACCCTCATGTTGTTTCAAACCTTTTTGACTTTCTTTGCTCTGACGTTTTGAAGAATGTTGGTAACCAAACAAAAATGTTGGTTTTGGTTCCCGAATCAATGGGAAGTGAAATTGTTTGGTTCTCAACATTCTTCAAAGTATCTTCTTTTGTGTTCCACAGAAGTCAGTCAGTCGGCAGAGGAGGGAGAGTAAATGATGACAATTTTTGGGTGTCCCTTTATTAAAAGAAAAAAGAAAACGTACCTCGTCTTGACATTTAAAATGTGAAAATCTGACAAAAATAAGGAACAAAGGCAAAGACTAAAAAAGATGTGCGATATAGCGACTCTGAACAAGGTAGAGTGCTGGAAACTGAATGTTTTATGCGAATGGAAAATATGAAATTTCAAAATGTTGTTTTTGAAGTTAAAAGTTGCAGATGATCAGTTTAGTTAGTTGCCTCTCTTAGGAAATTTTAGTCATCTTAAATTTGAAGGTCTATTAAAAATTGTAATATAAGATTTCTTGAATTAACTTTTTCTAATATCAATTAAAAAGGTCAATGAAAATCTTAAACTGTCCATCTATTATTTCACTTATATTTGCCTGAAAATTATTTGAGAGGCATAAAATCTGATACATTTTAGACTGAAACAAACAGTTGTCACATAAATTACATCTTAAATATTAACAAACTGAAAAAGTACACTAGTACCAAGAGATATTCGAGTCTTACAGCTTCAAAAGGTTTGTAAAAGGTCCATGTGCCATTTTTTTCCAGTTTTTTTTCCTTTTCTCTTGGACTGCAAAGTGATCCTGCACAAGTGGTTCAGCGAAAGGGCTTGATACAGCAGAAGCCCAGTTTGGCTCAGAAAAGAGGTTTACAGTGAGAGAGTACCATCACAGTGTCCGCCCTCAGATGGGTGTGTTGGGTAGGTGACCGTTAGAGCCGTTCAGCATACTGTTGCTCAGTGTGATGGGAGATTTGCCGTTATGTGCCTGACCATTGTGGGACTGTCCGTTAGGAGCTTGTCCGTTCCGCTTTTCCAAACATGGAGAACGCCCTCTGAGAGACTCTCTCTCCTGGGGCGTCGCACTTCCTCCCTTTTCGGCGTCCCTGCGTGGAGGAGGAGTATGTGGGACTGTCCTGCTGTGACAAAGATGCCTGAACCTGTTAATCGCGATGGTTAGCAAGGCACTGACGCACAAAGCTAACAGAACGGACACCACCACTAGCTCCTGCAAGTAGGTGGGTTTGTTCACTTGCTGGAGGTTTCCGCCAGGCTCAGTCATTCGTGAGTTTTCCTTGTTCGTGCCAGACAAGCGAGTGAAGTTTCTACTTTTGTGAGTCGGGATCGCCAACGAATCTTTGTTTGTGACAGTAGGAACCACATCTTCTGGTTTAGGCCTCGGCTCCGCCTGCTTGGGTATTATCCACCTGGGAGTAGAAATAGGGGTTTTATTTCCTGTTTCGACAGTCGGGGTGCTCTGCGGGCGGTTCGGGGTAGCTGGTAGGATGGTGGGGTTGCTCTTCTGTTTAACGTGGTAGAAGGCCAGTGTTTGGGTGTAGCCGTTTTCTACAGCCTGACACAGGTAATGTCCCAGGGTGGACGGGGTCGCCACAAAGCTGAGGCTGCCGTTGTCTGGCTGAATGTAGATTTTGGGCGAGAGCTGGCTGTTAAGACGCTCCCAGTGGCGTTTG
Organism: Paracanthobrama guichenoti; assembly: GCA_018749465.1. NCBI lineage: Eukaryota > Metazoa > Chordata > Actinopteri > Cypriniformes > Gobionidae > Paracanthobrama > Paracanthobrama guichenoti. The sequence continues at coordinate 20,463,192 of CM031961.1, read as the reverse complement.
GCGAGGTGTGACGCTTCCGGGCACTGCAGGTGCACTACCTCATTCAGAGACACAGACACCACTTCACCTGGAGGACACACAGCTGAGGAGGTCAGGGGTCAAGGGTCAGCATACACAACACCACGATAGTAACACAGGCATGCAGTTAAACCAGTACCCTGTATGGCACTTGAAAAAGTGCTTAGCATTCAGAAAATGTCAAAAGGTCAAATTAAATATCTATAATATAATTAAATATTTATGTGATATATTCTGATTTGTTTTATATTTAACTCTAAACAGTTTAAAACCATCATTTGTGTGATTGTTATTTTCTAGAAATAAGTATTCAACTTTTTTTAATTTAAAACAAAAGTATTTAAAATTATGCTATATTAAATTAGCTTACACATTTATTATTAACAGATAAATGGAAATAATACAATTTGTGCGAAAATTAAGGGCATGGAATGAAATGATTAACTTGTCTTGCTGTCATGCCAAATGATGTTACTTCCTGGATGTCACAAGTTTATGAAATAAACATGTTTTTTTTTAATAGAGGAAAAATCATGTGGTAGCAGGGTTGTGTGCAGGGCTTGACATTAACACCCAAGAGCAAAAATATAATTCATTCATGCATGATGGCGATTTAAATCTAATTCAATAAAGATAATACATGCTATTCTTGTCATGAGCATCAAGGTGTGGTGGTGCTGCGGTGCAAATTCCACTCATGTTTAGTACATGTTAATGCAAAGATTCATAGAAAAAAATATAAACAAATATCCACTTATTGGATTTCTGGACGAACAGCAAAGGAAGCTGACCCCAGGCCTCTGTGGTCGATTCTGTGTTAAAGTAAGGCATGTTAATCCCAATTATTTGTTGTGGCTGGGTTGATATAGGTCTGTGTGACTATCGATGTTTTAAGCCTAGATGAACGGAGGAATTATGGCATTCTTCTGTAGCCTGACGAGTAACGTTGTTCATGTGAACTCAAAAGACAGCCGGATGCTTGTTTATAGACTATCTGACCTATCAATTTGTGTCGATAAAGTATAATAGGGTAAATCCTGTATTGTGATTTACCCTATATAGCAAGGCCGTAACCATGTCTTAATCTTTTTCTTTTTTCTTTTTATAAAGCATAAAGAAACAGAACAGTGAACGAAATTCTAGGTTTAATTCTATTTGGGAAATAATCCTTTTGGGACTATTTGCAAACAATATATTTGCAACAATTGAAATATATTATTAGTCCCGAGATTCTTCGCATTAGTGAATAAATGCATAGATCCGCTTTTGGCATTTGAATTCCCTAGTGGTCTGGGGGTAGAATTTTTGTAAACCGTGTCAAAGGTTCAGGGTTCTAATCCGCCCTCATATCGTTTTTTTCCCTTCTTCATGAAAGTCCCAGTGAACCGGAAGTAGCAAATGAGTTTTCTTCAGTGCTGTGACGTATTTCCAAGTGAAACGGAATACTGAATAGAGGGCAGGGTTTTAATTCAGCGCTCCTCCTCTCCATCTCTGGCTCACAGCAGACTAACGGTTGGAGGGGAGTGGTTAAGCATTTTCAAACCTAATCCGTCAAACTGACATCATCTGAGAAGGAACGCCGTTTCCAGACCGGAAGTTACTTTTCAGACTTTGATTAAAGATTACCACGACAAACTATTTTTTTTCTGTGTATTCATTTAACTTTTAACGGATTAATTGTTCACCCTAAGACCTTTATCATGTGCTAACAAAGTAAATAGGGTCAATTTTGATTTCATGAGGACTTTAAAATCCAAGATGTTCATCACTGATTGTATATTAAGAGCATGTACATGTTTGTGTGCATTTTGTTTTGTGATTTCACCGGAAAGAATAGAGTCTCTCTCCACCACGGCATTAAGTTGAAATGCCAAGACTGTCGTATCACAAAATTATAATTCAATTATAATTCTTTTTTGATTAACTTTCAGTTAGTGAAGGCGGGATAGACACACAACAGAAGCGCGCTCTCTCTCTGTCGCACGCGCGATCAGTTCTCATTGCGTCTGAATAGTCAAATACACGCGCACATTGATGTCAAAATGTCCATTGTGTGGAGTATCTCGCATGAACACAGTCGGTTATGGTTTAAGTGTACGTAAACAGGTGGGTAATAACTGGATGTGTGTCAGAATATTACGTCCATGCATTCAGCAGCCCAATTAAATACCTGTCTGTCATTAATGTTAATCAAACGACTACAGATGTTAAATAAATGTATACATATTAAAGAAACATACTGTATCTAAATTTTTTTTATTTACTATTGTTTTTGTAATTTGCTTCTTTGTTCTTTTATATAGCCTAACAAAAATAACTCATATCATATTAAATTTCTCATATTAGCCTATGCTCATATTGCCCACCTGCACATACCAGCTGGTATACAGTGTAGTCTTGATTTGGGTGGTCACTCTGCATTTGAAAGTTTGAAAGGGTTTTAAATCTTCTAAATCAAGTAAAATGACTCGAAATCAAGTAATTTAAGCATGCCAGTCAACTTTAATCATATAAAATGTAATTTCCAAAAAGCAAAATTGTGGCCAGTGAAAATGCTGAGTGGCTAGTAACTTTGGAAAGCCACTAGCCATAGTGGGTGGTGAGCAAAAAAAGTTAATGTCAAGCCCTGGTTGTGTGTAAAATTTGTGACAGCTAAATATTAAGTTTTTTGGTTATGTTTTCCCCCCCTTAAGATAAATTAATATTTCATCAGACTGTGCCAACTGTATGATTTCATTGATCATTTTTGAATGCAGGAATTTTGTGGAAAATGCCATAGATAGTACTGAACACACTAACTCAGTAACACACTCAAAGATCTAAGTTAAAATGGGGCAAGAATATTTCAGGGACTTCTATTGAGTTACCCAACTACCACATTTGCAACTGCAATAAATTAAACTAAGATTAAATGAATGATACACAATTAAAAAGGATAGAATTTGAGACTTTTGGAACAGAAACCAGCATTTATACACTGATATCTAAACATAGAGATTTAACTTTACACATTAACTGTACTCACTCGAAGGGGTTCGGGCTTGGCCAGAGCGTGACCTGGGGGCCACACTTTTACACTGCTCTGAGACATTACCCTCATCTACATCCTGGACACTGTGAAAAGCAGTGAAAGGAGAGATTAAAAACAAAAGGCAGAGGGATGTATGTAACCTAATCAATGTGAATGCTGAACTCTGGAATGCAAGCGCATTAAACCAACCCCATATTTGATTAGGGAGTATTTGTAAGGTTTGAATACACTTGGCTGTGATGATACTTACAGATGGTCCTGACTAGTTATGTCTGTGCAGACTTTCATCACAGGGTCCCAGCCGCAGAAGGGGTCTCTGGCTAGAATACACTCAGCACAGTTCCAATAGTAAGAACAGTTGGACACAGGTACTGACACCACTCCTTCTGAAGAGCCTATCAGCACTGCACCCTGGGGGGGAAACAAACAATTCATTCTTCAGAACTTCCTTGCACAGTACAATACATGCCTGTTCAGTAAATTTGCAGTGCCATAATCAAATTAAATTACTATAAAAGAACGAAGATGAATGAATTTCCTTTTTCTTTCCTTGACAAATCAATTTTAAATACATTAGTACATTATACATTTAAACTACACCTTTTCAAAATACACTATTTGGTGTCAAGTAACCCTGTATAATTAATTTAACTCATGCACCCTTTAACAAGGTAACTATCAGATATTCCTTAAAAGAATAAGATTAAATATCAAATAAAATTAATAACTTATATTATGCCAAAGATGTTCATTTTAAAATAAAGTCAGAAAGGGTATATAGCGCTCTGCTTTCAGAAAAGCCACGTCTAAACAGAGCTGTTGTCTACCTTCTATGTTTATTCCAATCTAAGGTTATTAGCATGAGAACATCTATGCAAGTACACACTACACTAGAAAACCTGTCGCATACGAAAGTAATGTGACTGTTGAGGTCAGTACATACAGACTCATAAACTATTGGGTCAGTGACACAATCCATTTGAACACTTTTACACACTTTTATTGTGTCAGAGTACTTCATAGATTAAATACAGACATGCGTAGATAGCCGTTCTCCGAGTAAAGCTAGTAAATGACCGGGTATGGGTACCTTAGAGACTGAAAGCAGGATGTTTTTGACCAGCTGAGGTTGATGAAACACTTGGATCTCCTCAATGATGTGAGCGCCGTTCTCCAAGATTACAGCTTTGTGCAGGTAGCCCAACTCTACCGGGAACACAGTTAAAGTGATATTAAATTTCATATATTTATTTGATTTATTTGATGTCTGGTAAAATATGTGTTGTTCTACAGTCTAATATGACAACCAAACCAATGCATTGCATTTTAGGAGTATATGAACTGTCATTAGTTCATTTAATCTAATTAAATCTAGCACATTAAATCTTTTTTTCCCAATATGGAATAATATCTCCAAAACAACATTATTTTTGTATTTATATATCATTTATTCATATTTTTAATTCGTTTTTACTTTTATATTTTCAGTTTTCATTGTAATTTTACTTTACGTTTTAGTTATTTTTAATCTTAGAACACAAATGAAAGGTTGCTACAGCTTTTATTTATCTTAATCCTATTTGAAATATAATGCATTATGATACCACTTTATATTAGGTGGCCTTAACTACTTTGTACTAACATTTCAATTAATAATTTGATACAATGCACTTATTGTGTACATACATGTTTTTTTTTTTATTGTACTTACATTTTAAAAATTACCGTCATGCAGTTACATCTGTAATTCATTTCTGTAGTTACATTTATAATTACACTGTTGACATTTCCCTTACATCTAACCCTACCCTTAAACTCGCCCATACCACCATATCTGTCCCTAACTTTACCCATATCCCACCTCGATATCAGCAAAAGTGTTTTGCAATACAATATGAACACAGTAAGTACATTGTACTTATATTTTGATGGAAGCACATAGTAGTTAAGGCCACCTAATATAAAGAGGGATCGAATCATTTAAGCAATCAATAAAACTACTGACAAAGAAAAATGTCCCCACTATCAGTCTAATTGTGATCTTCGATGGTGACACTGATATTGACCAATATTTACCCGTGAGCAGGTAAAGCACAGTGTAATCTCTGCCGCCTGCTCCGCGCACTCTCTGAGCTGCAATGTTGCTGTAGCTCTTATCAGGTGACACCATTGTCAGGCCCCAATTGACCGGTGGAACACTTTTATCAGCCAGGAAGTTGTCCTTAACAAAGCGCAGAGTGTTGTCCGATGCATTATGGAGGCCACACTGCAGAGATAAACAGCAGAAATTTCAATGGTTTGATTTAAGGGCATAAGAAAACAGAAGAAGAGAATTTGGTTAAAACAGAAATCTTTTGTAACATTATAAATGTTACTGTCACTTTTGTTCAAATAAATGCATCAGTTTCTTACTGACCCCAAAATTCTTAACAGTATAAAATAAAATAAAATAAAATAAAAAATAAAATGGGACTTTCAGGGCACGCTTATGACACTAACCTCTCCAGGGTTGGCCATTTGCTCCTGTATCCGTGTGCTCCATTTCAAAGTGTCCCGATTCAGAACCTTGTAATGCCCTGTAAACACCTTTTTAATGTCTTTGAGGCTGAACGCACACACGGCTGAGCGACCTAAGTTTACTCGCCTAAAACAACAACACAAAAACGGAGGTACTTTTTTAAAGCAAAACAGCAAATTATAAAATAAATCCTCACTACTTCCAAATATGGGAACAAATTAAATAAACTCTATAATAATAGAATAATAAAGCAAGTTTCCTCACCACTGAGAACTGAAAATCCCATAGAAGAGTGTTTCGTCCTCAGACGCGCCCTCCGGTGGTGGAAGGCTGACAATGTCCTGTAGGACGTTGTATGGCAGCTCTTGGTCAGCTTGACATAGTAGCTGAGCCTTGGCAAAGGTGGTCCAGCGTTTCTGAAGAGTACGCTGCCCACCCACATCACTCTAAAGAGAGATTAACAGACAGATTAACTACTGAGAATGACATTTTTAATAAAACCATCTCAAATGAAACTAATCTTTCATAAGAGTTTGAGGAATCTGTAAACGTGCTAGCTAAAACGTTATGTTTAAACATACTCACATACACAAGAAATACATCAACAAGCAACACTTACGGTGCAAACTTGGGCAACACGAGACACTGTAAACTTGTCAATGAAGTCATACTCTTTTCCAGTCTCACTAAAGAAGAAATAAACCTTCTCCTCGCTGGGAGCATACGTGGAGCTGATGAAAATAGGATCTGGAATCATGTAGTGAAAAAGAGAGCAGTGTATTTATAAAGCGAAGAAAACACTCTGGTTTCAGCAAAATCAGAATCTGAAAAATCTCTCCCTCTCTTCGCTTTTGTGGCAGCATTAAAAACAAAGTTACCTTCTAACCAGCCAAGCGTATCATCCAGTTTCAGATCAACATGGCTGCCCTCGCTCAAGTGGCGTGAAATGACAGGTCGAGTTCCCCTGTAGTCTGCCACCGTTCCTGTGTACAGTTCTCCATCTGAAACAAAGAAACATTAGATTAGACTAAACCATATACAAATACACACAAACATCTTTATCTCACCTAAGCATTTCGAATTTCAGTCATTACCATCAAGCTAAATTTATTAGCTTAAAATACAAGAGCTCATTTGTGGTTTTGGGAAGTAATATGGACATTTTATGATGCTTTTTGGACGTGGATGTTTTTCCACTTTCCTTGTGTGGAAAACAACTTCTTGGATATTCTGCCTAATATCTCTTCTTTTGTTTCAATACAGGTTTGCCAAAATTTTAATATTTAAATATACATGCTTTTAAACACTGTTGTGGCACCTTCAGCCTCATATTTACCAATAGAAAAGCCTGAGATAAAATAGAAAAGTCGAGAGAGACATCACAAATATAATACACTTCAATTTCCATAAAGGTTCTAAACATGGGGTTTTCGCAGTGATGCCATAGAATAACCTCCATTTTGGCTTCCACAAAGAACCTTTCAGTAAATAGCTTTTAAAATAACTTTTTAGTACTATTATGAAGAACGTTTTGATAATCAGAAGTATCTTTTTCTACTATAAAGAACCTTTTGTGCAATGGAAGTTAGAAGTTCTTCATGAATCTATAGATGTCAGTAAAGAACCTTTATTTTTAACAGTATATAGGCACACAACAAACAACTGAGTGTGTGCCAACTGGGGTTCATGCATGGCTTTAAACATGCCTGTCCGATTGATGATGAGGTAAATGTGAAGTGAACATTCTCAGGCATCATGTCTGAAGTCACATGTCGGCCACCCAAAGGTAAGTAGATCAAGACTAGGATTTAAGAGCAAGAGGATTAACAATGTCTGTTCACTGAGAGAAATCTGCCTGTCTCTCTCTTGTTCAATCTATTCTTCATTACGGGAAGGCCAATTTCACAACCACACACATAAGCAGCATGTAGGAGAAGCATCAGCAATACTACAATACCAAGAGTTGCGTTGCACTTTCCTACTGACGGTGTTTTTGATGCTGATGCTAATTTCTGGGTTGCCTTATTAATTTTCTTCAATAACATCCATAAATGATTAAATAATTACCAGGAGTTGTGATTATTACAACTATTTTAACTTTGTTTATCAAGTAATATAATTTAGGAGGATGACCACATTTGCATCTAAATTAAATCATTTATATGTAATGAACCCAAAACCAAATGATTCTCAAACGACTCGTCTGAAGATTTAGTCTGTCTAAATTCCTTCTTTCCGTGAACCTACTCTGCTCTGATTGGACAGATGGCCCAGTCTGCTGTGACTGGTCGACTGCATACAGTGCGTAGAAAAGCCCATTACCATAACTGAATTTCAGCTCCGGAGGCTTCCTAAAGCTCAGCAATTGCACACACTGTAAAGACAGTAACGATGGCGTCGATTTTACCATATCAATCAGTGCGTGTGTCCGATGATGAAACATTGGAAGAACTAGTTATTTAACCCGAACCTTCAGGACGACTTGAGCAAGACATTTCTCAGTGATGCGCTACTCAGTTTGACGTACATTATGAGAGATCGCAATTGTAATTCCTCAACATCAGCATTAACAAGTGTATGTCCATCAACAAACCCATGTGTATATTTCTAATTTATTGCGGGGCACATGCGGGAACTGTATCAATAACAGCACATATGTTAGCAGAGTACTAACATGAACAACTGATGCAACATTAAAGTAGTAAGAACAACAGACAATCTACATTAATGGACAACTGAAGGTAATGGTGGGCTCACAGCTGATTAGCAGTTAGCTGGAGACTTACACAGTATAAATATAATCAACAGAATATAAATCAAGCTTGCTAAAGCAGCAGCATGACTAGACATACATAAATCTGTGTATCTATGTCTGTCTGTATATCTATTCGCAGTAGAAAGTTAAAGGAATAGTTCACCCAAAAATGAAAATTAGCCCATGATTTACTCACTCTCAAGTCATCCTAGTGTATATGACATTCTTCTTTCAGACGAATACAATCTTATATAAAAAAAAAGTTATACAAAAAATGTCCTGGCTCTTCCCAGCTTTATAATGGCATTGATTTGATGGTTCTTTTTTTAAGTTCATAAAAGTGCACCTATCCATCACATAACTGCTCCACACGGCTCCGGGGGGTTAATAAAGGCCTTCTGAAGCGAAGTGGCATGTTTGTGTAAGAAAAACATCTATAATTAAAACTTTATAGGCTAAAATAACTAGTCTAATCAGCGTGCAAGTTGACTTGCGCCAAAAGACTAACCCCTGGTGCGATGTATAGAAGCATCGCAAGCTTTGACGCCTCTTGTGGATAGGGCTGGGCAAAAAACTTTTGTTTTGCTCTATCCTATGCGCTTCCGTGTTCGTCAATACACATGCATCAAGGGTTTAAGGGTCAAGGGTTACTCTTTTGCCGTAAGTTGACTTGTGTACCGCTGACCACCAGAAGCTAGTTATTTTAGTCTATAAAGCTTAAATATTAATATTTTTCTTACACAAATGCAGCACTTTGCTTCAGAAGGCCTTTATTAACCCCCGGAGCCGTGTGGAGCAGTTATATGATGGACAGATGCACTTTTATGGACTTCAAAAAACGAACCATCAAGTCAATGCCATAACGCTTGGAAGAGCCAGGACTTTTTTAATATTACTCTGATTGTATTCGTCTGATAGAAGAATGTCATATACACCTAGGATGGCTTGAGGGTGAGTAAATATGGGCTAATTTTCACTTTTGGGTGGACTATCCCTTTAATACTTGTACTGCAGCAGCAGCATAGAAGATCTAATCAGTCAAGGTCAATTGCATTAACACTGCATTAATATGCTAAAACTATTACGAGAGTTGTCATGATTGTAAAGTGTTTTCACAGGCTCAGCACCAAAATTCAACTTCCAGCTATGCTTCTGCTACACAAAACCATGCTGTTTATGCGCGCAGCGTGAATGCTGTTATGGACACTGAAATAAATACACTCTACTTAGGTATCGCTGTGTGAAACAACCCAGATAACCAACGCCAGCTCATTATGCTCATGACAGTGGAGGGATACTTACCCACAGTTATGGCGGTGTTCTTCTGGTATGGGTCGTAAGGGCAACGACCTCTGCCTTCTTCAGGCTTACCGCTGGGGCCTGTAACCATGGTGAATGTCTTCGAATTCTGTGGAGGTGAGCACATAAAGCATTTGAGTATTAATACTCAATCCTATTAGTATTAATAGTAAAAACAGCACAATTTTGCCTTGCTGATTTTGTTTACATTTTATATGAAAAGACATTGACAACAGTAAATCAAATCATTCACAGATTGAATGCTTGCTATTTGGCATGCACATATCCTCTGATACACGTGCACACACACAGATCTTCTTCCTTTCACACTCATGAAAGCACAGAGTGAGGAAGCAGCACTGAGACCGCTGTGTTCGCATGACAGGATCGAAAAATGCTCAACGGTGTGTGAAGGACAGTCACGCAAGTTTGGTATTAAGGTGTATAATACCATAAAAGCCCCAAACATGTTGCAAACTAATAAAATCTGCAACTACAAAGCAAGGAGTAATTTATCATACACAGCAGGGTTATGCAATATCCTAATATGTCATGTGACTGATGCTGAGGCTAAGGCTGTAAACTAACGCTTAACTCAATAGAGGTCAGTGTACAGACATTAATGTGACTCATATGAAGGGATACTATATAATCATGGGCTTTCGGACAGTAAAGCCACCTTTTCACACGCACATACGATTGTTGCATTTTGGCCCTTGTGGCAGTCGCACAGAACTTTCAAAATAGTTGTGAAGTTACCATGGTAAAATAAATGAATAATGAATGTATGATTATATATTTATTTACACAAAACAGACAACCACAGATTCGTCTGAAAGAAAAAAAAGTTATTGTTTCATACATAACTGAAGAACAAAAAGGGCAAAAAGAACTGAAAAGATGGATGCGGCCTGACTTACGATGTAGATGCAGCGGGGGCTGAAGGCAAACGTTCCACAGGCGTACATATGGGTGGAGTTCAGCACTTGTAAAACCCTCACAAAGTTATGACAATCCATCTGAGGGTGAATGGGGGAGTTAGGTTAAAGGCCAGCTTATAAAGACAGATATTTGCTCAGTTTAACATGAGGGTCAAAAAGGTTGGACTGTTTAGCACTTAAAGTGGTTGGTTTCCCATACCTTCATTTTGCCTTTCATGGAACAGTCATCGAGGTCTTTTTCTGAGGGAGACCAGTCTAGCTGAAATTTGAGTGTAAAAACGGGGTCAGATTCATCACATGCATATACCACAGCTCAAAGAAAGCTTCAATTATATAATATACAATATAATCTCAGTGGCGAGCGGTGACTTTTTTTACTCTGGTATGTTGGGTGACTTGTCAACAAAATGCACCTGCACATTGGATGATTTTATAATAAGTGCGTTCACTCTATACAAAGTGTTAGCTGCTCAGTTGCTTACTCTCATGACACATAGCAACACAGCTAAACGTGTTCTAATATATTTGACCATTAATTGAAAGTAGTCTACATTCACCTGTTAATGCCTTCACAAGTACCTGTAAAAGCTACTGAGGTGTTTGAGTTGAGTCGCGTGGAAGGTGCATTTGCAAAATATGCTGTATTTATGTAATTCCGCTAGATGGCACTAATGTCGCATAAACCTAATGCTTTACCTTTAAACGGTACAGCGCATCGGCTGAGGACACACCCTACAGTTTAAGGGACACACATCTAAATCAGAGACGACAAATAAGAAACCATGGCAGGCGTCAATTTAAATGTATGCCAGAAGTGTATTTTTATTTATTAAGAATTAAAAATAAGTATAATATAATAAATAGTAGTAGCCTATTATAAATAAAATAAGTAAATATCATTAGAATAAATGCAAGTATAATAAAAATTTTAAAAAGTAAGATGAAATAATGCAAATTGATAACTTAAACACATAGACTATGATTAACAGCCTCAGATAGTTACAGGTCTGCTTACAGTAGATCTGTCTTTAACAGTTAACAGTTTTCGTTAAAAATACATTTAATGAAAAGAAAAGAATGTGATTTTTAGGTGATCGAGATCAGACAGTAACAGCACATTATTCCTCTTTGGGCGAGCGATCCACTCATAGTTTACCCTGCACATTAAATCCAGCATATGCCAGAAAACCAAAGAGAACGCGGGACAGTGACGACGATACATAACAACAGAGCGTAGACGCCAAAGCTGCTGTGGATCCGCATACCCGGAACTACAAATTTGAAGAAAATTACCTTTGTTTGGCAAATAAATAAATGACAGAGAGTTACATACGCTAAAATTTATATTTACACCTCAAACAAGGGAATTTAAAGTAATTTATAGTGTTAATACTAATCAGCGAGTCCACGAATGGCTTGGGTATCCAAAGCATTCGCAGCTTATATGGACCGCACGCCACTGAGATATATATACAAAAACAGTATATAACGTAGTTATATACATATATTCTTAGACTAGTCAACATAAAATAGTTTAAATTAAATAAATTCAACTAAATTGATGAAGAATTAGCTTAAACATAATTGCTTACACATAAATGTTAGATAACTTATTTAATAAATTATTTTTTTGTTAGGAAAAAGCTAATATTTATTTTGTGATCACCTTATTGTATTCAAGTAATAAGGCACGAGAGGTCCTTCTAAATTTTGAATATAGTCACAGCTAAAGTGCCTTATTGTTATTTTAAAATGTATAAAATATTATATAAAACTATAATATTAAAAGGACACACATTTTCATTAAATCACTGAATCCCCTGATATGACAAAAGGTTTCTATGCAACATAAACAATCATCTACTATGGGAGCTGTTCATTTATCTCGAAATAGGGATACAGAATGCTGTATACTGACCAGTCAGCATTCAGGGATGATTTATTTATTTATTTATTTATTTATTTATTTATATATTTATTTATTATATATATATATATATATATATATATATATATATATATATATATATATATATATATATATATATATATATATATATATATATATATATATTGATGTAGTGAATTTCTAAGTTATATCCTTCTGCTAGTCATGTACTAAAACAAACTTGCACTGACCTTCTCCTTCATGGTCATAGTATCAGTCTGACTGACATCAATTGAGAGAATGGCATCACGTGCTCCGACGAATAAAGTCCCCTCATCATTGCTAAGCAACAGCGTGGTGGTGTTATAAACATCAGGGTTTGTGAAGACAGTGAGGGAACGACCTGTACCACCTGTGACACAGCAGAAAAGAAAAACAGTAATGACAAAGCAGAAACGTAAATGGAAAAATAAATCACAAATTAAACTCTTACTGTAGTGTTCCCAATAATAACCACAATTTTTATTTCAATTGATGGGTAAATGAAAGGGTTGTATTTCCCAGAACCACAAAAGAAAAAATAAGAAATTATATTTGGCAATTAGCATAAAGAAAAAGTATTTTAAGGATTATTACGCTAGATATTTTAAGATTGTGATATTAATTCCATTAATGCCAGTTGGGGTGGGCTCTGTGCATGTGATGAAAATAATCTGACATTGCAAAAATAAAAATATATAAATAATAATAAAAATTATTATTATTATCATTATTATTTTAAGCACAAAAAACATGACTTGATGTATCAAATGGGGATGAGATACATGCCGAGGAATTTGGAATTAGAATTTGAGGTTTGTTCCATGAGCAGCAACAGTAATAGTGATTGCCTACTTAAAAGATGTGAAAGACAAAATTGAAGAAATCTTTATTATGGTTTTGTTTCAGCTACTGTTTCTGAATCAATGAACAGTCATATCTGACACTAAAAAGAGTATCTTACTTTAAATCTCATGTTAAAATTTAACAAGTTAAGGAATCACAGAAGCATGGAGTCTATCTACCCAGAGGAAAGACACCGTAATTTGCAAGAAGCCGATTTTTGAAGCATGTGAAGACAACAGCAACTTCCTGTGCTTTTTTTATGCAATACAGGAAGTCATAAACGTGTCACACTTTAGCTCGACTTTTATTAGACTTACACTGTTGCAGTGGTTTCTTTTCACCAGATGGATGGTTCACCTCAAGGCTGATGTATGTGTACATTTCTGTGAGTAAATTTGAATGTGGTTGACATCTTTTTCTACAGCAACCGATAACGGTTTCTGTACTGTGATCTTCCCCCAGGAAACCAGACTAGATACATCTCAGCTCAATCAGGTTCAGTCTAGGCTGATGAGAAGATGTGTCTGCAGACATCCACCTATCATTCAGCCTTATGTGACTTTAAGACTGGTCATCTCTTAAACACGCACACAAACACTGTATTATAAAGATGATAGATAAACCACAATACACACCTTTGTCAAAACAATGAGAATACGGACCAAAAATGAAGGCTGTATGAATTATTGAGTGCTTTATTTTGAATGCCAGAACAAACACACAACACAATGTGTGCCTGGGTGATATCTGCCATGATCTACTTGCAAAAACATGCATACATGCAAGCAATAATGTTGTGCATGGTTTGAGCACGTTAACTTGCGTCAGAGATTGTGTCAGAGGGTTAGGGAACAGTTTGTATAGGAATACAGTATGTATTTCTTATGCTCACCTAGGCAGCATTTATTTGATTAAAAATACAGTAAAAACAGTAATATTGTGAAATGTAAAGTATTCCTGTGATGGCACTACTGTCATTACTCCTGTCCTCAGTGGCATATTACTTTTTTAGAAAGCATTCTAATATGCTGATTTGATGCTTCAAAAACATTTCTTATTATTATCATTGTAGAAAACAGCTGTGCTGCCTAAATTGTTTTGTTAAGAATCAGGATTCTTTCAGAAAATTCTAAAGAACAGCATTTTTGTTTTTAATTAGAAACTTTATAAAATGTAAGTTGATCAATTTTAAGGCATCCTTGCTGAAAAGTTAAAATTTCTTAAAAAAAACAAAACAAAAACAAAAAAACACACAGAACGGTAGTGCACCATATTTTACCTGACGTACAGTATCCATATAAGGCTTCATGAAAAATTTAAAACTGCACAGCTTAATTTTTTTAATATTTCTTGTTTAACTAGTTTTTATGCAAAACAGCAACGCTTCAACATGACATCATATGAAACTGTTAATATTTAAATCAAGAGAAACTGTTATGTTGATGAAGAACCAACATAAAAACACAATGGATTGTGAAGAATATACAGGCCTCAGAATAAACAGCTGTGCGTTACGTCATTCGTAAGAAGTGAGGTAAGTGGAAAACTTAGTGGTTTAGTATACAATGAATACCATGTCTAAAAACGATGTCTCATAAACCACTTTTATTCTGAGAGCACATCTATGGGTAAATTCTTGTCTGCATCTACAAAAACAGCCACATGAAAAAAATGCTAGTGACTGTTTCTCGGTTTACATCTGGCACTATGTCCGCTCTTACAGGAAACTTGCTCAGGTCAAATTTGAACATGGCAATACCTGAACTGTGAACATCAAACCACAGATTGGAAAAACAGAAACTACTTTAGACAGTGTTTTTATTCCTACCCATTAATATAGACGGTTTCAACAGCAACAACATAAACAAGCGTTACTGCACATGTGCGCTTGTGTGGCCCAAACTTAACTTCCAGTAGACGTCCGCAAAGAATGACGTCCGCAACAGAGGCTGCGTTATCTTTCTTATGTGTTATCATATTTCGTTTTAATTGTGCAACATTATCTTAATTTATATGTTTTTATTGTTTCAGCATGTTTATTATACATTTTTTGAATTATAAGAATTCATTAATTAAAATATTTTACAGTGAACTCATTGTCATGTTCAAGAAACCAATTTGAAATGATTTGAGCTTTGTGACATGGTGCATTATCCTGCTGGAAGTAGCCATCAGAGAATGGGTACATGGTGGTCATAAAGGGATGGACATGGTCAGAAACAATGCTCAGGTAGGCCGTGGCATTTAAGCGATGCCCAATTGGCACTAAGGGGCCTAAAGTGTGCCAAGAAAACATCCCCCACACCATTACACCACCACCACCAGCCTGCACAGTGGTAACAAGGCATGATGGATCCATGTTCTCATTCTGTTTACGCCAAATTCTGACTCTACCATCTGAATATCTCAACAGAAATCAAGACTCATCAGACCAGGCAACATTTTTCCAGTCTTCAACTGTCCAATTTTGGTGAGCTTGTGCAAATTGTAGCCTCTTTTTCCTATTTGTAGTGGAGATGAGTGGTACCCGTGGGGTCTTCTGCTGTTGTAGCCCATCCGCCTCAAAGGTTGTGTGTGTTGTGGCTTCACAAATGCTTTGCTGCATACCTCAGTTTGTGCAGTGGTTATTTCAGTCAAAGCTGCTCTTCTATCAGCTTGAATCAGTCGGCCCATTCTCTCCTCTGACCTCTAGCATCAACAAGGCATTTTCCCCCACAGGACTGCCGCATACTGGATGTTTTTCCCTTTTCACACCATTCTTTGTAAACCCTGGAAATGGTTGTGCGTGAAAATCCCAGTAACTGAGCAGATTGTGAAATACTCAGACCGGCCCGTCTGGCATCAACAACCATGCCACGCTCAAAATTGCTTAAATCACCTTTCTTTCCCATTCTGACATTCAGTTTGGAGTTCAGGAGATTGTCTTGACCAGGACACACCCCTAAATGCATTGAAGCAACTGCCATATGATATATATATATTGATTATATATAGATAATTGCATTAATGAGAAATTGAACAGGTGTTCCTAATAATCCTTTAGGTGTGTGTGTGTGTGTGTGTGTGTGTGTATGTGTGTGTATGTGTGTATATATATATATATATATATATATATATATATATAGTATATTTTTTATCCTATTTCTATTATAATTTCCTCCTTGTGTTTTTAACTGTGAATTTGCACTGTCCATGGAGCGGACCTGTTTACATTTCACTGCCGGTTGTATATTCTGTACAATAAAAACTTTTATTTATTCTGACAAATAAAACTCTTGAATCTTGAATCTTGAACTGGATATTTATGAAGCTTTCAAGGCTTTTTTTGGTGAGTCACACACACTTTTTGCACAGGTGTCATATGCTCTCTGCTTGATCATTAATATTTATAATCATGTTATCCAAGAATAGTATGTCAAAAAAAAAAAAATTCTACTGAGTAGTGCGCCATACTATCCACTAGCCAGACCGATAAACAAACACAGACCGGAAGTTAACATCGGGCCAGGCGTGTAACCGTGTAAGGCGTGTAAGCAGTCTATATGCATTAAATAAATGAATACGTAACAATATGTAAGATAACAATTATTTCCCCACTTTCCACAAACATTTTTTTAAATATTACTTCAGAACTTATATTTTATAATGCGATAAATGTATTAACTTTCACCTGAAAGTTATTAAACTTATAAAAGTATGTACCTGATACTGTACATACTTTTATAAATGGAATTGGCGTATTTCAATAATTCTTAAACTACTTAATTCTTAGTTGAACAAAGGTCAGCACTCATTAAGAGCAAAAATTATTAAGGAAAAATAGATGTCAAAACTGTGGATCCAAAACTCCATTCATTAACATTCTTCCTTAAAGAAAGAAACGAAAGAAGGGTGAGGTGGTGTTACGCAACCATTTCAGATCTGACAAACTCCTGCCAATGCTTGCAGAAACATCTGGGCCTTTGCTGAGTGTTTGGAAAAGTGCCGACAGCAAGGATAGTGAGGTCATAAAGTAAGCTCTAAGACAAAGAAAGCTTAACTTCTAAGTCACCTTAACATCAACAGATTTTTGCCTTAACTGCAGTTCTTATTCTGCTGAGAACACGTGAACAACTTCTCTGTTAGCTGTCATGACCCTGGGAAGAAAACATTCGGCTCTGTGGGGAGGCTAATCCTAAGGCTGAGCCGCAGCATACCAGCTGTCTTCTCCCAGCAGCCCTCTGAGCGAGAAGATCGTCAGCACTACTTCTCCTCCTCTTTCTGCACCCTTTTCTACTATATATCATTCACATGACAACTTGTGTAATTATAGCTTTTCTCAGGAATAAACAGCCCAACGTGCACCCGCAGATCTTCACAGAAATTTCTGCAGACTTCCACAGAATTCACACCGCCTGCCCATGAGTGTCAAATATTTCTGTTCATTTGATAGCAAAATTATATAATTAATGAGTGTTTTTCACCAAAATTAGTCCAGGAAAATGCAGAAAATGTCTGCAAATCTGCTCAAAAACAAGAAACAAATAAGATTATAAACAAACAAGGTCATAAAACAGCCATATAATCTTTTTGAAAATGTCGTTTAGCAAAAAGGGTGAAAAAGAGGAATTTCCATGAAAATCTTGGCTTATTAGCAGCACTTAATGTGGTTTTGGCCTCATTAACATTTCACTGAACTAAAGTCCTATAATTCCTCGTATGAGCTGCTCTCTTGTCTGTGAGGCCTGTAAAGAATGTGGATCTGACAGTCAGCACACGGCTGTGAAATTATGCAACCCCAGGGTACATGCTCTCAGTACAGACCGGAGAAACTAAAGAAGCGCTTCAGTCATTTGTAAAGACCCAAAAGCTTAAAACCTCCTTTTTTGACTATTTAATATAGAAGCATGTGGAAAAATGTATGTACTCTAACAGTACATTTTCCCCAGACCGACAAAAAAAAAAAAAAAGTCTTGTGGTGCAAGACTGCATGATTATTCACGATTGTGTAAAGTTAGATATTTTTATAAGGCCAATTCACACTACAGACAGACGCCGAACAAATCAGTGTGTAACTCCTGTCGGTGTCTGTTGCCGTTGGTCTGAGCTTGTTGTAACCAACTGAACATATTGAATCTGCGTTTGTCGGGGGAATGCCAGAGATTTATTGAAATGAAGCAGCCAAAACGTCAGGTAACAGACAGAGCATGAAAAATGGTCAAAAAACTAAACTATGGTGCAAAAAACAACAAACAAAACAAACTGTGCATGTAATATAAAATAAATTCCCTCTAAAACATGTACAACTTTCTAAAATTACTGATGATCACTTTTAAATAAAAGGTACACCATGTACCTTTTGGCCCTCTAGCTGTTAAAAAACAAAACTGCATGCATTTTGCGGAAGATGATTGTGGTTCTACTCTGCATGACTGGGCGGATGAATATGGTTATCCTACTGCTCATAAAACATTCACTACTAGGCTTAAGAGATATAACCAGTTTAGATGAAAGGACCTCAAGCTGACTAGCTGAAGATGTTATGGTGGCTATACCCATTAATAGACAAGGTACAGAGTAATAAAAACACATATCTGGCTTGGCTTTTCGGAGATGGCGAGAACTGAGGGATCTGAAATGTTGTAAAACAGACGCAATGTTGATTCTCATTTTATTACAAGCTTTGTTGCAGTTTCTTTTTGCCAGCAGACACACAGAAACAAGTGATTCCCCAGAGGTTCGAGATTTAGTGTGCTCCAAGTTAACTAACCTATGCCACTCCAACACCATACCAAAGACTTAAGATATACAAAGATGGTGCACTCATATGACTTATTAATGGGAGAAAATAGCTAGAAATAGCTGCCCGAGAGGCATTTCAAAGATGGCCGCAGAGTAAAATTGCTTGCCTTAAAGGGACTTTGACCATACATGCGTAAAAGTAGCCAGAGCAACTTATCTCTATTTACAGATAAGATAAGACAAGACAAGCACAGGCGAGTGATGCATGTACACAAAAAAAACATCCTGACAGGTCTAAAATATAAACACTTGGCTTACCAGTAAAACGGTAAGACAAAAACACATTTTGGAAGAAGGGTGGATGATTATGTATTGACTCCTTACTTAAATTTTGTCCATTTTGAACAACAATAAAAAAAAGTTACATAGTGTACCTTTAATTTTGCTTCCAAAAATATAAGAATACAGAAAGCATACTGTTACATATGTCATCATCAAATCAGGCTCAAACACCTGCATTAGTGTGACCCGACTCATTCTGGCATCAGCTGTAATTGGTACTGCTGGGAAACAGGGACTCCGAGTCTGAATTAAGCCCTGTAATCTTCACAAACTCACGTCTAGTCATTTACAAGTGGGGTGAGAAATCATTCACAGGTCATATGACTGATCCTGAATCAGCAAAAGCGATGCATCTGCATTTCTAAGCCTCAAAGAAGTAGAAGCTCCTTTTAACTGATTTATGCGACTCTCACAGAAAAGCTGTTTGCCAGGTCAGCCCGATTCTGTCCTGCTTTGCCAACTCATGGACTGGCCTCCTCTTAACAAATAACTGTGGTTCAGAGAACAAGGGCCTCTATTCATTAAAAAAAAGAAACTAAATAACCACTTGCAGCAACATCAGCGGATTTATCTGCTTACTTTCAGACATTTTAACTTCCTTGTCTGTGACCCAAATAGATTATCCTATTTTATTTTGTTTTTTTTTAAATAGTAATTCAGCAATGATGCATTTAATTGATCAAAAGTGACAGTAAAGACATATATACTGTTACAAAAGATTTCGATCTGAAATGATATGAACTACTTATCAAAGAATCATAAAAGTATATCAGTTTCCACAAAAATATGAAGCAGCAACTGTTTTCAACATTAACAATAAGAACTGTTTCTTGAGCAGCAGATATTTAAGTACAGGTCAAATGTTTGGAAACATTATTATTTTTAATAGATTTTAATGGGTCTCTTATGTTCATCAAGTCTGCATGCATTTATTTGATCAAATACAGAAAAAAACAGTAATATTGTGAAACATTATTACAATTTTAAATAATAGTTTTCTATTTTAATATACTTTAAAATATGTTTTTGTGATGCAAAGCTGACACTAGAGAGCAAGAGAGAGAGAACGAGAGAGAGAGCGGGCGAGTGAGTTAGGTTATTTTAAATTGTAATAATACTTCACAATATTACTGTTTTACTATAGTTTTTATTAAATAAATGCAGCAATGGTGAGAATACGGACTCCAAACATTTGAATAGTATATTCTTTTATCAGTCATGATTTTGTTTGCCTAAATCTTTGAGCTGATACTGTGACAATGTCGCACAAAAGCCAATAAAGAATTAGAAATTTAAAATGCTAAAAAATAACGTGCGGCAATGCAAACAAATAATAACAATATTATTTCAAAAGTGTCATATCAACGCTTTATATGGCAAAGTTTGCTACAAGTCCCTAGATTTTAAGAACCTGAGAGAAGAACTTTAAGTTTGTGAGGTCACAGGAGAAATGAAACCTAATCTAGAAGTTTCAGAAACATTTCAAGAAGCCATTGTAGGAGGTTTGCATCAAAGCTCTCATTGAGGTGAAGGACAGACGCTTCCTCTTATAGAGAATCCAGGCAGGATCTTTCATTCCTCTTATATCCAATGCTTTTTAATCAGGGCAATGAACATGACCTACACAACGCTATCTCACGACCAATTCGTACATATTTTTACGAGGTGGCTAATTCGTACAAATTTGTACGACCTCACTCGTACGAATTTGTATGTTTTGTCTAAACCCCAGTGATGGGTAGGTTTAGGGGCGGGGTTTGAGGTAGGTAATTCGTACAAATTCATACGAATTTGGCAACTCATCAAATACATACGATTTACCAAAAATCGTACGAATTTGCATGAGTGAGGTCATACAAATTCGTACGAATTAGCTACCTCGTACAATATGTACGAATTGCCGTGAGTTCGGGTTGGATCTACATGGAAAGACATTTGTTGTAATGATCGCTCTTATGCTTCCTGCTTGTTATCTATTCTTGTTAGTAAAAATGACTTTTTGATGCCCTAAATTTCTAGCCCTGCTAGTATTTAAACATACACAAATGATTAAAGTAGACAAACATTCTGTACAAACTGATTTTCAAACGGCGTCATGTGCAGACTCCAGTAGTTGTGGACAATAATCTCTTCATAAAGCATCTCATGTCTGCAAAATCTCATTTATAGCTCATATCAAGTCTATGAAATTATCTATTCTTGATAATACAAGCATTCTTCAGCTACTCAAATAATAATTAAGTAGTCGTTTTAACAGAACTAATTAGACCATGATTATTATGATGTTAATGACAATATTAAAAATATTTTTTCCATTATAGCATTTCTTAAAGCAAATAAATTGCATAATGCACATAAATGAAAAGTAAAAATTCAAGCCATGTTCTTACAGGTCTTTGATTGGATGAGATGTTTAGCTGTGATTATGCCAAAGTCTTTCAATAAGTACCTGCACCAGTCACAGCAGTGTACAGCTAAACCAAATGCACCAGGGTCATTCAACAACTGTATAGACCATTTCAGTTTTCTTGTTTTTCATTTTAAACAAGATCACCCTTAATTACAAACACTTTGTCACACATAATTAAAGGGGGAACAATCAGCAACACCGACGATTTCATGATTCAACTGGAGAGTATTAAAAAATGAAACATTTCAGTATAATCTGATTATTACATTTAAAAAAAGACTCATGTTGACACCATCTTTTAGTGCTTCATATTTTGAAAGTATTCGTATTAACTCTTTCACACATTCACATTCTAGCTATTTATGCATAATTCATAAACCATCACTTCATGAGCATTTACTGTTTCATTTGAGAAAACTGTCATATCACGAACACAGACACTAAAAGGTCTTCATGGCAACCCGTCAAAATAAAAGCTTGGTTTAATGTGAAGACAGAATATATTGGGCTACTGTTGTACAGTAGATTTATGTCTCTTTGTAATAAAAATGTGTCTCTTCTACTACTACTACTACTACTACTACTACTACTACTACTACTAATAATAATAATAATAATAATAATAATTAAGCCTAGATGGTTGCTTATTTTTACTTGATCTTTTTATAAACAATGACCATGATTTTCAGCTTTTAAACAGCATACAACCTTTAAAAGTTTATGCATTATTTACTAATGATTATCATCATAAACATTATTTATATATTGTGATCTATATCATTATCACAAGAGGCTGCAATGTATATCGCAATATGGATTTCAGGCCATATCGCCCATCCCTAGTTGATATAACGTGCGATGAGTTTGCAATTCAGAGGATCTGTTTAAATCACGTAAATTCATCAGTTTTCCCCAAAATACATAGAAGTGGCCAGTCAACATGGGAGAAGAACAAACTTTGTTGTTTCATGCAGAATGTGTATCTGATCTGAATAAAACATTTATTCAAATTATAATTGAAAGCATTATTATTGCAGCTTCCATGGACATCAGTGTATGGAGCTAGTAAGTTATTTAAATGTCTATTTAAATCTCTGAAACATCAAATAAACATTATTTGGATGAATAGTGATATATGAATATTGATATATGAAAAGCATTGAGCTCGTCGTCTCTGGCTCAGTGCCAGCCAAAACGCAGAAGCACGTTTGAATTTATCAGTGACACAAACAGACAAACCAAAATAATAGACATGACTTTCTCAGGCCACATGCAAAATTAGTATTAAAAAGATCATTAAAATGAATATGTATGGCTGACAGTTGGTTTAACAGTTCAGTTTATTCCCCTCATATTGACATGTTTACAGAGCAGAGGTCATCTTTCTTTAATTCCAAAGGGAGAGATGGACTTTAGTCTTTAATATTATTATGTGCTGTATTATTTGGTTACGGTGTTATTTCTGGTTCAAAAGGTAGCAAAAATGAACACTTTAAAATCTAAAGCGTGTTCATGTGATTTTATACATTGTTGTGAAATTAATGAATGCATAATCGTGAAACCGTGATTATTTCTCAGACTATAATCGTACCAACAAAATCTATAACCGCTGCATCCCTATTGCCAAGGCAAATTTTCTAATTTTAGTTTAAGTTGAAGTACTAAAATTACTAAAAGCGCAATAAAATACAGCTAAATAGTAATATAAAAACAAATAAGGCCATACTAAAGATTAAACTAAAATTAATTAGTCAAAATACTAATAAATACTAAAATAGTAAAATAACACTGATTTGAGGGACATTCAAATATTCACACTATTATACAATATATTTACAAATACAATTTGCAATGTTGATATGATGATATCAACAGTACAGTACAATATTCCACGTGTATGTTTAAGTATGTTTAACTCAAGTGGCACAGAGTTTAATCTCACTATGGTTGATGTAGTTCAACTTTATTTCACCTTCTGCTTTTCTATTTACCCTAAGAATTCATGGCTTAACTAATGGCATTTGAAAAACAACTTGTTGCTCTAAATTCAGTTTATAAATCTTGAAAAGTTTTAAAATAAGACTTACCCATGGGAAAAGAGAGGCGGGAAGGACATGAGAATGACAGCTGAGGACAGTCAGAAGAGACAGACAGGCACAAAGTGACGCTGAATGCACCATCCTGTTGGAAAACCAGGAGGCCACCGAGTACAACAGATGAGCTAAATCCAAAGACTGGTCTATCTGTCGCTGTCGGGTTCTGCGCTTGTCCTTTCAGCACTGAGTAGCCCACAAGGACACCACTTCAAACAGCCAAAAGAGTCTGCCGTCATCTCATCTGCTCAGAAAAATTAAGAACTTGTTAGAAAATGGTAGGCGAGTTCTTTAAGTCATCACTTCCTCTGAAGTCGCCTCTTCCTCTTTCAAAATTTAGCACAAGCTTCAGAAACAGTCAAAGGACGACATACAGCAGCACATGACATCTTTATCTGTGATTGAGGAAGGGGGATTTAAGTTACATCTTTACATTTATATTTTGGAGAACCACCATCCAGAGAACGTGTGTGTAAAGAAAAAATGTAACCTATCAACAGTGTGGAGTGGAAACAGAGCAATATGCTTTTCACCAAGTAGTGTTCATTTTTTCCATTTAAAATGGCCATATTTTTTTTTTCAACTTTACTGTGGTTTAACTGGGTGCAATGTCTTCTATGGAGCAAACATGGAGTGGAGTTTCTCTCATCAGCGAGTGTGGACCAAGAGTGGATTTTTTTTTTTAAGATAAATCACATTGAATCATGTCTGATGACTATATGATGGAAATATCCCTGTGACCCAAAAACAGACACATGGTGATTAGTGTCTTGTGCTTGGACAACCAGGATTTACTAACCACTTGCTGATGTGGAGTGCTCTCTTGACCATTAGAAGCAAGAAAAAAAAAGGGCCAGATCACAATTACCAATCAATCACAGGAAGCAGTACTGACCGATACTGATCATGGGGTCAATTTGAAGAATTATTTTTATAATTTATCATTATTTATATGGGTGCCATGATCAGGAATTTACAGACGTTAAATCAGGGCCTGAATTTCTTTTTTGGAAAATGGGGGGAATCCCCCCGCCTTAAGTGGCTCTTTTGGATTTTTGCATTTTTATTTAGACATTATTCTTCTTCAAAAAAATTATAGTTCTCTCACCTAAATGTTTGATCACGCAATGCATTTTTGTTTTTACAATGGGGCAATTTTGTCACAAAATAGCTTACACACAGCACAAGACTGATTACAAACTCTGAATTTACAAAAAAGACAAGTAAACAGTAAAATAAGAATAAAATAAGAATCAACACTTAAAAGCAGTAGCAAAAAAAACAAACAAAGAAATCCAATAATAAAGGTACAAATGAAAAGCAGTTTTCAGTTCGATTTACATAAAAACAATGCCTTGCATTAAGCTCACAGGTAACAGGATTGTATAAAATACATGTTATTTTTTAAATTCTGAAGAAGACAAATGGTTTACTCAAGCAAAACTCACCAAAATGATGCAGGGATGCTAAGTTAACCTTAATGTAGTTATGTTGTTGTTGGGCTGTTATGGTCTCTATAATATCTAGATTTTTTCATAAAGCTTGGGTACATCCTATTTTTTTCTCCTATTTTATCATCTGCCTGATGAAAATTACAAGTGTGTACATATAACATGCAAGTCACTTACATAAATTACAAACCTCACAAAACCAGCTGCACAATCTGAGATATTAATGGGTCATGGGTTCGACCCAGACCAAGGTCATGGGTTCGATTCCCAGGGAAAGCAAGAAGTGACAAAATGTAAAAATGTGTACCTTGAATGCAATGTAAGTTGCTTTGGATAAAAGCGTCTTCCAAATGCATAAATGTAAATGTAAGTAACACTGTCTAACAGTGACACCAGCAAGTAAAGTTACAGTGGGAGGTTTGCGTCCCCTGAGCCCACTGAGTTTTAACAGACCCTCCAAAGCGCGATGTGGGTTTAATGGGGGTAATTAAGAATGAATGGGAAGTCACGTGAGAGGAGGCAATGCCTCCATCGTATGATCGCTTATGTTTGAATTATGATTGATTCGTGCAATAAATCCCGGCTCGTTTTTGTGCATGTTCACGAATTGGTCTGAATGAAGAAAATGATGACGTTAATGGGAAGCCTAATTAAAAAGTAAGTAAACTCCACCAGGTAGATATCACCGCTTTATGACACATCCCATTAAAACTTGAAATAGCCTGAAAACATGATGACTGTTTTTTTTTTTTTTGTGAGCAATCAGCGTTGTGAAATTAAAGGTACATATTTCATGTGACCAGTATTTACTGAGCTTAATGACTGATGAAAATAAGTTGACTATTAAAAAGAACAGCTGAACATCAGTTCACAAATACAATATATTGTTTAAATTGTTACTTGTTACTTAGTTATTCTGGAAAAATTGTTAAAAACAAGTAAAAACACTAACTTGATGAGATGTATGCCTAGTTTTAATAAACAGAACATAGAACATTAATTACATAGTGTAAATACAAAACAGAATTGAATGAATGAATTTACATTAAAAAAAATCTAAAAATAAATAAATAAAACATTTTGCCTCATTATTTTAAAACACCACTGCACGCCACTGAATCAGATATAGTTTAGAACATGCGTATTTGGTAAAGGTCCTCGGACCTTTGTTAATAAAACATCATTTAAGTAGTGTGATTAGAATAGATTTGTAAGTCTTTCCATCCTATTATATCTGGCCAGTGGCATTAACCGAAACAATCATATAAGAATTACCCAATTGTTAGTTCTTAAAAGGTTAATGATGAAGTACCAGTACAAGCGGTTTCAGTTAGTCACTTCCAACATGATTCATGTCACAGAACCAGATCATAAGAAAGCAGTGTGACAGCCACTGTAAAAATTTAATCATGGGTCTTGTAATTTTCACAAAATAAATTGTGTATATTTTCTTAATAAAATTGTGGTTCAGTGTTGTATAGAAAATACTGAGAACATTTCACTAATGAAACCAAGAAGTACATTTTCCTAATTGTTTTAAGGAAATGTAAAAAATGTTGATGCTTGAATTGAGGAACCGATTAAGCTGATAAAATGAAGGAGAAAAAGCTACCCATTTATTTTAAGAGAATCATCTCAATTGTGCAGTTTTATTTAGAGACACCATTGTTAGTTCCCAGCATGCTTTGCATATGGCTGGAAAAGGAGAGTTAATATTGAAATTAAGTGTTATTTTATGTGTTTTTGAGTGTAGGGAAACATCTGTTAATGTGTAATGTTCAGTTATGTTTGAGTTTCTTTATGTTATGCTAAAGTTTTGACCGTTACTACTGTGCAGAAGAGTAGCTCTTATGGTTAGGCTGTGGATAACTGCATGTATACTAATATTATAAAGCATTTAGACCCTTTTTTTAAGGTCAACTTAAAATAAATAAGCACATTTCACTAAAAATATTAAATTAATTGTTTCATAGACTAAATAATTAAGGAGATTTTACATGATTTATTCAGGTAGATTCCATTAAAAACAAGCCTTAAAACTACTCAAAAAAGATTATGTGTAATATTGTTACCATAATTTAAGTAAATCGCACATAACATTTTTACAGTGTATAAGACAGGACTTTTTTTTTTTTTTTTTTTTTACACCCAAACATAAATATAGCCTTGCAGGAGACCCCCTTCCTAAAGCATAAAAAGTAACTACATATACATATTTTGATTTATCAATTTATACCAGGGGTGTCCAAAGTCGGTCCTGGAAGGGCCACTCTCCTGCAGAGTTCAGCTCCAACTTGCCTCAACACACCTGTCTGGAAGTTTCATATGCCTAATAAGACCTTGATTTGCTGGTACTGGTGTGTTTAATTGGGGTTGAAGCTAAACTCTGCAGGACAGCGGCCCTCCAGGAGCAGGATTGGACACCCCTGATTTATACCCTGTGAGAAAAATACTAAGCACATTATTTATTTGTTTTTTAAAACATTGTTTATTGCCTGTATTGGAGCCAAAGCTAATTATTTAAATATTAGTTGGTATTCTTTTCTTCCCACTGTTAATGTGACACTGGACTATAAACAATTTCAATGCAATTCAACTGTATTTATTTTGCACTAGGCTTGCTGCGATAGTCGGTTACCAGTGTTATGCGGTGTTCAGCTGCACAGTGACTAAACTGCGCCACTTGCCCACTGCGACACCTCTTCCACTGTTGCTTTGAAAAGAGACACTACAATTGAAAACTGAACGCGTCTGCTCAATTCAGCATGAGCCGAACTCAGCTGACTGACAAGAAGAGTGAGGCGAGCTGACTGACAAGACGATGGCGGACGATTTGGGAAGATATCGCGCCTATTTGGCAATATTTTGGATTTAAACCCAATGCTAATAAGGGAACCTGCAAACATTGAGGGAATATGTACATTTTGCCTGATGAAGGTGGCAACATCCGGAGGCAACACTTCTAATTTACACACACACCTTCTTGTGCACCACAGGAATGAGGCTGCCAAAATGGGCCCAGTAGCAAAAAAAAAAAAAAAACAGCAGAAGCCAGACACACAGATACAGCCATCAGTAGACCTCTGTCGCATAGACCTTTTTATAGACCCCAATTTTGTCTTTGAACTTCCATTTTTTGTGGTAGCTCTGTATTTTTCTACGGCATAACTGTCAAAGAGTAATTAGCTGGTGAAGTGGATTTACTTATTGTAGAGTTAGCAAAAGTTATCATAAGCATCGTAATGTTTGAAGAGGACGGCATGGCAAATGCCAGTAGACCGGGAAGATTTTAAAACGAGCGGTTCATTCATAAATCTATAAGATCTTACCTTCATGATGTGGAAATATAAACCAGAAGACAAAACACAATGAGTACAGCACTGAAAAGAGATGGGGCTACATAAGGTTTATAATAGGGACAGTAAGAGGTGGAACACATGCACATTTTCTCCAAAACAGCTGTCATTCGCACCTATTAAAAATACATTTTGTAAAATCTTCTTTAATAAGACATCCAATCCAAGGCAAAATCTATCTATCCCATTTAAGTTAATAGTAAATTGAAACCCTGACGCTGTAAACCAGACTAGATTTTCAATGCAATACTTTTCCATTTGGATGTGGAGATTTAAAACTAAAAGAAGTGTTGGATACTCCAGAGTTGATCCACCACATATGACACTCAGCTGTCTGACAAAGCAATGGAATTTCAACTGAGTCATATCTTGACTTCCATCATGTGACAGCAAACGTTGTATATTACAACAGAGGCATTCATATCTGATTAAGCATAATGGTAGATCAAAACAGATAGCAAATTATGTGTAAGAACAGGTCAGATGAGTGCTTCACAATCTCCTGATGTGTGATATAGGGCTCTAGAGGTTTACAATACCTGAACAGTGCTATCTGTTAGCATTCCCATTCATCTCAATGACAGGGAATGGGAATACAGTGTAAAAATATTACACTTTATAGGCTAGATTGCAAGACAAGCATATAATTTATTTATATAAACAAAATATAATTTATTTGAACCATTATAGGGACTTTTTAAAGTTCATCATGTGAATGTCAGTAACGATAACCCATGTGATACCTTTTAAGTGATCACTATCTCTACCGAGGCAGGTCTTAAGCATCTGTGCATGAATTCCTCTTTAGCAAGAATAAAACCGAAAAACAGAAAGAGGAAACCTGATGTATAAGTCACACTTACACCGGAACAGGCTCAGACATAGACAATAGACAATAAGGTTAAACGTGGAATAAGAAACAAAACTCAAGAATACATATATGTTGAATAAAACAAACTATTAACTGATACTTAAGATATATAAATAAATAAATAATATGATGGATAATATAGTGAAAAAAAAAGAAATCAGAAAAGACTTTACATATAATGGTGACTGAGTGAGACCATGGATGCATCATTGAATGGTGAGACATTTTGCTAAATGATGAGACGAATAGATGAGAAACTTTTGGAAAATGCTTGAAAACGGAGAGCGTTTTGAAACAAAAGCGCTATTTTCAAATGTATTTGGATAAATGTTGATTTATCAAAGAGTATTTGATTTGTTCATGAGAGTTGTTAGTAGTCTGTAATGATGCAATTCTTAAAAGTTTGTAGTCATAAGGTTATATTTTAAAATGCGAAGTGCCACCAACTTACATTTCAATATGATTTTTTCCGTATAATAAGCGTATTGTTGGTCTGAGTTTTATTAGTTGTTGTCGCCCCTCACTTTCTATACTCTCATTTGGGGCTTGTCGATAAAACGATTACGATAATTATTGCAATATAATTTTCCTCTATAAAAATATAACAAAAGTTCAATAAGTGTTTATGCACTATGCAAATAATACAGAGAATGTGTTGCAGACCTTCACACTGGTCCCAGTACATGAATATAAATTACAGTATTTTTTGTTATTACGCTATAACAGTTTTTGCGCATTTGCATTATTATTTTATTATTATTATTGCTGTTTTTCATAACAAATACCATAGAAACAATATGTTGTGATTAACATGATTCAAATACTATAGAAGACCAAATTTTACCCCGTAAAAATGAGGTTGTCCCAATTTTTTAAGGATGCACCCATATGAAAATGTAGCTGTATTTCCCTTTTTTAAAGTGATTCCAATTATATTTCAAACAATTCAAAACCATTATGGCAAACAGCGCGCATCTCAAGGGTCTCAGCTAAAGGAAATAATCCATTATTTATCGGCTTTAATATATCGGCCAAATTTTCTTATTGTGCTGATAACGATAACATTAAAAGTGAACATATATCGGCTGATACCTTTTCTACAGCTTTCACTGCCTTTAAAAATTAAATAAAGATTCGATATCATGATAATAATTGTTTTTTGGGGTTTTTTGGCCATATTGCCGGGTGAGGTTTGAACAACCAGTGCCAAAACAGGGGGTTTCATTTCTTTAACACAGAGATTGTTTGTTGAGCCAAGGGCAGGATCAAACCAGTACAAAAATATCCACACCACAGTCAAATTAGGGACAGTTGCGTGGCATGTTTTTTTCTGGTAACAAAATGGTAGGAATGTCCTTACAAGCAGTATATTTTTCAATGTCAGCTATTATGATCCCACAAGTTTTCTTTACTCCTTAACTTTAACCCCTAAATTTGCCAATCATTTATACTGAGGGCATCTATAAATGCCAACTATAAGCACACTGGGCCTTACATTTTCTAGGCACTTTTTATAAGACTTGGACTGAAACATAGGATCATAAGGTACAGTCAACTTAATATAAAATGCATTCATTAGAGAATGATAGCCAATGAGAGAAAATGGCCTCAGCTACCTGATAAATAATACACAACCTCGGTGTCAAAATGTTTGTGTCAGTACTGTCTGAAAGGTGACACCTCTAGTGTAGATAGTCACGCAAGCCTGATATAAACACAACAAACTTTACATGACAACCCGCCAGGACTTTCCATACCTAACCATAAACATTCAGGAGACATGTCTGTCATACTATAGCCTACAGATTCTAAATTACAAGCTTTAGGTGCAGAAACGCACACATGTGCACCAGTGAAACTGCAGTGGCCCTGTGCCAGACTGAAAACTACAGTCAAAAATAGTCTCAAGATAACAGTTCATTTAACTAAGAGAGTTCCTCTTCTAGTTTACTGTAAGATGCCACTTTTCATATCCGTATGTGTTGTTTCAAAAAAAGGAGATGTGGACGGTACAGCCTCTCACCCATAACTTGATTTTTTTTTTCACATTTTGTAAACTTCCCATAAGTACCTTTAAAAGACACGGTTTTGAAATCTACTGATATTTATGAATCAATATAATTGCCAATCTAATGTTATATTTTTCTGTTACATTTAATTTTGCTCCAAGAAACCTTTATAAGCAAATTGTAAATGGACTAATTATGAGCATTCTTTGATATCAAATGCAAAAAAGTGGTAACATTTTACAGGTCTCATTTGTTAATGTATTAACTAACATGAACTTTGATACAGTATTTATTAATCTTGGTTAATGCTAGTTAATGCATTGAGAATGAACAACTGTATTTTCATGTTAACTAAAGTAGTTAACTAATGTTAACTAATGAAATATTATTGTAAAGTGTTACAGTCTAGCTATAGCTAACAATGCTAAAAACATCCATATGGACTTATTAGACTTATTCCTAATTGCATTAGGAATCCTTGCAATAAACTGAGATCCAGTCAGGGACATTTTCCAGTGGAAATTTATCCAGGGAAATACCAAGGGCAAAAACCAGTGATGATCAAAGCAGGTCTGACTGTTTAGGGTGAATCTGACCTTTTGAAGAAGAGCAAAGAGTGGAGACTAAAGTCCAGTGTCAAAAACATGATGAAGCACAGACTTTTGAAGCTGACTGATGTCCCCATGGGGCAAAAAGGTTTATTTCAGAGTTCTTAAATCTCAGCCACACATAGACAGATGAAAGGCAAGAGAGAAAGAGAGAACCGAAGGGAGGGTGGGTCGTAACTAATGGGGTGAAAATAAAATTCTCTCTCCCTGGCAAATTCTGTATCTGTCTGTTTCACACAACTGTATGAAGCTTAAAGGGGTAAACGCTGCCATAGGGTTTAACATTCTCATCTAAACCAGGGATTAGGAGCAAAACCTCTCTGACCTAAAACATTTACACGACAACAACGTACTGAAAACGGGGAAAAATTCACCGCTTTTTGCGTACAGACGACAACGTTGTCAAAACGTTTAGTATAATACAAATGTCCACATGGATCTGCAACGACTAAAAAGTTAAACGCTTTATTATGCTGCCAGGCCAGTAGCTGGCGATGTGACTTTGTAAAACCAAAAAACTATAGACCTATTTTGTGTTTGCAAACAGCGATGACGTTTTTGTGGGCGGAGCCTACCTGGTTGCAGAAAATGACAGTTCTGCGGTAGCAATCTGTGGAAGCCACGGAATAATACACGAGTTTATATCTCACAATTCCTAGAAGGATAAACAGTATTGTGACATATAGGCTACTCGTTATTTGGTCTTTTTTCCTCAGAATTTATAGTTTATATCCTGCAATTCTGACTCTTTTCCCCTCACAATTGTGATATAAACTCACAATTGCGAGTTATAAAGTCCGAACTGGGAGACATAATGACGCAAATGCAAGAAAAAGTTAGAAAAAGATTTAAATGTTATAGGCTAAGTTTAAAAGTTATCTATGTAAAATGTTATAGGTTTAAATATTTCATGCTGTAACTGCTATGTAGGCTATGTCCCCTATGAACTGCATATGTGACTATTATGTAGACTTGCTGTATCAAATTCATGCTTTAATAGTAAACTAATCATTGCAGGTTTCATCAGTCCAGTCTGTGGCTTGCAACATAAATGTCTGCGTTTAGCTTCAAAGGGTTTCTTCGATGACGGAATTCTATCAAAATGAAGACCGTATTTTTTTGCATTGTGATTCTGACATACAAAAAGGCACAACAAAACATTTCGCTCTTATTCTGTGGATTCTGCCCATTTTCCTCCACGTTATTTTTCTGCAGCCACTATGTGCGCGCAGCTGCAAGTGGCGTAACTGTGACATCTGCTCCAAATGAGTCTACAGACTGAGCACGTTTCACAAATGTGCGTTTTTATTGTTTACATGGAGACGATAATGGTATTGTTTTCAAAAACTTGCACTTTGAAACGCGATTTCAAAAGCAAAAGCATTTTCATGCCCCAAAAAAATACTGTTCTCATGTAATTAACGGCCAAAACACAAAAACTGTTTTTACACTCTAAAAAATGCTGGGTTAAAAACAACCCAAGTTGGGTTGAAAATGGACTAACCCAGCAATTGGGTTGTTTTAAGGAAACATTTAACCCAACCGCTGGGTTAAAAGAACCTATTTACTGGGTTAAAACAACCCAATCGCTGGGTTAGTCCATTTTCAACCCAACTTGGGTTGTTTTCAACCCAGCATTTTTTAGAGTGTAGTTGAAAACGGCATCATGTAAACGTCCCCCAATAGACCCTGAGATTTGAAACTGATATTTCAATAATTTAAAAATGTATTCACATGTTCATGGTTCTCTGATGTTGTTTAATGGTGACGCATGCAGGTAAACAAATAAAATTAAATACATTTTATTTTTTTAAATAATGAATTATTATTAGCTTTTAATCAACAAATCAAAGCCTGATCTACCCAGGTATCTCATGAAGCCCATCAAGAAAATGTTTGGGTCCCATTTCACTCCAAAATCAAACAGAAAACATATTTTACATAAAGAAAGCGAAGCCTATTTTGCACTGTGACACTTTTAGGACAATTGTATTCTCAATTATTCTCATTATATAACCCATTTACCTTTATTATTCCAATTATTGTCACTGATTATTCTCATTAATTTTACTATATTTGAGTAAAAGAGATGCTATAATATCATGTCATTGCTATTATGTGATGTTAAATTGTATAGCATAAATTAAGGCATGGCAAATAATACCAATATGTATTATATATTTACATAGTAAAATACTACATAACATTTTTAATACGACCAAAGAGAATATGAAAATTAGAATAGTGTATTACAATAAGAAGAATTTAAGGTTAAATATGCTTAACTATTATATTGCGCAAAAAAAAGCAAAAGAAAAAAGCAAAACAGTATGAAGGGGGAAATCAGCAACTGGCACAGCATAAGCCTTACATGAAGAGGAAGTGTAAAAATCTGCCTCCGGAAGAGGCATTTGCGTGCAAGCAGGTAACACATCTTGGTCCATGGAGGAAAAGCGATGAGTCAGTGAAGGAGAAGAAAATTGTTCTCCCTGTGAAAGCTTTCATTCCCAAGTGCAGTTGCCATGACTACAGCTGATGTGATTACCAGGCAGCAGTTGAGTTATGAGGTGTGTGAGCCAGTGTGCGAATGCACTGTAGTATAATGCTAGTTGTCATGTTAAGGAACAGTGTGAGAATGCCACATATTTTATTATAGTTTATTCCCGTAAATAAAAAAACAGCTGGTGATACTATGCCATGCAGTTGCTCTAAGGTTTGTTATCCCATTACAATGTGCACAGTACAGTGTCTTAAAGCCACAATAAGTAATTTTTTAGAGGTTGCTTATTCAAAACAAAAGCGTAGCTTGAGGACGCCTTGATTTTGCAGAGCTTTTATTATGCCGCAGGCGACAGCTTTGGCATCTTCCGGTCATGCGTATGTGGGGTAACGCAGCGCTGTTTTATCATCTTAGATACATTTAGGTGTACTGAAAGTTATGTTAATGCTACTCTGTGCGTTCGCTCTGCGGCTACTATGAGACACTTGTTGCACACAGTACTGGAGTAAGCTAGATTGATATGCATGGAACATGGTACTCGTGGTAAATCACGAAAACGAGATTTAAACAAGACTAACTTTGTTGAGCTATATAACAATGATTAGTTTTCTGTTGATGAATGTATCCAAACAGTTGCTCACCTGTCTAATGAAAACACAATATATTAAAGCATCTTTGGTGTTCCCATGGTTTCTACAAAATAAAACTGGAAATCGAGGGTAACGCGGGTATGATGTAATTGATAGGCGACGCATTCTTGAAACATTCTTGGAAACATTTGGAATAATGCAAGTACACAAGTCAACTAAATATATAACATTGTTCTAGTGGTTTTGGATATTGTAATCCAGAAAACTTACATATTGTGCCTTTAAAGGGATAGTTCACCCAAAAATTAGCTACATTTATACAATATAAATCAAAAGGGGCCATCAATTGTATTTTACAGACATTCTTCAAAATATCTTCTGTTATGTTCAGTGGAAGAAAAGAAATTCACATAGGTTTGGAACTACTTGAGGGTGAGTAAATGACGACATTATTTTCATTACTATCACTACTGGTATATCCACAATTAAAATACTACTACTACTACTCCTACTACTAAAACGTCTATTTTAAAATGAAAAAGTCTTTCAACGACTGGTAATCCAACACTGACAGGTTAGATACTGTAGTAGTAGTAGCATAAAACTGCATATTGAACTGAATTAGTATACAAATGTGCATTATTGTCTAAAGAAAACACGGCCTGATATTCAGAAGTAGATGGGTTCACAGACAGCTGATACAGTGTTCTAAAAACGAGACGTGAATGCAGAATGCCTTTCAAAACAAACATGATCATGTGCGGTTGTATATCTGATGTACCTACTGTGAACAAGACCTGCACAACTGTTAAAGAAAGCACACACACACACACACAAACCTTCAAACTAGACTTTGCAATCACAGAAATGTGCAATGTTACAACCAAATTAACCAGGAAAAAAACACATCCTGCTTAAACGGATCATACAGGGTGAAAAACACGTGTTTCTTCCTCGGTCTCTCTCGATCTCTCTCTTTTTTTTTTTTTTTTTGCAAAGTTTCTACACTGTTACTAAACATACTTCATTAACCCATCGCAACAAGTCAAAGCACGCAAAAGTTTAACACTGTACAACTCAAATCTACATTTGCATTGATTTGGATTCATGCTCAGCATTAACATCAATTATCACCCACAGTTTTGGGATTTGCCCATGTCCTTTTCATTCTATAGCCAAATATTACATTTAGTTTACTTCATAAGGCTCTACAACGATTCAACGGTTGTAATACTCACATCAAAATGTGCTTGTCCGTGGTCTGTTACGCTGCGCTCCAGTGTTAATGTTATAGTCTCCAGTCCGTGTCTATTACTGTTTCTGAATGACGAACAACCCCCAAACTGACGTTACTACTCGAAGTAATCGAAAATCTGAAGCATAGTCTGTGTTTGGTGACAGAATTCTCCTCCTTTTTTCTAAAGTAGCTCGTTCTCGTGTAAACGCTCGTCTCTCCCTATCTATTGTGTCCACACTGTTGATAAGTAAACGCCGTTTTGCCCACGGGGAAGAAGATACAAGCCAGCGACACCACACCGCTACATTATACAACGGCGCCGCCTGGCCGTAAGACACGGGATAACAACATAAAACATCATTAAAAAAATCAAGGCTACAAAGGAGTGTTTCGCATGAATGCCATAGCTAGAAGAACCATTTGGGGGTTTCTTAATCTGAGAAACATTTTAAAAATGAAAGAAAATAATGGTTGGAGAGAAAATGCAACCATTACAAAAGGATTTTTGCTATAATTCCAAAGAAGAACCGTTTTGGGTTCCCCAACCTTTCAATGAACAGTTCTTAAAATAACCATTATTTTTCTTAGTGTGAAGAACATTTTAATCATCTAAAGCACCTTTTTCACTATAAAGAACCATTTGTGCAATGGTAAGTTTTCATAGAATAACCAGAGATGCCAACAAAGAATATTTTGTATAAATAACCATCTTTGCAGTAGAAAGGTTCCATGGATGTTAAAGGTTCTTCATGAAACCAGAGATGCCCATACATAACTTTGACCATTTTTAGCCTCCTCTGTGCCACTGTCCTTGTACGAGGACATTATATTTTAGTGAATTTCTCTGACACCATACATGTCACAGTTTTAAGTCTGGATGTCCTGTAAAGAGCACATTTAGGGCTTTTCAGAGACACCATTTGTTTGAGGTTTCATCAGGACAACTTCTCCTTGGTCTTTAAAAATGACTGAATGGTAAAATTAAGCACTCTTATGGAAAATTATAATATTTTGTAATTATCATTTCAAGACTCATTTTCAAATTGTCCTCAATAGAGGACACCGGGACTTAAAGCAGGTTTATCAGGCATTTTGGGAGACACAAGTGAATAGCATGAGGAAAGACATTACATAGCCTATTAATGTTCCTATAAAATATTAGATATTGTTATGAAAATATTGCCAACTATTACTCCCATTATCACACTTCTTTTTTCATTACACGTTGCTCCAAGAACACCATAATATGCAAATTAGATCCGGTGTATAGATACGTTGCATTGAATGGGAAAACCCATGCATGGCCATTTTACCCATGTATTGCATTAAAGTAAAATGGTATATCAATTAATTCTGTTTTATCTTTCATAACATAGTTGAGAATCATCTTTAAACAAAGTTTGGTTAAAAAAATACTGTAACCTGAGTCAACATGTGATGAATAATTGAAATCTTACTTAAATAGGCTATATAGTTATAAAGGCCTATTTAACCTATACACATACAATCATGCACTTACCTGACTTTTTCGAGACAACAAATTCGGTAAACTAAACTAAAACATTAGGCACATGTGTTATCTCAGAGCAACACTAACACTCACCTAAAAAGGTGAGAGTTGTCCTGTCACCGCACCTGTCCCGTCTGTGCATTCAGTGTGGATTTAAGCAGCCTAAATGTAGATCTCATTATTCACTTGAGAACCATGTGACTTTTATAGCTCTGAAATTCTGTACCGAATGGTAGCCTAGCTATCCTAATCAAACAACATTTGCTTAGCCATTTATTCAATATGTTCAATAACCACAGACTGTCGTCTCAGGCTTTCGCTGATATAATAGGTAGGTAGGTCAGGAACGAGCACGACAGGGCAGCGGGTAGTAAGATTAGTAATATGAGCAAAGAAGATTTGGGGCTTAGCGCCGACCTCAAAACTGGCTTTTGCGCGCAAATGGTTGCTTGCTGTAACGCGAACGTGTAGAAACGTGAAGATTTTAGCTAGATGTGTAGTGATTTTATGTGTGGATAATTAATGCCTGAAATGTATGTCTTTGAATAAAACCTGTTTATTTAGGCTACATAATTCCTCTTCAGTGTCTTGTGATGCTTTCTCTAAAGTTGTTCTGGATAATTGAACAGAGCTGTTTACCCCCATGGAGGTATTTCCCCCCATAAGCTGAACGCTTTAGGCGACAACCTGCCTGAGAGAGCTGGAAATTAGAAAAGTATTCAAAAAGTAATCAAATGTAATCAGTTACATTAATGAAATAGTTACACTACTTACATTTTAAATATGGTATATTGTAATCTGTAACCTATTACATTTCCAAAATAACCTTCCCCACCATGGTGGGCCTACCTACATGCCATTATGTTAATACACGAGAACGGCAACCAAAATTAGATAAAAGACTACATGTACACTTTAAGTAGGCAGGTTTGTAGTGTAGTGTTGGGAGTTTTGCTGCTATTCCAGCAAACATTTAAGTGATCTCTCAGAAATAAATTATTTTCATTTTATTTTTGTATTGTTATAAATATATGTTGTTTATATCTTTACAGTAACATGGGAAAATTGTTAATATTTGTTTTAAAATTGATATGTTGAGTTTGTTCACTGAGTGACGTCACTAATAATGGACTGATCGTGACTGAAGAGAGACAGGTATGTGTCTGGAGAGCTCTGTAAGAAAGAGGGAAAATATGTAATGCTAAGTAAAGTTTTGAGTTGATATTGATTGTAACAAGTTCCTAGAACTAGAATAAGTAGTTATATGTGTGTTTTCATCGATGAGAGAGTTGTATTTTCTGAATTAGGTTCGCGCATGTGTCGTTTGATGTTGCCGCCCGCGCGCCAAATTAGAGCGCGGGTGTTCTGTTGATAAATTTTCTACATATAATCTCGGTGGATTCTGTCTGCATAAATGTTTGTTAGTATTGTAGATGTGTGTAGCTTTCATTTTAATGTTTTGTGTATTGAGTCGAACTGCAGTCACTGTTAGAGAGGACAGTATTTAACATGTCTGTTTCCATGCATTCTTCAGCTAAGAGAAGAAGGTGAAGCTGAGCTGAGAGTGTATGTTGACTGTCTGTCCTCTTTTAATAAATTGCAGGTATGTTAATCAAAAAACACTATACGATCTGATAGCATGTTGGCCATTATATTAATGTTAAAAATTGAATGTATTGTTAATGTGATTTTATTTGTATTATTTATTTTTGTGTGTGACTGAGCTTAAGTAAGATGATGTATGTGTATGTGAAATAGAATATGCTTCCAGAACAGTCCGTGACTGAAGAGAGACAGCTAAGAGAAGAAGGTGAAGCTGAAGCTGAGAGTGTATGTTGACTGTCTGTCCTCTTTTAATAAATTGCAGACGGAATCCCCCAAAGAGCTTGATGTCTGTGATTTCTTTGTGGTGCTGAGTAAAATCCGCTACAGTAGCATGATAATAGACAATGGAGAGTAAAACAAGTCTACTTTGACCTGAATCAAAAATCTCCTCCTGATACCCAGGAATAGTGGAGGATTTTGCCCTCTGTAGTGGACATTATATTGTAATGAATTACTCTGACACCATACATGTCACAGTTTTAAGTCTGGATGCCCTGTAAAGAGAACATTCAGGGCTTTTCAGAGTGTTAATGTTTGGAAGTTTCACAATGACAACTGCCTCTGCTTGGATTTTTAAAAATGACTGACATTAATTTAGTGATCAAATTTAGCACTATATGA
Source organism: Paracanthobrama guichenoti (assembly GCA_018749465.1). Classification (NCBI taxonomy): domain Eukaryota; kingdom Metazoa; phylum Chordata; class Actinopteri; order Cypriniformes; family Gobionidae; genus Paracanthobrama; species Paracanthobrama guichenoti. The sequence goes on along the minus strand of CM031961.1, from coordinate 20,422,933 downwards.
AATATATTTTGTAATTATCATTTAAATCTGACTTTAGCATTTCAAGCACATTTTTTTAATTGCTTGTCATAAATCAACATCTCAGAAAACTTTTATGCGGTTATACAAAACAGGACATCGATTTCATAAATGTCCACTGTAGAGGACACCAGGGCATGTTTATCAGGCATTTTGGGAGACACAACAGTGAACAGGGAAATAAAATATATTTCAATATTATTTTCATTACATGTTGCCCCAAGAACACATTAAAGGCATACTATGTAGTTTTTCGCGCTAGAAAACAAAGACCGAGATTGAGCGCGGATTCATGGGAGATGTTGTCTTCACCACACAGCTGGTGGAAAAGGATTTTGCTATGAGACACGTGTTGCTGTCACATGTCTGTCTGTTTAGTTGATCTTTCAGTTGTTTTCATCCTGTCCCATGATCCTTTCTCTTAGGCCCCGTGCACATGAAGCCAGAGCTTTCCCTATCCGATCTTTTTTTTTCCTTGTTTCAAGAAATATCTGCATACACACGAGAGCAATGAAAATTTCTCAAAACGATGTAATATACATGCCGGACCAGTATGTGGTGCTGTAATTTTGCCACAGAAATACACTAAAAACGGAGAAGAAGAGTTATGGCTAGAAGGGGTACAGCAATGGTAGGAAGTAAGGCAAAATCTCACAATAAAATAACAATAAATTTGCTACTTACCAGTTAACGCCTACACCCTAAACCTACCCTTACAATAATGCAAATACAGTAATTAAATGACGCAATATTGATGTGCGCATGCCCAGTGCCTGTAGTTGTATCCTTTTCTAGTCTTTCCCCGTGGTGTGATGACATCACCGTTTCACAAAATATATGGATTGGCTGTACACACGAAAACGCAAGGATGTCGTTTTCAGATTTATCCACTCTGGGACCCGGTTTAAAAAAATATCGGTTTCATGGTGTGGACGAAGCGCTGATACGATACAAATTTTTAACGTATACAGCTAAACGCGTCTCCGTGTGGACAGGGCCTTAGTTTCCCTCCCTGTTTCCTTGGTTACCCTTGTTAGTTAAGTTCTGTTCATCTGTGTTTAGTAATTATCTCGTTTCTGTCTCCTATTTAAGTTCCATCTAGTTCACTCTGTCTTTGTCTAATCATTGTTGTGTTAACCTATTATATTAAGTTGGAGTCCCATTGCCTGTTTTGAGTTCTTTGAGAAGTTCAGATTAAAGTTTATGTTTGATTATTATCTCCTGAGTCATCATCTTGTTCCTGGTACCTCCAAATGTTACAGTTGCACACTGCAGTAAGCTAGATCAATATTAGAATGTCATATTAATAAATGCTGGATGGCTTGTGTTTCTAAATGGTATGCAATTAATTTTAAAATATATTGTATGACGGACAGAATGCTGTATGACTGTACAATAATTAGTTTTCTGTCTATAAATGTCTTTTTGGAAATTCTATAAAAAATCTATTAAAAAAATCTATAAACAGTTGTTCTCTTGTCAAATAAAACAATATATAAGAGCATCTTTGGTGTTTCCATGGTTTCTACAAAATAAAACTGTAAATCAAGGGTAATGCGGGTATTTTGTCATTGGTAATCCTGGTTAAAATAGCTTATTTTGTCTGGATTTAAACATTCTTGGAAACATCTGTGATAATGTATGTAAGTACACAAGTCAACAAAATATATAACACTGTTCTAGTGTTTTTGGATATTTTAATTAAAAATCTTACATATTGTGCCTTTAATTTGCAAATTAGATACAAAGATACATTGTATATAATGGGAAAACACGCTTTTTTACACATATTGCAAAAAGTACAAACCCGATTCCAAAAAAGTTGGGACACTGTACAAATTGTGAATAAAAACAGAATGCAATGATGTGGAAGTTTCAAATTTCAATATTTTATTCAGAATACAACATAGATGACATATCAAATGTTTAAACTGAGAAAAATTATAATTTTAAGGGAAAAATAAGTTGATTTTAAATTTCATGGCATCAACACATCTCAAAAAAGTTGGGACGAGGCCATGTTTACCACTGTGTGGCATCCCCTCTTCTTTTTATAACAGTCTGCAAACGTCTGGGGACTGAGGAGACAAGTTACTCAAGTTTAGGAATAGGAATGTTGTCCCATTCGGGTCTAATACAGGCTTCTAGTTGTTCAACTGTCTTAGGTCTTCTTTGTCTCATCTTCCTCTTTATGATGCGCCAAATGTTTTCTATGGGTGAAAGATCTGGACTGCAGGCTGACCATTTCAGTACCCGGATCCTTCTTCTACGCAGCTATGATGTTGTAATTGATGCAGTGTGTGGTCTGGCATTGTCATGTTGGAAAATTCAAGGTCTTCCCTGAAAGAGACGACGTCTGGATGGGAGCATATGTTGTTCTAGAACTTGGATATACCTTTCAGCATTGATGGTGCCTTTCCAGATGTGTAAGCTGCCCATGCCACACGCACTCATGCAACCCCATACCATCAGAGATGCAGGCTTCTGAACTGAGCGCTGAGAACAACTTGGGTTGTCCTTGTCCTCTTTAGTCCGGATGACATGGCGTCCCAGTTTTCCAAAAAGAACTTCAAATTTTGATTGGTCTGACCACAGAACAGTTTTCCATTTTCCATTTTAAATGAGCCTTGGCCCAGAGAAAACGCCTGCACTTCTGGATCATGTTTAGATGTGGCTTCTTTTTTGACCTATAGAGTTTTAGCCGGCAACGGCGAATGGCACGGTGGATTGTGTTCACCGACAATGTTTTCTGGAAGTATTCCTGAGCCCATGTTGTGATTTCCATTACAGTAGCATTCCTGTATGTGATGCAGTGCCGTCTAATGGCCCGAAGATCACGGGCATCCAGTATGGTTTTCCGGCCTTGACCCTTACGCACAGAGATTGTTCCAGATTCTCTGAATCTTTGGATGATATTATGCACTGTAGATGATGATAACTTCAAACTCTTTGCAATTTTTCTCTGAGAAACTTCTTTCTGATATTGCTCCACTATTTTTGGCCGCAGCATTGGGGGAATTGGTGATCTTGACTTCTGAGAGACACTGCCACTCTGAGAGGCTCTTTTTATACCCAATCATGTTGCCAATTGATCTAATAAGTTGCAAATTGGTCCTCCAGCTGTTCCTTATATATACATTTAACTTTTCCGGCCTCTTATTGCTACCTGTCCCAACTTTTTTGGAATGTGTAGCTCTCATGAAATCCAAAATGAGCCAATATTTGGCATGACATTTCAAAATGTCTCGCTTTCAACATATGATATGTTATCTATATTCTATTGTGAATAAAATATAAGTTTATGAGATTTGTAAATTATTGCATTCCTTTTTTATTCACAATTTGTACAGAGTCCCAACTTTTTTGGAATCGGGTTTCTAAAACTCACTCTGTTATATCTTTCATAACATTGAGAATCTTCTTTATACGAATATTGATAAAAAATACTGAAACCTAAAAATTGATTGGTGATTTATTTATTTTTTTAAATCCAAATGTTTTTGCCTATTCATGTTTTTTTTTTTTTTTTTTTTTTTTTTTAAAAGAGTCCTGGTGTCCTCTACAGAGGACATAACATATGAATAAAATATACATTTTCAAAAATGTTATTTTCCCATTTTTCTTATGCGCTAAACAATCACAAAACTTTTTTTTCCTGGTTCTCAGAAGGATATAATCATAATGCCTGCACTATCCGATGTGTGTGAAGCAATGAGTCAACAATATGAACTTTAAAAAATAAGAAAAGGGCTGTGACAAAATCTACAATAATCCCTAAACATATATTTCACTTTTTATTTCTTTCTTTACCAAAACATTTTGTGAATATGTATAGGCTATACTTAAAAACCACACTGCATGCCAACAAGACATTGTGTGGGCCCTTTTGCTGAAGTCTTTCTGCTGTCTGCTGTCATCTGAGCACATGTGGTTAGACCAAAGTAAAGAGGTGTGATACACAGCAGGATGTTAGAGATGATCGAGGGTCTCATGAAACTGCTTACTTTCACATACAGCTGTCCATTCACAGTGACCCAATGGCATTACAACATTGATATAAAACATTTCAGTGATACAAAATATTCACACAAATAAAATGGAGCAAACATAACCCTTTTAATACATATACCCTAGCTCCTAAATAGGCATATTGCTGGTGTTATGATTTGAAAATGTTTGACCATAAATATAGACAGAGTCACAGAATTAATGATATATAGTGTTACGTATGGATAAAATATGGACAGGCAATATAACTGAATTATTTTTTAAATTGAGATTGTAATTAAATAATTTATAGAATGGAAATTTAACATGACATTGCACATATGACATATATTTGAAGTGCAGGGTGGGGAAATGTTTCAGACTCAGTTTGCAAGTGAAGGTGTGGGCGTTCAGAATTGGCCGTTCTTCTCACCATGCTGCTCTTTTCATCTCAAACCCGTGTGGTTAGATCAAAACAAGTAACACCATCCAGAATAACAGCAAACAGTAGAGTCAACCGACAAAAAGAACACCTGCTCAGTCTGCATTGACCTTTAGGGATAAAAATCTGTAGACAGAGAAACACAGAGAAAGCCACACCAATATGCAATATAGTGACTTTATGGATGATATCTGAAATATATGAACCTGAGACATCCAACCTGAGCTCTCACATGCATAATTTGCCTCTGAGTTTATAAAGCTCATGTCTTGGCACCCAAAACATCAGTAACAAATAGTGACAGGCCTCTGAGGACTGATACATTGACTGGAAGTTTATTTAGTTAATGAAGTAACAGAGAACTGCATTAAGCAGTCATTTTAGGACAGTGCTTCTCAAACCTGTCCTGAGGACCCCCCACCACAGCACATTTTGTATATCTCCCTCATCTAACACACCTAATTCAACTCATCAGCTCATTAGGCTTTAAATGGGTATGTCTGATGAGCGAGACATCCAAAATATGCAATAATGGAGGGTCCCCAACATGAGAAGCTCTGTTCTAGGCCTACGTGATATGGGCCCATAGCCCCATTTCCTGAAAAAGTAAATTTAAGTAGTAAAGTGCTATTTCATTTTGGCGACATGCTTCTCTATAACTAACAAGTTGACTAATTATTTAGCACCTTTGAGGATTGCAGACCACTGTGAAAACTGTAATCAGGGTTCCCACTCTTTTTCAGTGATCATTTTCCATGACTTTAGGACATTTTCAATTTTACTACGACGGGAATAAAAGACAATGATCATGCCAAATATTGCTCTTTAAGTCTTTAAAAGGCTTAGAGATATCTGGCAATTCTGACTAATTTATATCAATATTATGTAATTAGGTAGCTGCTTACCAGTAACTTTCACTGCATACATTTGAGCAGTCAATAGCATTATCTAACTGCCGAAAGGGAGGTTTTTTTTTCAGTACAACAACAAGCTTTTCCAGGACATTTTGACATTTTCTCTACTTTCCCATGTATTGTCCTGGACTGGAAAATTTGTCATCAATTTTCCAGGTTTTCAAGGTTTTCCTTAAACAGTATTTCTTTCCATCTACAATATAGGTGTAGCTTTTGCACAAGTGATTTATATAGGCAATATAGATCCTCCCACTGTTACCTTGTAAGGGATTCCTTCTTTTTTCTTTTGTTTCTCCTTGCAGGCCAAACTGGGTGGCGTTTGATTGTAAGATTGTCATATAGACTAGTTAAAAGTGGTACATCTAACATTCTTTCAGAGCTTTGGCACTGCAGACATGAGCACCTCGACGCATTGTTGGATACTGTTCTGTTGTTGCATGTTTGCTTCACACAGTAAGTTATTTGACATTTTTGCCTACATTTTCAGTTAAGAACATTCTGTCTCAAGTATCTCACCTCATTCATTTAAATGAGAAAACGAGTAACTATTTAATTTGATATTCATGTCATAATATCTGAAACAAACATACATATTTTTTTATTCTCTTGTTTGCAGCGAATTGCCTTCTCATCCTGGGTCAGTCACCGGGACTCATACACGTCTCAGTTGGTGACGCTGTACAATTAGGATGTACATTTGAGCGGAAAGTTCATTATTGCTATAATACTGCATCATGGCAAAAGCTGAACCTACGGACTGGTAAACTCACACCGGTGAAGTCAAGCTTTCAGTCTAATTTACTTCCACATGATGATAAAACTTGCATTCTTACTATTACAAATGTAACACCGAATGATTCAGGTTTGTACTATTGCATTAGCTATTTAAACTCAATCGCTAATGTCGGCAGTGGAAGCAGGGTGATCGTAACAGGTAAATCTGGGGTTAAATCTCATCAACACCTCTATGGGTCACGTTCACTATAACAGATAACATTTTAACTTGATGATATCTGTTGTAGATCACTCTGTTGTGGAACTATCCATCTTATACTCACCACAAGAACCTGGCTCATCATCGGTACCACTGCAGTGTCTTGTGTCTGGAGTTGTCCCGTCTCAAGTGCGGGTGTTCTGGATGATTGGAGAGCAAGCACATGTTGGCTGGACCGAATCCGCCTGGACAGACGCCACTGAGTCAGCCACAGAATTCACGCGTGCTCATCTCTCTATTCCTGCAGAGGAGTGGACAAAAGCTGATGAGATCCAATGCTTTGCTGAATTTAAAGGCATGAATGTGTCCAAAACTCTGAAGCTATACGGTGCGTATAGCCCAAATGATAAAAGTCTACACCTGTTATCGTCCACTCAGGTTCTTAATGTAAAATATCAACCCACGAACACTAAAAGTTAATACATTTTTTATTTAATTAAGAACTTTGCACTGGCACTCTGAAAACCTCAAGAAATCAAGTAGAAATTAAGAACTATTTTGACAAGTTAAATGAACGAAATATGAACAAAAATGTTAATATAACATAATGATGAAAACATTTTTAAAAGCAGAAACACTTGGAACACAATGTTAAAGCATTACACTTTTAGTTATTAATTAACTGATACCTATATAATTACTATTGTCATTGCTATATTTCAGAAACCAAACCAATCTACTCCTGGCTTCTGTACACCGGCTGCATGGCAGCGCTTCTTACCATACTTGTAACTGTCATTATGGCTGTGGGATTATACCGTGGTAAGAATTTAGCGCTTCTGATTCTGGTCTATTGTTGTAAATACTAAGAAATGTATAGTATGTTTCCTAATCGGGGAGTAAGGTTTGAATTTCCAAAATTGACTGCCTCTAAAATGAGTTTTGATTTGCTGGCTGATGTGCTTTAGTCAGGTTTGTTTGATTGGACGTGAATAATGAGTGAGGTTATCTGACAAACAAGCTAACATATAATCTTGCATGAATTGATTAACATGTATGTATGAAAATCTTATTGAAACAAGCAAGTCATAAGTCTTCTGAAATTCCACATCAGTAACATTTGACTTAAAATCATGGTTAATTCTGGAGGAAATGTGTATAAATGTGTACAAAAGCAGAACCAAAATTATTTGAATATAAATTTTAGAACTCAATCAACAAATGAGTTGATCAACAATTTTGAATTTAAACACAAAGGCGAAACTATCCAGCTGATTATGAGACGTGGCATATTTTTATAATAATTTTAATCATACATTTAATTTTCTCCATTACAATTCTCAGATATGTCAGTGAACAAAAAATCCAGAGGGTCAGTATTTCAACTTATACCTAATAAACTTCAAAAGAGTACTATACAAGTAATCAAAGCAACTGAGCCTAATCATAAAATGTTTTTCATTTTTAGGCTCACAAGAAAAGACGCCCACCGCAAAATTTCATATGGTAATATGACCTTTCCAACCTAAAACTATGCATGTATAATGTAGGCTATTCTATGTATTATGCAATAATAGCTGAAAAGTCAAGTGTCAGAATTTTTCTTTTTTAAATGAATACCTATTTACTCTTTAACAGGTAAACAGAGCACATTGAGAGATGAGAGTTTACCTATGGAACGAGGCACAGAAAATTGTGAAGACTGAAATTAATCACTACAATTTTTGTAGTGTCTGTGTGTCTTCCGAAAAAGACTCTTTTTGCTATTTCAACTATAATGTGTGCTATTTAGAACATTTACCAGAAATGTTTATATTTTTGGTTTCGTTTGTTGCCAAAAATATGTTTTTTACTAGCAGACATAATTCTAGTGATACAAATGATTAAATAAGCTAGCTCTAAATATATATTATACAATATGAACAAGGCTTGTGATAATATTAAACAGAAAAGAAGATCTAAGTATGTGGTTACTGAAGTTTGATCAAAATAGTTTATTTGCCTGTAAGTGTGATATAAAACTCCTTAAACAGTTTTATCGGAGCTTGGCAGATGTGGTTACTACGAATGTTGTGGAATGGAAAAATGCTACGTGCAGATTCTTTAAAAATTGTGCAATTGTGGCATTGCACAGTTAAACATTTATGTTTAATGACCAATAAACATTTGATGGTGGCAGCTTGCAAATTTCTTGTATTACTCAGTCTCTCCCTATTCATACTACACACAAAAATAAATAAATAAATAAATAACTTAATGGACAAACTCAATTTAATTGAGGGCAGGGTTTTCATCCAATACATACGTGTAGCCCCAACTCTTAAAAAAAAAAAAAAAAAAAAAAAAAAAAAAATGTCATGCAATTAAATGTAATTGAGTTGGTCCAACTCAATTTGATCAAATACAGTTTAAATGATATTGATACATTTATAAAATAACCATTTAAGCTTGTCAACCTTAAACTAAACATTTAAACATTTAACTGGATAATCAATAAGCAGTTTCATTCATCATTTTACACAATGTATATAATGAAAAAATAAGAAAAGACTGTTGTCACTCCTGACATTAGATCTGCCCACACCTTAAACACAGATGCCACTTTTCAGCATAATGGTAATCACAAAATTCAAAAACATTACAGAAACTCCTCTAAATGTCCAACATAACTGAACAACACACTAACATTAACTAACATCATATTTCACTTTACTGAAAAACATTAAGTAACACTTTAATCCCTAAATTTACTCACCTAATGCAGTCCCTTGTAAAGCATGCTGGGAACTACAGATCCACTGCCAGTTAGTTGTCAACAAAAATTATTCATGTAGTTCTAACATAAATTAATTAGGTAAACATCAGTTTTAAATATATTACGTTGATTAAATTAAGTTTAATTAATTAATCAAACAAATCATCTCGGTTACGTATGTAACCCTCTTTCCCTGAAGGAGGGAACGGAGACGTACGTCAGAACTGACCGACGAATTGGGATCTCTACCAACACGCCAGGATGCTGGCCCTTCCAGCGCCCTGCCTGAACTCACTGGACCACTCCTAAGTTGGAGTGGGAGTCAGGGCTCCCGGCAGGGAATGTCAGTCACTGCTGTTCCTGCAAGACCCAGTCAGCATGACTATTGGATAACGCTGGGAAAGCATGCCCGTCTCGGGGAGGTGGTACACTGCGGAGCCACATCCTTCAATGGAAGGAGAGGTGGCAGATTACACATAGTCTCTGGGGTGGATACAGCCTGATCCCAGGGGGGAAAGAACACTGATGGAGACGACAGAGTGAGCTCTGTCAAGGGAAAGACATGGGGCTAGCTGAGTAGGGTAGCTGGTACCGTGGAGAATACACATATGGGGTTGCCGAGGGAACCGCTACATATGGATACCCAGCCATTCCACAAGCATATGGGTGCAGGCCTGGCACCAGATGGCCACAATGTCTGACACCGAAGGGGTGACAGAGGAGCTCAACAGGGTTAGCCATTTCTGGGGAACACAACCGGAGACAATAACGCAAGTATCCGGCCCAGAGGGCAGGAATGGCATTGCAAGCCGACACTAGAACAGGCACTTAGCGCTACTGGCCACTGGGGGCGAGTACACGGGAAGATACCGGCTCTACGCGGAGGCTATAGGCTATAGGAGGCTATAGAATCTAGCGAACATTTTAGGTGTCGCCCAGCCCGCAGATCTACATATATCTGAACCTCGGGCACGTATCCGGGCCGGGGTCTCAGGATGACGTGAGAGTTACCTGGCCCGAATTCTAGGCACGATTCGCTGACCGAAGTGCATGCAGGTCCCCTGCCCTCTTGATGGAAGCCAGTGCAACCAAGAGTACTGTCTTCATGGACAGGATCTTTAACTCAATGGACTGCAAAAGCTCAAAGGGAGGGCTCTGGAGTCCCAAAAGGGTACAGAGTTTGGACGAGGAGGATTTAGTGGTTTTGGACCTCCAAAGAGGTCCCATATCAGCTGGACAACCTGGGGATGGAGTCGCCACTCTCCCGGAGGTGTCGGCTGCCGTGATAGCTCGTCGGCTGTCCGGTTGAGCGCACCTGGGATGTGAATGGCACGAAGCGACCTCAGATGCTTCTGACTCCAAAGGAGGAGATGGCGGGCGAGTCTGAGCATGCAATGGGAGTGTAGACCACCCTGATGGTTGAGGTACGCAACGGCCACAGTGCTGTCCATGCGGACCAGTAAGTGCTTGCCCTGTAGCGGCTTTTTGAGGCGGCCCAGAGCAAGATATACTGCCAGTAACTCTAGGCAATTGATATGCCAATGCAGTTGGGGCCCCATCCACAGACCCGAAACTGCATGTCCGTTGTACGTGGCCCCCCAGCCAGTGGATGAGGCATCCGTGAATACCACAACATGCCTGGATACCTGTTCTAGGGGCACTCCTGCCCATAGAAATGAAGGGTCCGGCCACAGACTGAAGGTTTGGCGGCAGTAAGGAGTAACTGAGACTCGGTACTTGCTGCTCTGCCACGCCCATCTTGGGACTCACCCGTGTAGCCAGTGCTGAAGCGGTCTCATGTGCAGCAATCCGAGTGCCGTTGCCATATGCCCCAGGAGCCTCTGAAAGAACTTCAGTGGGACCGCTGTCCTGCCTTTGAACATATTCAAGCAGTTCAGCACTGATTGGACTCGCTCCTCTGTGAGGCGTTCTGTCCGACTGACCGAATCCAGCTCCATACCGAGATAAGAGATCCTCTGTGTGGGAGAGTTTGCTCTTGTCTCGGTTGACCCAGACAGGCCCAACAGGCTGAGGTGACGGAGCACCAGGTCCCTGTGTTTGCACAACTGCTCTCGCGACTGGGCTAGGATGGGCCAGTCATCGAGGTAGTAGAGAATGCGAACGCTGCGTTCTCTGAGAGGAACAATGGCTGTGACCGACGACTGGGTGGAGGCAGCAGTTGGTCGTCGGGGCAGGCATTTTTTTTTTTTGCCTCCATCTGCTACTGGGCCACCAAGAACTGCTGGGCAAAGTTCTCGATGGCGTCGCCTAAGAGGCCAGCCTGACAGACAGGGGCATTGAGGAACCGAACTTTGTCGGGCTCAAGCATATCTGCCAGATGTAGCCCCATGTGACATTCCTGGACCACTAGTGTGGACATCGCCTGACCCAGGGAGCATGCGGTGACTTTCGTCGCCCGAAGCGCGAGGTCTATCACCACACGCAGTTCCTGCATAACCCCTGGGTCAGGACTACCCTCGTGCATGCAGGACAGAGGGTAGTGAGAGAGGGAAAACACTTATACAGATTATGGCCCTTTTGGGGTTCCATATTTCCCTCTCTCTTATGCAGCAATTGGCATCTGTCCTCTGCCAGAGCCCCAAATTAAACGCTAGGTCCCCATTTTTTTTTTTTTTTTTTTAGAACCAGCAATCCCATCTGTAAGCTACCAGCAGGCATGTGAGACAGTGAGTGTGGCCGTCAGAAAGGCACACAGCGCGCTGAACGTTCAAGCCTTTGAGAAAGGGAAGACGAACAACACGCCGACGTGGTTATGTTCTCATGAGAGAACGTGAACCACCCACAAACACAGTCTCAGCATGCTTGTGATGCGATAGAGGAGTGGGGGCCCGAGTGGATGTACCGGCCGGGAAACACCACTGTAACCCTCAGGTCACCAAGGCTTATTAGCCGAAGTAGCCCTTTTCTGGTGCACCAGAAAAGGAACTAGTTTGGGGAATAGGCAAAGGGACTCAACCCCCCGTTTGAGGTTTCATAGTCTCGAGTGACGCGCTGGGATGCCGCGACAACCCGCGATGTCAGCCGGCCACTCGATGGCACACGGCGCGGTGGATGCTTAGGCCGAACTGCGCGCCGACGTGATCACACTCTCCTGAGAGAGTATGAATCACCCACAAACACAATCACACATGTTTATGTGCGAGAGAGATCGTGGCCGTCAAATGAGGACAGGAAACAACCGCATCCAGAAACACATGGTTTGAATGACATCTTGAGAAAGACTCAAACCGTGTTGCTCTTTTAGAAGGACATGCTCTTTTAGAAGTGCTGAAGCACTCAGGGAGATGGCCGCAGCTCACAGCAGTCCGATTGCAAGCCTGCGTGTGAGCACTCAGAGAACGGAAACACCCAGACAACCAACACAGAGACAGTGTATGTTGCAGCGGCCACTCGCTGACTCGCGCCATCACACCAGCACCCAGGTAAGAGAGCGATCCTCCTCGAGACTCGTCTAAACACTCTTCGTAGAAACAGCTTGATACAGCAAACCGTTTAGCTCCGAAGTTAAAAGCGATATGCGGTACTTCCACGTCAGTGTTTATACCCGCGCTGCAGGGCGGTGCGTGGAATGCGTAAACCGCATGCCATTGTCCATTGGCTCGTTTTTAATCACTCGAAGTAGATTGGTCTCTGAAAACAGATCCCAATTCGTCGGTCAGTTCTGACGTACGTCAAACGTGACCGACTGAAAGTGAACAAGTTACTTTAGCTCCTTTTAATTAATTAAACGGAATAATTTGACTGTTGAAATAACTAATCTTGTATCTCAAAACAAGTAGTAAAAATGTTTTTTTGACTTGTTTTCATTTGAATATGTATAATAGCAATTATCAATGCTATAATAGCATAACTGCAGTTGGATTTGGAATGACATAAGGGGGCAAATAAGGCAACAAAATATTCCATCAAACAGTAACACGCAACATAAAATAATTTTGAGAGACTGAGAAAGTTGCTATCTTTGGAAGCCCGGCCAATAGCCATGGTTGCTGTGTGGCTTTGCACTTACAACAGGCTAAATAGTAGATTCATAACTTTATGAAGTCTTTTCCTCACTATAATTTATACTCCCTTTTCTATATTTTGTGGGTTTTGACCAATAAAACATGATTAGACAAATGTAAAATGTTCTTGGACTTTTACATATTATGTATTTATTGCAAAAAAACCACAGTGCATGTAATAAGACAATGTGTGGCCTCTTGTTGTAGCCTTACTCTCAGTTAAGTGCTTGTGGTTAGACATAAGCTGCATAACAGGATGTTAGATGATGCGCAAAAATGCACACCTGCTTTTACTGTCCATTTTTGCAGCAACTCCGCATTACTTAAGCCTTGTTTTATTTTTGACCTTACACCTTTGTTTTAATATATTATAATTTTAAATAATATATATTTAATATATTTGTCATCCCTACATGACTTAAGTAACCACATTAAGGGTGATATGAAATACTTGGCCCAGGGATAAATAAAATTAGGCACTCAAATATAGAATATAATGAAAAATTAACAGTTTATAGTTTAATTGGTGCAAAATTGTGAATAGTCCCATACATCAGATACCTTTGTTTTTATTATGCAGATTTACAGATCTTATAATGTGAGATACCAAAAAGAAAATTCTGACATAATCTCTCTCATGCCTTTCCAAACCTCTATAGCTATCTTTCTTCTATGGAACAAAAAGAAGATATTCTGAAGAATATTTCATTTTTGTTTATTTTATTTTTTTGTCTATATATGAGAGAAAGAAAGCCATGCAAGATTGGAGTACTTTTAATTGTCATATTTGTGTTAACTATTTTAACATGCAGTTAAATCATATAGTATATTTACTAGACTTGAAAATTCCACATATGTAGCTATCTGAATTGCAATGTGTGGAGAAACAGTATTGTCAGTTTGTGAGCAAAAGTGTGGGCGTTAAGCATTGGCCCTTCTTACACCATGCTGCTCTTTTCATCTCACACCATGTTACATAAAAACAAGTGACAGCATCCAAAATATCTGCAGTCTGTCAAAAAGAGTAGAGTTACAAAAACATCTTCTCAGCATTGATTGCTACACAGAGAAACAAACTCAAATAATTGTAGATGATAAGTTGAAATATACTGGGTGCCTGCAGCACTGTACTTTGCAGTTTCTATGCTCAAAGCATTATTACCTGCATAGTAAGTTACCTTAACTTCATAGAGCCTCTGATAAGTTATATGAGTGAAATTTGCAACACAAAAATATCTCCTGTTTCAGTGTAAGCTTTGTGACAGTGATTTCAAAGTGCTTGGAAGGTCCACCCACTGGTGAGGGATTTATTTTTTTTTGGCCAGAAAAAAAATGCATTAAACTCTTGTGTACTGGTATCTTTTGGCAATAAGATAGTGACTGTTAAGTGACATTAAAAGGTGTGTCAGAGCCTTGAAACCGTTAACATGAGGATGTGCTGTTGGATTTTATGTTTTTGCATTTCAGCATTACAAAGTAAGTCTTTTATGCAAGTTAAGAATGTAATCATATTTATCTTAAATCATTAATATTTCATCATGTTGAATATTAGTTGTAAACTTGCTTTTATTCTCTTGTTTGCAGCGAATTGCCTTCTCATCCTGGGTCAGTCACCGGGACTCATACACGTCTCAGTTGGTGACGCTGTACAATTAGGATGTACATTTGAGCGGAAAGTTTATTATTGCTATAATACTGCATCATGGCAAAAGCTGAACCTACGGACTGGTAAACTCACACGGTGAAGTCAAGCTTTCAGTCTAATTTACTTCCACATGATGATAAAACTTGCATTCTTACTATTACAAATGTAACACCGAATGATTCAGGTTTGTACTATTGCATTAGCTATTTAAACTCAATCGCTAATGTCGGCAGTGGAAGCAGGGTGATCGTAACAGGTAAATCTGGGGTTAAATCTCATCAACACCTCTATGGGTCACGTTCACTATAACAGATAACATTTTAACTTGATGATATCTGTTGTAGATCACTCTGTTGTGGAACTATCCATCTTATACTCACCACAAGAACCTGGCTCATCATCGGTACCACTGCAGTGTCTTGTGTCTGGAGTTGTCCCGTCTCAAGTGCGGGTGTTCTGGATGATTGGAGAGCAAGCACATGTTGGCTGGACCGAATCCGCCTGGACAGACGCCACTGAGTCAGCCACAGAATTCACGCGTGCTCATCTCTCTATTCCTGCAGAGGAGTGGACAAAAGCTGATGAGATCCAATGCTTTGCTGAATTTAAAGGCATGAATGTGTCCAAAACTCTGAAGCTATACGGTGCGTATAAATGATGAAAGACTCAGAAAGGACAAATAATATCAGGACAAATTTCCCCATTCTATTCTCTGTTTTTTAAGAAATCAGAGAGTAGATTAATTGTCGCACTAAAAGGTTATCATAGCAAGTAAAACGTTTTGATTTAAAAGGCCCTTCACACAAATGTTTTTTTCCCCTTTTTCTTTTTTTGGCAGTGGTTTTGTGTTTGTTACAAACACATATCAAAACCTTATTAAGTGATTAAAAATTATTAGAATAAGCCTAATAAGAAGAATAAGTTTAATAATTCTGTTCGACAAATTATAATTTTAATCTCTGTATGTGAACAAAATAATACCTTTTTGTACATTTAAGCAAGATACATCCAATGGATTGAACCTTGGTCTTCACTATAGAACACTGTGCATGATAAATATTAATTCATAATATTATTGTGATGGTTAATCTTTCAGGATTGAATCAAATAACTCTCTGGCCTCTGTACTGTGGCTTTGGAGCAGCATTCTGACTGTGGCGGTGGCTGTGGCCTTCTCTATTTGTTTAGGTAAAGGTAAAGATTTGAATCAATCTAGAATCTCGTTCAATGATAGAGTGTTTATTTTTAATACAAAAAAAAAAAAAAATTAACAAATGAATAATTTACAAATATTATACTAATTAACACTTGAAACACATGGTGTTGGAACTTACAAAAAAAACTTAAGCGTGAAAAAATGAAAAATTTTACACATTATTGGTAACACTTTAATCAAGGTTTCATTTGTTAATGTTAGTTAATGTATTAACCAACATGAACTAACAATAAGCAATATTTTTTACAGTATTTATTCATCTTTGTTAATGTTAGTTCATAAAACATACAGTCGTTCATTGTTTGTTCATGTTAGTTCAATATTAAAATTAAGTTTAATAAATGCTGTAAAAGAAGTTAACTAATGTTAACTACACTGTAAAAATTGTTGGTTTAACTTAAAAAGTAAGTAACCTGATTGCCTTAAAATGTTGAGTTCACTGAAATTAAAACTTGAAGGAACTGGGTTTAATAAATCAACTCAAAATATTATTGTATCTGAACCACATAAAAAAATAAAAATGCTATGATAAATCATGAAAATAGCACAATTTGGCATGTTTCACTGCATTATAACAAATAAAACCCAATTACGCAATATGCTTACAAAATCTTTTAATACTATTTGAATAAAGGGTGATGTCAATTCTCAAAAATGTTCATTGTATTAACTCAAATTTTTAATTTCAATGAACTCAATTTTAAGGCAGCCAGGTAACTTACTTTTTAAATATTTTTTTACAGTGTAATGAAACCTTATTGTAAAATGTAAAATAAAATAAAAATAAAAAAGCTAAAAACACCATGAAATTGTCTGGATAAGATTTAATCTTTGATTCAATTTTCTACATTCCAATTCTCAGAGATTCACACAAAGTCAATATAAACAAACTTATTTACAGAGTTAGTATATAAACTTCAAACTTCTAAGGACACTATAAATTAATTCAAATTAGAAGCAATGTAAAATATTAAAATATTAAACTTTTTTCAGACATAAAGGAAAATATTTTCCAAACTATATGACTATTCTACTGTAAACTGTACTGTATGCTATTCAGTGCGTATGTTATATACATGTAGGCATCTCGTGCACTAAATCTGCCTGTAGCGTCATCATAACGCATAATTGCACTGAATGTATCTTTTTATTAAATATATTGTATTTACCCTTTAACAGGAAACAGTAAACGGAGTGCAGTGACTTCAGAAATGTCAGCTGTAATGGTAAGCATGGTATAATCTAATAGTTATAGACAGATATGTAAATATACAGATATTATTATTGTTTGTTAATTATTCCATTTGAATGGCTGTTGGTGAATTTGTGAAAACGTAAACAATTTAACAATCTTGACAAAAAACAATATACGTTAACCTGAAGAGTCCAAATTAAACTTTTTCTCTTTTATTGTCTAGTTTTACCCTGTGGATCCTATTAATTTGGGAAAGAATTTAAGCCCAACAACAAAAAAATGAAGGTAAAAAGAAAATGTTTGTATTATTTTAACTGTAATCATATGAATTATGTGAAACAGTCTTGTGAAGACCACTTTTTTAGATAATCTTTCCTCTTTTTCAGAGCATCAATGGAGATCAGTGTTACTGAAAGGAATGTTGAAGTATGCCAAACAATTAAATGAAAGTTAATCATACTGAAATGTACACCCTTCTAATGCGGTTTATGATGATGATGATGAGGGTACTGGTTTATAATGCGTACATTTTATTCTCAGAGTTTGCTTTCTTTTGTGCTCTGTGGGTGAAAAAGCATCTTCCATACATATTTTTGTTGTTGTTGAGTCAAAATTAAATGAATAATCTGTATTATTGTTTGATTATGTCTCCTTTTGGTCCCAAATAAAGACATTTTTACTTTTTAAAAGCTGGAATTCCATTTATGTATTAGGAACAGAAACTGCCTTCTGCCTTCGAATCCTTTGATAGGAAATCATAGAAACTGAACTTTTATTATGCTGCAAAGATTCTTGAGGCACCTCTTTTGAATATGTGCACAAATTAGAGAGCTAAAGATTTTCAGTGAATAACGTCTTATATTTCACTCTATTTACAGCTTTTATGTGTATAGTATTTTGTAGTTAATATCTGCATCATTCAAACTTATTGATATATTCAATGACTGCTAAAGCTTGAAGCTTATACTTCACTGAACAACATTAATCATAATCTCTAAAATGAAGATCCACGAATCAGCGACTTCAGAACATTCTCATTACAACTTGCTCTTACTCCTTGTAGCGCCCCCTACCCTTAACCTTCAATAGGGCAGAGCACCAGGTTCTGAGTGTCTCCCGACTATAGATTAATATTACACCTATTACCCTGGCCTATTAGACTACTGTAACCAAAATTAAATATATTTATACTCCTAAATTAATATCCTAGAGTGGAAATTAACCCAACCGAGAATAACCCCAATCACACAAAAGGTAAGTTTAAAGAAGTTAACACTTGGGTTTACAAACCCGATTCCAAAAAAGTTGGGACACTGTACAAATTGTGAATAAAACCAGAATGCAATGATGTGGAAGTTTCAAATTTCAATACTTTATTCAGAATACAACATAGATGACATATCAAATGTTTAAACTGAGAAAATGTATCATTTTAAGGGAAAAATAAGTTGATTTTAAATTTCATGGCATCAACACATCTCAAAAAAGTTGGGACAAGGCCATGTTTCCCACTGTTCATACACTTAGTTCATTTCAATAACACCAAACAACAGTATGAAATGCCAAACTTCATTTACTGCAGGTAAGTAGAGAGAACGAATAGAAGTACAGTCACTATAAACAAGTGTGGGCCCCCCCAGACACACACCAGTTGGAGCCTTGAAAACAGCAAATGGCCTCTTCACTCTAATGAGCCAAAATAATACAAAAGATCACCTGAACATCTGGATTTTTAAGGCTCAGTCAGCAGCCAAGTTGTTAGGCTCTCTGTGAGCCTTGTTGGCCACTGCACTTAGAAAGCTCCACCGGGATGGCAGTTCTAAGTCGCTAGGCTCCAGACGAGACTCCTTAGACCAAGTCGTTGGCTCCCTCTGCGCTGCCTCAACTCTCAGAAAAAAAACATACAGTGCTGTCACTGGGGCGGTACCCTAAGGTACAAAAGTGAAAAGGTACATCTTTGTACCTTACTCACCCCTAAATGGTACATATTAGTACCTTTTTTGGTTTTGTACCTTAGGGTACCACCCCAGTGACAGCACTGTACCTTTTTTTCTGACCGTGTTGGTTACTGCTGTACTATGGAACGTTGTTAGGCCTCCTCTCGCTATAGAGTTGCTATAGGCTTCCGCTCCTCAGAGCTCTGCCTTGATAGCAATATCAAGTAGCTAGGCTCTCTGTGGGCCTCCTTCATAAGCTGTCCTGGGTGTTGGACATAGTTAGGCCTCCTCTCACATAGTGAGTCTTCATCTTGAGGTCTCCGTCCTCAGAGCTTGACCAGGCGGCTAGGCTCCGCTAGGATAGCGATTGCGAGTTGTAGGCTCTCTGTGAGGCTCCTCTTGCAATATGTCCTGAATGTGGAGCATTGTTAGGTCTCCTCTCAATTTAGAGAGTCCGCTCCTAGAGCTCAGCCAGCTTGTTTGCCAAGTTGTCAGGCTCTCTGTGAGCCTCCTTGGCTACTGCGAGCATAGTTAGGCAGCCTCTCACTATAGAGTTATCTTATTGAGGCCTCCGCTCTCCAGAGCTCCACTAGGATAGCAATCTGTGATTTGTAGGCTCTTTGTGAGCCTTCTTATAAGAGTCAAAGTCAAGTTCATTGTCGTGTTTACACTCATGCTTCAGACACATAAGTGACCCCTAGGGGACACAGTATCTCGTTCCTTATTCTCAGGGAAACATAGTTACATGCATAACCTAAGATGTTTTCTCAAATAAAGCTTAACATATACAAATCAGTGTGCACAGTGGCCTAATCGGGTTTTAAATAACTTACCCAAACAGCAGTAAACAGCTTTTGCTTGGATGATGCTTTCATCCAAGGATATCACTTATAATGGCTTGGGTTGAAATGCTTTCAAAAGCTTTGATTTTCTGCATCAATGGTGTAGGTGTCCTTTGCCATTAAACTCCAACTTTTGATTAAAAGCTAATCTTGAAGATGTTGTGAATAATAAATTAGCATACCTTTTCTTTAAGCCATCATATGGTTTACGTTAGAACAATTGGTGCCTAGGCTTGGGCGAAATTTATCGATGGTACACTTTTTTATCGCAAGTATACTTGTAAGTTTCCTCTTCATGGGTTCGACATTTAATTTTGTAACATTAGGCCGTTTTAATTTACATGCTGTTTAATGTTTTATGGTCGCGTTATTATTATTATTATCTTCTCACTTGTTTCAGTTTCTCCTGTATTTCGACCCGGAGATTTTAAGATGTGTCATAGCGCCCCCTACCGTATAACAGCGAAAACATGGAGAGCTGAAGTGGGGAAAGAGTAAAGTAGATTATATGTACTCTACCAGTTGACTAGCCTACACAAAAATTCAGATATGCAGAATTAGGAACATATCTGTTTTATATCAATATTCTAATCAATATTTTCAAACAATGTAAGTTTAATAAGACCATGTAAAACTATGCAAAAAAAAAAAAAAAAAAAAAAGTATATTTAAGTAGGCTACTCAATCAAAAGATTAAACACAAATCACAAGCCAAGTATACTTTGAATACTTAATTATACTTTAAGTATATCTTGAATACAAGTCAGTATAGGCCAAACATACTTTTCTGTCAGTATAAGTCAAGTATACTTAAGTGCAATTTTAAGTATATTTCTGAGAAGTATGAAAAGTAGACTGAAAGTATACTTATTTTTAGTTTAAAATAAATATACTAATAGAACACTTGAATAAACTTCTTTTTCATAAGGGTACACTGGATCTAATTGGCACAATATGTAATGAAAAAGAAGTGTAATAGTTGGCAACATTTTCATAATAATATCTAATATTTTATAGGAATATTGATATGTAATTTATTTCCCTATTCACTTGTTATTTCTCCTAAAATGTCTGATAAACATGCTTTAAGTCCTGGTGTCCTCTACAGTGGACATGAAATCAATGCCCTGTTTCATAACAAAAAGTCATATTTTGATTAGAAACCCCATAACATTTTCCTGAGATGTTGATTTATAACAAACAATTTGAAAAGTAGTCAGATTCAAATGCTAATTACAAAATATTATCATATTTCCATAAGAGTGCTACATTTCCTTTCAGGACAGGAACTTAAAACTGTGCTGTATGGTGTCAGAGAAATTCACTAAAATATGATGTGCTCGTACAGACAGTGGCACCCAGGAGGATAAATATTATGACGAGACATATCATAAAATAGCTAATAAACCCACCTATGGTAGGCCTAAGGCACTCCAAATTTGCATACAAATTCCTTCAATCCTCCATATACACTGAATGAACTTCGATCTAAACAGTATACTGAGGCTTCCAAGAAGCCTCATAATGTGAGTGAGAGCAGAAACATATGATTTGTGCGCTATTTTTAAGAGTTCTGAAGCCATGCTTTCAAACCTCACTCATTCAAAGAACCCATCCACCATGCATGCAGCACTCGCCATTCAAGATCCCGCCTTTAACATAAATAGCCAATCATATTTTAGTAATCAATTTAGTTTGGTAGTTTTCTTAAATACTACTAGTTACTACTACTTCTACTAGTACTACAACTAATAATAATAATAATAAATTAAATGAGAATACAAACCTGATTCCAAACAAGTTGGGACACTGTACAAATTGTGAATAAAAACAGAATGCAATGATGTGGAAGTTTCAAATTTCAATATTTTATTCAGAATACAACATAGATGACATATCAAATGTTTAAATTTATAATTTTAAGGGAAAAATAAGTTGATTGTAAATTTCATCAACACATCTCAAAAAAGTTGGGACAAGGCCATGTTTCCCACTGTGTGGCATCCTCTCTTCTTTTTATAACAGTCTGCAAACGTCTGGGGACTGAGGAGACAAGTTACTCAAGTTTAGGAATAGGAATGTTGTCCCATTCGGGTCTAATACAGGCTTCTAGTTGTTCAACTGTCTTAGGTCTTCTTTGACGCGTATCTTCCTCTTTATGATGCGCCAAATGTTTTCTATGGTGAAAGATCTGGACTGCAGGCTGGCCATTTCAGTACCCGGATCCTTCTTCTACGCAGCCATGATGTTGTAATTGATGCAGTGTGTGGTCTGGCATTGTCATGTTGGAAAATGCAAGGTCTTCCCTGAAAGAGACGACGTCTGGATGGGAGCATATGTTGTTCTAGAACTTGGATATACCTTTAAGCATTGATGGTGCCTTTCCAGATGTGTAAGCTGCCCATGCCACACGCACTCATGCAACCCCATACCATCAGAGATGCAGGCTTCTGAACTGAGCGCTGAGAACAACTTGGGTTGTCCTTGTACTCTTTAGTCCGGATGACATTCAAGATTCAAGAGTTTTATTTGTCACATACACAGTTATATACAGAATATACAACCGGCAGTGAAATGTAAACAGGTCCGCTCCATGGACAGTGCAAATTCACAGTTAAAAACACAAGGAGGAAATTATATAGAAATAGGATAAAAAGTACTAATATATATATATATATATATATATATATATATATATATATCTGTAGAATTATAAATAATCAAGTCAAGAGAGAGAAAAAGAAAAAAAAGTAAAAAAATAAGAATAAAGTGGAATAAAATAATTTAAGTAGACTGTGCAATGAGTAAACTGTAGACTTATAAATATGTGGTTAACAAATGTATAAAGAGTATAATGTGCAAACAGGTTTATAACAGGTTGTTACATAGTAACAACGAGAACAGAAAGTGCAGTGCAATGACAGTATGTTTATCCTGAAGTGAAGTCACGTGGTGTTAAGTGACTGAGTTCAGGAGTCTGATGGCCTGGGGGAAGAAGCTCCTCCTGAGTCTCTCAGTTTTGGCCATCAGGCTTCGGAAGCGCTTACCAGATGGCAGCAGCGTGAAATGAGGGTTTGCAGGGTGATTAGAGTCCTTGATGATCTTAGTAGCTCTACCTTTGCAGCGTTTGGTGTAGACGTCCTGCAGAGACGGGAGAGCTGACTCTGAGATACGCTCGGATAAGCGCACGACTCTCTGCAGGGCTTTGCGGTCATGAGTGAAAGTGAGTTAATACACTTTCTATCGCCCCTAAATAGAAAGTTTTCAGGATAGCTGGTGAAACCCTGAATTTCCTCAGCTGGCGCAGGTGGTACAGTCTTTGCCTGGCTTTTTTCACCTGTGTCTGAATGTGAGCAGTCCAGGTCAGGTCCTCGGAGATGTTTACACCCAGGTACTTGAAGCTGCTCACTCTCTCTACTGGTGACCCGCTGATCATGAGGGGGGAGTATGTCCGTTGCTGTCTCTTCCTGAAGTCCACAATCATTTCTTTGGTCTTGCCAACATTCAGAGAGAGACAGTTGTCCTGGCACCATGATGTTAGATGCTCCACCTCGTCCAAGTATGCAGTCTCATTGTTGTTGGAGATGAGGCCCAGGACAACAGTATCATCAGCAAATTTGATGATAGAGGTGGAGCTGTGTGTGGACAAACAGTCATGTGTGTAGAGAGAGTAGAGCAGGGGACTCAGGACACAGCCCTGTGGAGCTCCCACACTCAGGGTGGAGGTGGACTGGCCTATTCTCACCACCTGAGGCCTGCCAGTGAGGAAGTCCTCAATCCAGTGGCAGAGAGAAGGATTCAGGCTGAGATCCAGGAGTTTGGAGGTTAGCTTGGTGGGAACTATGGTGTTAAAGGCTGAGCTATAGTCAATAAATAGCAGCCTTACGTAGTTCCCACTTTTGCTGTCGATGTGAGTGAGGGAGGAGTGGAGGACATGAGAGATGGCATCTTCAGTCGATCTATTGGGACGATAGGCAAACTGAAGAGGGTCCAACGTGTCAGGAATGTAGGCGCAAATGGTGTTTTTAATGAGTCTCTCAAAGACCTTCATGACTATAGACGTGAGAGCCACTGGACGATAGTCATTTAGGCAAGAGGGTTTACTGTTCTTAGGGACAGGGATGATGGTGGATTTTTTTGAAGGAGGTGGGGACCACAGATGTAGCGAGGGACTCATTAAAGATAGATGTAAACAACCCGGCGAGCTGATCAGCACAGGACCGTAGAACACGACCTGAAATACCATCCGGCCCGGCAGCTTTCCTGACGTCCACACACTTGAGTGCTCTCCGAACTTCATCCTCTGAGACAGAGATCACGTGGTTGTTGCTGCTCTGAGTAATTTCCTCTAACGCGCCACTTGGCGGAGTCGCGTTGCCGCGGTTACAGTCAAAGCGAGCGTAGAAAGCGCTCACCTCTGCAGAGGATTTAGATCCAAACGAGCAGATGGACCTCAGACCTTGCCACATGCGCCGCGAGTCGTTGAGTTGGAAATGAGACTCCACTCGGTCTTTATATCGGAGCTTTGCGGCTTTAGCTGCACGCCGCAGAGCATAACAGGATGATTTGTATTCATTCATATTCCCTGAATGGAGACCGGCGTTGTAAGCAGCAGTGCGTGTGTTCACTGCCGCGTGGATTGAATTGTCCACCCACGGTTTCTGATTTGAGAAGGACGTTATTGTTATTGGCGTCCCAGTTTTCCAAAAGAACTTCAAATTTTGATTGGTCTGACCACAGAACAGTTTTCCACTTTGCCACAGTCCATTATAAATGAGCCTTGGCCCAGAGAAAACGCCTGCGCTTCTGGATCATGTTTAGATATGGCTTCTTTTTTGACCTATAGAGTTTTAGCCGGCAACGGCGAATGGCACGGTGGATTGTGTTCACCGACAATGTTTTCTGGAAGTATTCCTGAGCCCATGTTGTGATTTCCATTACAGTAGCATTCCTGTATGTGATGCAGTGCCGTCTAAGGACCTGAGAAACTTCTTTCTGATATTGCTCCACTATTTTTGGCCGCAGCATTGGGGGAATTGGTGATCTTGACTTCTGAGAGACACTGCCACTCTGAGAGGCTCTTTTTATACCCAATCATGTTGCCAATTGACCTAATAAGTTGCAAATTGGTCCTCCCGCTGTTCCTTATATGTACATTTAACTTTTCCGGCCTCTTATTGCTACCTGTCCCAACTTTTTTGGAATGTGTAGCTCTCATGAAATTCAAAATGAGCCAACATTTGGCATGACATTTCAAAATGTCTCACTTTCGACATTTGATATGTTATCTATATTCTATTGTGAATAAAATTTTATGAGATTTGTAAATTATTGCATTATTTTTTATTCACAATGTGTCCCAACTTTTTTGGAATCGGGTTTGTATACAATTCTAACAAAATCCCATAACATTCATTCATTTTGTTTTTATTTGATTTCTGTTATTGAAATTGTTTTTGGCTGTTTCATGTGCTGTTAAAGGTGCGGTGTGTAAATTTTAGTCACCTAGTGGTGAGGTTGCAAATTGCAACTGCCCACCACTCACCTCTTCCTTTCAAAGCACAAAGAGAAGCTATGATGGCCGAAACAGGACAAAAATGTCGTCGTCTGAGACTTCTGCAAGAATACGAGTGCAAGAAAGCAGCTTGTTTCCTCCTCGGACCACTGTTGTTTTTGCTTAAGTGCGTCCATCGTGTTTAGCTGCTAATTCAAAAATGGCGGTCACAAGTTTCTGTTCATCTTGTTGGTCACGGTAAACCTGCCCCCAGCCGCTGACGCAAGCGATTCTTACTTCTAGACCAGCAATGATTTGGTGCTACTTAAGAACCACTTTTCCTGGTTCGGAGCTGGTATTTTGGGTGTTGAAAGACAAAGAACCGATTTGAAACTAGGCTTTGGCTTTAGCAGAGAGTAGCTAGTGCTCTGTAGAGAAGTTCGTCCGTTTAGGGCTACTGTAGAAACATGGTTGCACAAAATGATGACTTCACTGTAAGGGGACCCGCGGCGTATGTAGATAGAAATGGCTCATTCTAAGGTAATAAAAACATAACGGTTCATTATGTAAGGTCTGTATACACCACTGAAAACATAGTTATGTATATTATATTGCATTTCTATAAATCCATATTCCATAAATATTACACACTGCACCTTTAAGTGCATGGTTTTCTGATGCATGGAATAATTTTTTTTGTCACATTGAATAAATTCTGTAAGTGTATGACATGAGGTAGCGCCCAAAGTTAATAACATCCATGTTGGTCAATTCCTTGTGTTCACCACACGAGGGCCCTTCACGAGTTCTAAGCTATGGTTACTGAGATCCAAGTTTCAGCCACAGCCCAGTTTTAGCTACAATAGCAGTAACCCTGCTAGATTTCCCAGTGTTCTTTTTAGGATAGGATAATAAAACATATAGGATATAGGATTTAAAGGATAATGGAACATAATAGGGTATACAGGATAATGAAACATAGGTGTATTTCTACATTAATCACAATAGCACCACTCTAGTCAAAATATCATTGGTGAATTTGTTACTTTAAATTAAATTTTAATAAACAGATGATTGATAAATGATTTGTATAGCATTTGGGTATGGACAGTACATGGAAATCAACATCAATAAATCATATTTGTTCTTACCATGTGATGCATCTGAACATATTTGTCATTACTTTCTGCCTTGTTGCATTTTCTTACTTGGACAATCATTTAGCAAGTGCATCACTGTTATATATTTGACATATATAACAATAACTACTTATTGCATAGGTATCTAAATTTAATACAAATGAAATAAAAATCCAAAACTGGATGGCACATTAGAATGTTTGTTATTTGGCATATACTGTAGGCCTTTATTCAAATCTTTCACAGACAGTAAAATCTTTCACCGACTCAACGGATTAATCTTTCACATATGCAGAAAAAGCTCACCCATTAACTAGTTTTACCTCTTACATTTGCATAAAATATACTCGCACTCACGAACACAAAAAGAAAAGGGTTAACCTAAAAGTTCATTTATACAGGTTTGTATATTATAAAATCCCTGCCAATGTAAAAATGAAACCTATGCACATTTGATGCTTTATGCATATTTATATTTATTTGTAACAAATCTTCTTTATATTTTTTGTTTGATGTTTTCAGGCCATAGAATCAAATACAGAATTTCTGTGGATTAGAAGCGTCCTGCTAATATTGATGAGGTTGTGAAAAAGAGAAGAGCGGCGACAAGTGCAAAAATTCTAGTAACACTGACGAGAAGATAACAAGTGTCCTGAATATCTGAGGAAAAGAAAGAATAAAATGAAAAGTAAATCATACTTGTTCTGCATAAATCACAACATCCAGATTTAAGATCAGTCAAGAAATCAAACAAATCAAAATTTCGGACAAACATTTGCCTTTGCTATCTTAGTGTGGACATAGATTATAAGTCATTTACCATAATGATGAAGAGATTTGTTGAACGTCCATCCACCAAACTTCACAACACAGGTGCACTGTCCTTCTGTCTTCCACTCCTCAGCTGATACCGCTACATAATTCTGAGTTTTCACAGAGTTCTGTTCGCCTTCTACCCAAACAAACAAAATATGTCCGTTTTCTTTTCTACTCCCTATGAGCCAGTACACATAGACCTGTGATGGAGCAAATCCCTCAACTGTACACTGAAGAGTGATTTTAGAGCCGTGGTTGTTACTGCTGGCAAATGGCATGACATCAATAGACGGCATAACAGTGCTGTCAGCTGCAAGAAGAAAGATAGATGCCATTTTAATGAGATAAAATAATAAAAGGATTGATACATAATTATATAATAAAAACCTAAGCTTTATTATCAACACAAACCTAATGAGGTATTCAGAACTTTTTTTTTAATACAGTACCTTGTACAGTGACAGCTGTGCCATTCCCAAGGTACATATGCTCTCGGTCTGTAGCGATGCAGTAATATGTCCCAGAATCCTGCACCGCTGCGTTGTAGATGGAAGCCTGACACACTGGGTTTTCCACCTGCTCTTTAACCTGAGGAGAGATGTTTGAGTCCTGCAGAATGTCTATTATTCCGCTCACTGGATGTACTCTCACCCAGGCCACTGTGTGACAGAATGACTGCACCTCATTGAGTTGGCAGTGCATGGTCACTGTATCACCCGACTTCACCTTTACTGACGGGGGAAACTGATAAACTGTACCCGCCATCGCTGCAAAGGGATTCAGACCTCAAAATGTGAAAAAAAATTTAACAATATCATAAATGCTACTTTGATGGTCTTACCGATTACACAAGTTTTAGGTACAAATGTACTAATATGCATATAATGAAGAGAAAAATACTGTTGTAGCTTACCGTGTGGCGCAATTAAACAGAACAGTACGAGAGAAAGGAGGTCATGCATGCTGTCTGAAGACTTCACAGGCCAAAGCAATTGAGAGAAATGTGCCGAGTCTGACAATTCACACACCTTTTCCTGTCTGTCCACGGTCGTTTGATCAGCTTGTTGATAAAAACTGATATACATTTTGAAGCTCGGTTAGATTCTGAGGTGGACCTGAAACTTCATTTCTTGTGTTTAGTTTTATTCATGATATAACACTCTCTACCCATTACAAAATGCATAGATTGAACCACAGTTCACACTACAGTTACTATTATTAAGGCAGCATCTCAGCATTAATAAGCACTAACAAAATAAGCACTATTAAACCCAAAATCAAAAGAAATTAAAACATGCTCTTATTTTGTAACAGTAACCATAATGTATGTACTATACAGTTATATAGGGTATATCAGTGTTTCCCAACCTTTTTAGTGCCATGGCAAACATGCATTGCAATCCCTAAAATTAAACAAATAAACAAATTAGGGCTGTCAAATGATTATTCATGAGTAATCGCATCCAAAATATAAGTTTGTGTTTACATAATATATGTGTCTGTGTATAATTATGTATATTTGAATATACACATACATGTTTATATTATATAATACTGATGTATTTATATATATATATATATATATAAACAAATCCTAAATAAAACAAATATATTTTGGATGCAATGTTTGACAGCACTAATAATTATACTATACATAATTTATTTTATTCAAATTATACTACAAATACATTTACATATTTTTGTCCAGGTAAAGTTTAAATATCTTGCATTTAAGACATGATCTTATACAGAGATCATACCAATAGTGCTATTAAACACATTTCAAGGCCTACTATTGTGCAGAAGTACACCAAATAAAGTTTAATTATTATATCAAGCGATATGCCAGTCTCAAGCAATATGCCAGCGATATGCCAGTGGATTTGTAGTAAACTTTGTATGAAATAAATGTATTTTAAATATATTTTGGTATAGTTTTTTTTCACTAGGGATGCTTCAAATGATGTTAAAATGGCCCATTATATTAAAAGTAGCATTTAATCTGAAACTTGAACTTGTTTTGATGAACGTGAAGATGAGATCATGGCTGGAATTGATGACTGACACACATAATATAATATAACACTCTCTACCCATTACAAAATGGGTCTTTCTCTGTTTTTGTTCTTTATACCTTCAAATAGGTAGGTTTTG
This sequence comes from Paracanthobrama guichenoti, assembly GCA_018749465.1. Classification (NCBI taxonomy): domain Eukaryota; kingdom Metazoa; phylum Chordata; class Actinopteri; order Cypriniformes; family Gobionidae; genus Paracanthobrama; species Paracanthobrama guichenoti. Next base: position 20,393,420 of record CM031961.1, on the reverse strand, counting down.
GAAAATGACAGAAACACTGAGATTGTTCTCTCTGTGATGTCTGGATACTCTTTGGCCACAGTCAACCAGAAACTGTCCAAAGGTAAGTCACTGAATGTAGTTTTCAAACCACGGTCCTGTCTAATTTTAGAGAGCTGCTCTTGTTGCTGCAGTGACAGTCCATTTGCTTTATCCATTGCAGATGAGCTAAATGTGCCTCTTACCCTGTCAAAGGCTTTGGATGAAGTTGAGGGGAAATAAAATAGACATTTCTTAGATGCGAGAAATGACCTCACACGCTGACTGAATGTGGAAACTTTTCAGGAGTGGCTCTTTCCACATGTTGTCGCCAAATAGCAAGCTCTTATCTGAATCATGCTATTTGTCAGTGCTAGTTAGCAAATTCTCATTTTTCTTTTCATTCGTTTGTTCAGTTCATTGAGGAGTACAAAGATATCCACCATGCCAGCCTTGCACACCATTATTCATCTACATGCCAACTGCAACACTGCAGTTTCTACAATTTCTATTTTTTTCTGCAGTTAGGAAGGTTTTCTATTCATATACATGTGAAAAAAATGACAATACTGTCTATAAAATGTTACTCAATATTATCTATTGAACCATTGCATGCAGTAAAAGCAATTTTACTCTCACCTGTGGCCCCATACCAACATCTGGAACGACAGCACTCTTGTTTGAGCGATATTGCTTAAATAAGTAATGTAATAAGTTTAATGACTGTATTTAACAGAAACTGGATCTCATGGTTTTTCAAGGCATATTTTAAACCTGAAAGATTTTCACAGGAGAGCAGAATGAATTTGGGGTGGATAAGTAAAGTCAATCTCTTGATGCATAACACAAAAACTGGCATCTATTTAACATAATAATTACTAAACACATGAATGCAGTCTAAGACTAAAGAAGTGTGTCTCATACTTGTGCCCTATTTCATTTCAACTAAATCAGCAATTCCGCCCTTCCACCAAAGACTTCATGGTTGGAATTATGCATCTCTGAGGTTTCATTGCCATACTTTTGAGACTGAAGTTTCCTGCTGACAAAGCAAACTGTGGACATTAACCAGTATGAGATGAGGTCCACATAACTGTTTTGCTCGTGTGGTGCATGCAACCACACGATAAAGAAGACACAGAAAAACAACAACACTGAAGGAAAGAAAAAAAAATCACTTCCTGTCTGTGACCCTGCCACACATAACCAAAGTCACATAAGGCACAATATCTCTTTATTGCCTGTTCTTTGTTCCTTATAATTACAATGTTTTTCTGGGTTAAGATTATTGGTGTAAATTTATATGATTTCAAGAAAAGGTGGGTCAAACAATACATCTGTATATATTTTATCCAACAAAAAGTGGGATAGTGGTGATTTTTTTCTCTTAAGGTTGTAGAGAGGTTAAAAGGGTTCAAAGGAATAGGCCTATCTATCTATCTATCTATCTATCTATCTATCTATCTATCTATCTATCTATCTATCTATCTATCTATCTATCTATCTATCTATCTATATCTATATCTATATCTATACACACACACACTTTTTAACAATATTATGCTGTGGAATAAACAGTACAGATGGGGTGAAAGTCTAAATGTATCCTTTCAATTAACTTTGACATTTCACAAAATAACACACACTATTCAAAAATCGAAGTTTGCAAGCATCAATAAAAATCTGAAGCAAAAAGATCATAATTACTTATGAAACATGCTTCCTGCAAATAGATATGCCAATATATTTAAAATATTAGTAACTATTTCCATCTTTCATCTGATGTACAGCAATGCCAAACACCAAAATAAGCTTGATAAATAAAAATTTGTCAAAGCAAAATATGAAGTCATGACCATTCAGAAGTCATATGAAATGCTGTTTCTGGGTCCATGCCTCTGCTCGTTTCTAAAAAGCAGTTTATGAGCACTATTTATTCATATTACACATTAAGCATGTGTACATGTATGGTGTGTACACTACAGTCTCTCCTGTCATGGCATCCCAAACACAAGTATGTTAGGGATTTATAAAAGATGAATCACTGTATGGCCATCTGAGATTTCGGTATGGAGATGAAGATTATAATTTTTTGGTAGTATTACATCACATCGTGAGTGTCTATTAGCAACGCTTGTTTTCTTGGGGAATTTGGTAGGGTTTGAACCTGTAAACAGTAACGCGTGACGTCAGACTTAATAAGCGGATAGGTTTTTGCATAGACACATCATCACAAAAGTTTTTCGTCCCAATTTATAAACAATCACTGTTATCAGAAGCAGGAGACTAAAAATTAGGCAGAGAGACAGGTATATGTATTTTACAGCATAGCACACATTTGACGCATCTATGGAGAGAGAAAATATGAAAAAGTAAATTTAGAAAAATAAAACTTTAGAAAACAATGAATAAAGAAATGTGATTAACAAATAATACTATTGTTCAAAAGTTTGGGTTCAGTATGATTTTTTAATGTTTTTGACAGAAGTCTCTTATGCTCACAAAGGCTGGATTTATTTGATCAAAAATCAAGTGAAAACAGTACAATTGTGAAAGATTATTATAATTTAAAAATAATTATTTTGTACTTTCATATATTTGAAAAAGTAATTTATTCCTGCGATGTAAAAGCTGAATTTTCAGCAGTCATTATTCCAGTGTCACATGATCCTTCAGGAAATCATTCTACTATAGATGCCACCTGCGTCACTACCAAATACAATGGCGCCATATTTACGACCGATCTCGCCCGGTATGGCCGCCCAAACTGCCCATTTGAATGAGAGAGAGAGACAGAGATAACTGGAGAAATGTTCTATTTTAGGCTCCGATCCTTATTTGTTACCCCCAGTTTTCTTTTGTCCATTATTATCTGCCCCAGACTTGCCCCAATTGGCCTTCCATGATATATTATCTTGTACATAACCCCTCCCCACACAGTGGGGATCGCTTGAAGGCTTTCAAGAGTACCGATGCATATCAATATGCTGTGGCTGGGTGGGTGAAAGATGTGAAAGTGCGGCACCTGGCCACCAATGATTTATATTTAATCATGGGAAATGTAGGTATTATTAAAAAAAAAAATTAATGTATGATTTTGGTGGTAGTTTGCTCTGACTAGATAGCGAGTTGTTAGCTAGCTAATGTAAGTGGCTAAAGGCTGGTAGCTTTCCAGCTGTTAGCCACGACTCACAGCTAGCTGTCATGGATAATGTTCTTTAATGTCAGATGTGTTTAAACTTATTGAAAGAACATGAAGGGAAGCAGATATCCCAAGTCTCCTGGAAGTTTAACGCTAGCTTTCGGGGCATTTGGTAAATCACTATTTTATACCACTAAAAAGGCTCAAAATAGCACAACATTTCAACGGTAGCATAATAAGGGCCCCAAAATGCAAACCGAAGCATTGAGAACTTTGTAAGTGTACCGACTGTAGTGTAAAGACTGTAGCATACATGTTTACATGCAGACAAAATCGGATGCAGTCTTTATAATCTAGCTATCGCTTTAATAAACTTTCTGTACACTTACAAAGTTCTCAATGCTTCGGTTTTCATGTAGGGACCCTCATTATGCTACAGTTGAAATGTGGTGCTATTTTGAGCCTTGTTAGTAGTAATAGTGACTTTCCAAATGCTATCATCTGCTAGCAGATAATACAACCCAAACGCATTACAGAGGGGCTGAAAAGTGTGAAAGTCATGAACTTGACTGATTGATATAGTCAGTCAAGTTTTGTAAATGTTCTCTTGGTTCTCCAAACGTAATGTTATAGCTCTTGTTGTTAGTCGTAGCTAGCTAAGTTAACGCGAAGGCTTACCTGGCACGAAGTGTTCATAGCATAGTAAAGTGTGAGACGTGGGTGTCCAATGATCTCTTCGAATGACAGCTAACCACTTCTTTCTTCTATCCTTTTCTTTTGGTATAGAATAAAATACCAGTTCGGGGTTCCTCTTTCGGCTGTTGTTGCAACCAACTGCACAACATATTGCAGGCATTACTGAGACCGTCGGTCGTAAAGATGGCGGCGCAAAGCTACAGTGATCTCATGTGACCTGAACGGATATGTTGATTTGCTGCTCATTTTGCTGTTTATTATTATTATTATTTAGTTGAAAACAGGGGATACATTTTTTTATTTTTATAAAGCATAAAGAAACAGAACAATGAGCGAAATTAGGAAAATAATCCTTTTGGGACTATTTGCAAATAATATTTGCATTAATTTGCATCAAATATATCGTTAATAAATACATAGATCCGCAAATAATATTTGAACTCCTTGGTGGTCTGGTAGTAGAATTTTTGTAAACCGTGTCGAAGGTTACAGGTTCTAATCCGTCTTCATATAGGTTTTTTTTTTAAAGTTTTTTTTTTTTTTTTTTTTAAATCAAAGATGTTCAATGATTGTATATTAAGAGCATGGACACATCTGTGTGCATTTTGTGATTTCACCGGAAAGAATGGAGTCCCCGCAATGGCATTAAGCGATAGATTGACGCGCTTATCTGTGTGAAGACTGAACGAGCCAAAAGAGAACGTAAACCCCGCCTACTTTGATTTGATTGGCCATCTCAATTATTTTGACATTGATGAGCGCCGTTAGTCCTGAGGCAAACCAGACTAAAAATATAACTTTTAAACCTTTTTGTCATCCTAATATACAAAGCACTGTGTAATGGAGTGCAGGAAAGCTGTGCAAGAATGTCAAATATTGGGGGGGACAATTTGGCCATTTCGAATTATTGGGGGGGACTTGTCCCCCTCAATGTCTATGGTGGTTACGGCTCAGGCACCAACGAATATTTTTGTGGAAACCCTGCATTATACTTTTTTTTTTTTTTTTTTTTTTTTTTTCAGGATTCTTTGATTAATAGAAAGTTCAAAAGAACAACATTTATATGAAATAGAAACTTGACATTATACATGTCTTTACTGTTACTTTTCTTCAATTTAATGCATCCTTGATAATTAAAAGTATTATTATTTTTAAATCTTACTGACCCACAAACTCTTAAACAGTATAGTTTAGAGATATTATACTGTACCATGTCGCTGAAGGGTCTTGGTGTAGAGTTGTCCTCCAAACTCTACCACACACACACACTTCACCTTCCTGCCCCACTCCTCAGCAGTGATCAGGATTTGGTTCCTGGTGATCTGGATGCCACCATCATTCCCATGTGTCAAAATTGGCTGTCCTTTCTCTTTTCTCCCCTCTACAGCCCAGGACATATGAACCTGAGAAGCCCTGACCCCGGTCACAACACAATGAAGAGGGACTAAAGGACCACTCAGGATCAGTGGTGTAAGAATATCAATAACAGGAAACACAATGTGTTCTGGAAAGAGATTTGGAGAAACATTTGGTTATTATGGAGAGTAATACTAAGCATGAAAAGACTTTAGAACTGTTTGTGGCAGTCGTTATGTTGCTGTTCAATGGGTTAAAAGTGTGAGGCATAATAAAGGTTCTTTATTGGCATTGATGGTTCCATCGAGAACCTTTAATATCAACACAATCTTTCCATTGCACTGAAGGTTCTTTATAATGGAAAAAAGTTCTTCGTACTAAGAAAAAAATTGTTATTTTAAGAAATGCTATTGCATGCTACTTCTACTGTAAATCCTAATGTTCTAATTAATTAATTAATTTAAGTAGGGTAAACTTGAATTAAACCGATTAATTCAATCAAATTATGTTTTATAAGTATTTAGAATTTTCTTTTTCGTTTGAGTTCACAAAACTGTGATTAAAACAAAAATGTTTAATCTGAATTGTTTCATTGTTTTGAGTTTTGTGAACTTGTTTCTTTTAATTTAGACTAACTTTAATTTAACTGAAACTGGGCTGGGGTTTCTATTTCCCACCATGTATTACCATGACTTTTGAAAGGGAGAGTAAATTCTAAAATTAAGTGTTATATAAAGTTGTTGTGTGTGTTTGTGCAATATTAATGTTAAGTGGGAGATTTTTCTGTTATGTTGGGTTTTCTGGGGGTTACCATCATGGTGAAGAGTGTAGCTCTTAGTTAGAGCTTAGTTTGAGAACAGATATATGTTAAATGTTCTATATTGCTGTACTCAGTCATTCAGCAATTGTTGTTCAATGGTAATGCTATCAACAGTGTTGGGGGTAACGCATTACAAGTAACTTGAGTTATGTAATCAGATTACTTTTTCAAGTAACTAGTAAAGTAACACATTACTTTTAAAATTTACAACAAAATATCTGAGTTTTACTTTTTCACATTTATTTGACTGACTGCTCTCCTGTCCACATGTTGAGAAAAATCGAGAGTAAGTTCAGAGGCGTTGTGTGTGAACGTTATTGTAGTTCTAGACTAAATGTGATCATTTATTCATCTCACTTGCACAATAAAGTTTCAGTACTCCTCAAAATGAATAAAATCAGTCAAATGCAAAATCAGAATACATTGCAAACCTCCAATAATTAAATAAGAAATAATACAAATATTTTTATACATTTAATCTCACTTTATTGACCAATGTCTTGCTGCTGACAGTCGATGATTCAGTTAAAACATGAGCAAAAATGACTTAAGATTTTTTGGTTTTTATTGAAGTAAGTGTTAAACTTTTTTCTCCTGCGTCCTATTCTTCCGTTATCCAGAAGGGCAACACAGAAATGTTTGTTTGAGCTGCAGCCTCTACTGTACATGCGTGAATTTGCACTTTTACCTCAGCCTGAGGCTTATTATTTCAATTTTGGTGTGAAGAGGTTTACATTTCAAATCGATAAAAAAAAAAAAAAAGCCCAGCCCAGGTGAGAAAAAGTAACTCCAAAGTAATGTAACACACTACTTTTAAGTAACTAAGTTACTTTTTGTAACGATATATTGTAATCCATTACTTTTCAAAGTAACTTTCCCCAACACTGGCTATCAAAGCATTATGTTACCAATTAGCAAACTAGCAATTACTGAATTAGCTAGTTAAAAATGTCCAAGTTTCCTCTACTAAAAATATTGAATTACGCTGAACTATATGATGAGTTGAATTACATAATAATTATACAAAACTGAGATTATGCAAATTGATTATGCAAAATTGAGATTATGCAATAATTTTAAATTAAATGTATGAACTAGTTTACTCAAATATTTCAAAATAAAAATCTGCCAGTTCTGCTTACTTAAACTTTTAATTTCTTAACATTTACTTATTTGATGTAACAGATTTTTTGAGTTTTGCCAATTTATTCAAGTTTACAGTGCACCACTACAAAACCCCTTTTGTAACCTTTTAGTGAGTGTATGGGAGCCATGGATAATTCAGCATGTAAAAACACAAATGAAATGTAATATTAGATTCAATAACTGAAAAATTATTGATTCTAGGTAAATATTTAATCCCGGATATAAATGCCATTATGACTATAAATTTCATGTACCATGGTTACCCATTCATTTTATGGAGAAAATGACAAAATTTGTGTGTTTTTATGTGTATTTTTTCATAAGATGTTTTGCAAAGTCCTAAGTTGACCTGATAGTGCCAATACTTTTTTTTTTCTTCTGTGTACATATATTACTATAAACAAAATAATAACTTCACATTAATAGATTATTATTATTTTTAATTAGACCCACCTTTCACAATAACCCTGGATCCATTGCCAATGTGAGCAAAGCGGCTTTGCACAGCTGCACAATAGTACATACTGGAGTCATGCACCGTTGAATTGGTGATAACAGCAGAACAAATACTGGTCCACTGGTTGGACAAGTGATGAGGAATGATTTGAAGTCTGTCGGTGAGGCTGATTGTTGCATTCTCAGGAATGACTTTCAGCCAAGCCACCGTGGAACACGGGGAGTACAACTCCACAATGTTGCACTTTAAAATGATGTCCTCTCCAGCCATCACCTCAGCAACCGTCGGCCACTGTGTCACAATGAACGGCTTTGTCCCTAGATGAGAAAGATTGTAATGTTTAAGTTAATACTTCTGACTCTTTCCTATTGGGGCATTTATACAACTGATTCTTGAACAATGTAAAGAAACATTTCATTTTTAATAATTACAACCGTATAATACGAACAAGCCTACCATTGTTTGCTAACTCCATACAATATATACAAAATACAAATATGCTAACAAATATAAATTTATCTTGCAGATTAATTATTAGTGTTAACCATTGAAGCCCATTACTCTAATGACTGGAAGTTGTAGGTTGTAGTAGGTACTTATGTAGTTGTAAAGTTACTTACAGTTAGTAGAATGTCTAAAGTGGACTATCGAAATAATGTGATACCGACTTGATTTTTTTAAATCAATTTAGAAGTATACTTCTAGAGACAAAAATTTCAGTTAACAAAATGCTTTATTATAAAATGAGTAAAATCTATTTAAAATATTGAAATATTTATTAAAATATTTTTACTATCTAAAAAATATTTACCTGTTCCCACAGTGTGAGATACCCAGATCATCATCAACCAGATGCTCATCTTTTATGTCTGACTATTACACAACTGAATCTAACCTTCATTTGTCTTGATCAGCAAAAACCAGGTCTTCCTTTCAGCCGTCTGTGATAGGTCTTCTCATAGTGACTACAGAAAACACAGGATACTCAAAACGGTGGCATGTCTAGCATTAAAATGCAGTGAGATTGGTATCATAAACTTTGACTGAAAGGCAGGACCTCGGTATATTCCATGTCACTTTTTAACTTTTGTTAATATCTGCTGAAGTTGAAACAGTGTTAAATATTAATATTCAAAGTGACATCCTCAACATGGCTTTTCTGGATTTTCTTGAGAAGATTTTGTCACCTGCTACATGTTTTCAGTGTTTTTATGTATTGGATTGTTTGTTTTATTTCTAATCACTCAATCAATCAAAAATTCTGAGGTTAGATTTGCTCTATGTTGATACTGTTAAAGCTCAAAGATAGGCTTTTAACAGCACAAAACAACATTTCTTGAGGCAAATCAGCCGTTTTATGCTATTTTATAATCACCATCATAGTTTGCAGATAAAATCAGCGTAACAAACTCATTTCCTTAGTGTGCATGGGGTTATAGTTGATAATATGAATAGATATAAAACAGAGGGGGTTAGTGCAGAAAACTACACTCACCTAAAGGATTATAGGAACACCATACTAATACTGTGTTTGACCCCCTTTCGCCTTCAGAACTGCCTTAATTCTACGTGGCATTGATTCAACAAGGTACTGAAAGCATTCTTTAGAAATGTTGGCCCATATTGATAAGATAGTTGATGGAGATTTGTGGGATGCACATCCAGGGCACGAAGCTCCCGTTCCACCACATCCCAAAGATGCTCTATTGGGTTGAGATCTGGTGACTGTGGGGGCCATTTTAGTACAGTGAACTCATTGCCATGTTCAAGAAACCAATTTGAAATGATTCGAGCTTTGTAACATGGTGCATTATCCTGCTGGAAGTAGCCATCAGAGAATGGGTACATGGTGGTCATAAAGGAATGGACATGGTCAGAAACAATGCTCAGGTAGGCCGTGGCATTTAAACAATGCCCAATTGGCACTAAGGGGCCTAAAGTGTGCCAAGAAAACATCCCCCACACCATTACACCACCACCACCAGCCTGCACAGTGGTAACAAGGCATGATGGATCCATGTTCTCATTCTGTTTATGCCAAATTCTGACTCTACCATCTGAATGTCTCAACAGAAATCGAGACTCATCAGACCAGGCAACATTTTTCCTGTCTTCAACTGTCCAGTTTTGGTGAGCTCGTGCAAATTGTAGCCTCTTTTTCCTATTTGTAGTGGAGATGAGTGGTACCCGATGGGGTCTTCTGCTTTTGTAGCCCATCCGCCTCAAGGTTGTGCGTGTTGTGGCTTCACAAATGCTTTGCTGCATACCTCGGTTGTAACGAGTGGTTATTTCAGTCAAAGTTGCTCTTCTATCAGCTTGAATCAGTCGGCCCATTCTCCTCTGACCTCTAGCATCAACAAGGCATTTTCGCCCACAGGACTGCCACATACTGGATGTTTTTCCCTTTTCACACCATTCTTTGTAAACCCTAGAAATGGTTGTGCGTGAAAATCCCAGTAACTGAGCAGATTGTGAAATACTCAGACCGGCCTGTCTGGCACCAACAACCATGCCACGCTCAAAATTGCTTAAATCACCTTTCTTTCCCATTCTGACATTCAGTTTGGATTTCAGGAGATTGTCTTGACCAGGACCACACCCCTAAATGCATTGAAGCAACTGTCATGTGATTGGTTGATTAGATAATTGCATTCATGAGAAATTGAACAGGTGTTCCTAATAATCCTTTAGGTAAGTGTATATACTCATTCTCAGAATTTTTTCCCAAGGCCCCCCATTGATCACAGACATATTCAAAGGCCCTATGACTTTTCCAGCTGTTATCTCTTTTCCAGCTGAGATTCACTGAACAAGGATTTAGGATAATGTATAAAATCTAATGTATAATAGTAATGCAAATATAAATATATAAAATGATTATATCAAATGTATAAAAATGTTTGTTTCGTTTTATTTCAAATCATTGTGAGGTTCCATTAGAATATTGATAAGGTGGTAAGATCCGGTCCACTAGTTAAGAACAAATGAAATATGGGGACACTTTGTCCCAGTACTGATGAAACGCCCCTGGTTGAAGCGGATACAGGGAGAGTCATGGCTCTGTGATGTCAGTAATTATGAGATATTAAGGCAGGGCAGACGTAGATTCAGTTTAGCACAGGTTTGAACAGGATAGGGTATTGTGACATTGGCATCAGATTAAGCAGAGTAAATTTGCAATCAGTCATGTTTCAACCCTTGTTGAGATGACAGGGAGCTAATCCTATGTGCTCATGGTTTTCTGCTTCTCTATATACATTTATATGTACAAAATAAACAGGATGGAAGGCACCCTGATATAATTTCTTAAGAGACAAGCAGTTTGAAAAATGGATGGATTGATGTTGTTAGTGGGTTTGGCAAAAAAAAAAAAAAAAGGGTTAGGCTAAATAAAACCAACTTGCAGGACTTAAATGATCTGCTGCTAATGTCTTGGTGCCAGAAAGGCCCTAATATACTTCAAATTAAATTGAAGAATGAACTGGCATGATGTCATTTCAAACAAAATCAGGCTAAAACAAAGTTTGTTTGGAGTTCGGTTTAGAAGTTAGAAACAGTTTGCCAAAGTGAACTTTCTGGAAAAGTTCGCTCTGGCTGGTGACCACCTTCAAACCACCATTGGTCCATGGCAATTACGTAATAGGTAGGTGTGCCTTTTCTTCTTCTTTTTTTTTTTTTTGATGTGGAAATATTCTCTGCCTGTCTTCTGTTCAGTCTGTCAAGATCAAGGACAAGGACGTCTGTGAGTGAAAACATGAACAAACCGGTGAGCCCCTTTGGTTATAATTCTATGAGACAAGGACATTTTTTTAAAAGCTGTTTGTTTTAAAGCAATACATTAACATGGTATATAAGTGCAGTTAAACATGACGTGACTAGACTGTAGTGTCGAATTGCAGAACTAGTGCAAACATATCCACATTGCTATAATTAGATGCTTTCTTAACTGCTATTTTCTCACTGCTGTTATTTTTGTTGTGTTTAGTTTATTTTGTTGAAATCAAAGTGAGGCACATATTTACATGTTCTTCTAAACACCACTTGCAGCAGCATGGGCAGTATCAGGATGTCCACTAACAGTATATAGCTGGTCACATATTTCAAACTTCTTTTTACCCCAATGCAAAAAACTAAAAATAACTTTGCTGTGAGTATATCAGGGCCTTAAGTTCTGCAAGTTGTAAGGTGGGGCCTCCATGGATCGAATTTGTTGTTCAAGCACATCCCATAGATGCTCATTTGCATTAAGATAGTAAGATCAGGGGAATTTGGAGGCCAAGACAACATCTTGATCTCTTTGTCATGTTCCTTAAACTATTCCTGAAAATGTTTTGCACTTTGACCATTGTAGGCACTTTTGGCAGTTGACAGGGCACTCTGACCGGTCTGCGGCTACACAGCCTCATACGCAGCAAACATGCTGTTTTTGTGCATGTATCTTTAAATGCAAATGAGCTGCTGCTCCCCACCCCGCTTTCCTGTATAGCCTGTGCCTTAGATGCTCTGCCAAAAACTAAAACATCTGAGCCCGTATTGATGAAAAATCTTAATGCAAAGAGTAGGGGAGAGCGGGGCACAACCTAACATTTTTGACTTCCTTAGTTTGTGTAAATTCACTGGGGTTCACAGTATTTTTTCCCCCACATTAATTGCACACGTTTGTTACAAGAATGGGGTTTTGTTTCATTAATACAGTGTATACTTTTTTCTTTATTTAACCCTGAAAGAATGGAAGTGAAATGTGACAACATGCCCCATAGGTGGGGTTCATTGTAACATGACCAAATGACAGCTTAAAATGTTACCTGATATAATCAAAAAAATATCCAAGACAAATTAAAATATTTTGTCAATAAAATACAATTATTAACTTTTTTATATAAAATAATGCAATTTTTTAATAATTAAAAATAAACTAATTTTTGAGTTTTAATTTTTGAACCGTCAACCGCAAAACACAGCTATACAGCAGAGTTCAAAACATAATAATAATTAATAATTTCTGAACAATGACTCTCAGTCTGTATTCACCTTTTTCTCATGGTTTCTCAACAGAACTCATAAAAGTATAGAATATAATAGCGTAGTTCTAATAGGGGCTCATTGTACCGCAGTGTTACAACACACCCCACCTGCACAACTGGGATTTAACCCCGGCTCGTGTCTTCTGCTGTTAGATCAGCATTAAAGAACCATCTCAACTGTTAAAGAACAGATATAAGTTTAAAATAATATCAGATTTGTATTATTTTAAATAAACACAAAAGACTTAAACTTAAGTAAGAAATGTACTTTTGCTATGGTTAAATAAATGTTCTATTCAATGTATTCAAGCATACAACGATTATAAATGATTATGAATGCTAATAAAAAAAATAATACCGATACAAAATATTAACTGATTATGAATTCATAAAGAGTAATATTGACTAGTAAAATTTGGTCTGCAGACACGCTAACATCTCAGACAGCGCAGAAATGCCATAGCTCCAGAAATGGAGGTAATCACTACATTAACATGTTGCAACTGGAAAAATGAAACTATGCAGCAGTGATGATTTGGGTCTGTCACAACCTTCTATAAGCAAACTGATCAAACAATTACAGCAATTTCAGAACCTTATTGTGTTGCAGTTTATTTCCTATCATATTAAGTACAACATTAACAGCATGGTAAATATATATTATGTGTGTGTGTGTATGTGTGTGTGTATGAGAGAGAGAGAGAGAGAGAGAGAGAGAGAGAGAGTATTGTAAAACAGGAAAAATTATGCCTGTAATTTCAAAGTGAAAGCTTATATAGACCCTATACTTAAAAGCGCTCTTTTTTTTTCCCCTTCTTGGACAACCTACCAATCAGTCTTCAAAAGACTGTGTCATATGTAGCAACAGGGCCAGCCCCGCCTCCTTACTAAGATAAAAGTTTTTGTATTTTCCTCGCTCAGACTTGCTTTCAGATCGGCCCTGAATCACTCTTAAGCCTTAAGCCGGTCGGCCATCGGCACTTTTCTCTCAGTGTGTTCCGCACCGTCGGCTGACGTTGGTCCTCGTCGGCTCTTTTTCAGCCGATTCGACATGTTGAATCGGCGTCGGCGCTTGTCGGTCAGTCGGGCCATCTGATCATTCTGATTGGCTGTTCAGCTAGCGAACCAGTGCACGAGAAAAAAAACCCAGAAGTGAACGTCTGTGTTGAGCGAGATTATGAGGTGCTTTGTTTATATCCCTGTAGCTTTTCTGGTTTCCCGCTTTGAATAACGAAAACAGACTACTGCAACCAGCTGGTACAGAAAGCTATTTACTCTTACGCAGGCACAGAACTGATGTGCTACTTGGCCGTCGGATGTCGAGCGTCTGCTTGGTGTGGCAGGGCAACTTAGGATCCAGATGCTGCCGACGTGAGCCAACGCCGCAGTCTGCTTTCGTCTCCACTAGTTGGTTGGCGTCAGTTTGGTGTGTTCCTAGCTTAAAGCTAAGACTCCTACTTAGAAGTTTTTAAGGTAAATTAGGCGCTTTCTGAGTGGATTCTTAGAAGCTTTAAGAATACGGGCCCTGTTTGGTTTTGATTGTCATCTCACTTTGATTTGATCATCATGCTCACGTGACATTGCAGTTCTTCATCATCATGAAAGTTTATTATCTGCATGCATTTTAAAGGCATATCAGTCTAAACTTCTGATATATGGTTTTCTGAGTGCACACATCTGAAGCACATGCACAGGAAGCTGGATGTCATACGGTGCGTCCCGTGAGTACTAATCTAAGTTCTCTTTCACTTCTTATTGCGCTTAAATCCACTTGCGCTTAAACTGTCAAATACACAGGTTATGTAAAAAACACACAAAGTTCTCATAAACACATTTGGTTATGTCTGTGAACGTAATCAGCAGGGAAAGGAATCACGTGTATATTAGATCTGTGTATTAAAGTGAAAGCAGCATAATATACAGTACCAACTGCTATATATGCTGTTAATGTGAATCAAACAACAAAAGAAAAATAGAAAATAACTCACTGCTCTGGATTGAATAGCTGTAGTAGCTTTAATAAGAACATCTATAAGAAGAATATGATCTGGCAAGGAGATAAACATGGCGGACTGTGTATAGCTCATTCAGGGCGAGGTCTATACTAATAGGGCAGAGTCCGATATGTGACGTCACACTGCTAGAATCTGCAAACGGCTTGTTCTGAGACACTACTTATGATTTATGGGGATTAAAAAAGAGGTAAACGTGTAAACACGTAAACGCATGTAAACGTGAATTTTACATAATAGGTCCCCTTTAATTTTTTTTATCAGTCTGAGCTACAGTAGTTCTTCTGATCCAACTAGGCAGCTTCCCACATGGGTGCCCATGACCCTGACACCGGTTCACCAGTCGTCCTTCCTTGCACCACCTTTAACCAAAAATCCCTGTCCACATAAGAATGCAAAAATAGGTCTACCGTACATGACACTTTTTTTCCAAAAAGTTCTGTTTCAGTGTACAAGGCCTAAGAACACCTGACAAGACTGTTATCCATCATTATTTGTCCCTAGTCAATGTCGCTCAGATCTTTCCCATTTTCTTGCCACATTCTTAACCATTTTCCTGCTTCCAACATTTGAAATTTAAGAACTGACTCTTTACTTGAACTCCTTGACAGGCGCCATTGTAATGTTATAATCAATATTATTCACTTCACCTGTCAGTGGATTTAATGTTGTGGCTGATCAGTGTATATTTCATTGTCTGTTTAGTTAGCCATGAGAGTGCAGCATCCATTGAATCACCTCAATAAGACAGATGATGATGATGACACACTCATGAGCAAATACTTGACTCTTAACTCTGAAGCATGCTCAATCTATGTATCACAATCATACAAGTATAAACATGGGTTTGTACATACAAAGTACATTTGTTCTCTTTGTGAATATGTTACATTTGAGGTAGACTGCAGGTAAAACAGGCAGTTCGCGAATGGCAGTTTGCCATCAAAATGTGGTATGTGAAGAATGTAGACTTGCACTGAGTTAAAACTAACATCTGCAGTGAGAAACACTGCTGTTTGTGCTCACCTCACACCCCAAAAAATTATACAAATGAGATAATATATAGCAGGGAAAAAGAACAGAAAAAAGTATGACCATTTACAATTACATCCTCACAAAAGGACATAGTACAGTAGCAAACCAGAGTCAACATGCACTAAAGACAACTGACAAAAACACTTCACAAGACAGAAACAAAGGGCCTTTGTATTCCCTTGTGAAAAAGAAGTGTGCTTAATTACATTGAATGTGCACTAAAAAGTATATCTATACTTACAGATAATACATTATTAATGATGAAATTAAAAGGCCACTTAAGTGTACTTAAAGATTTTAAATAGTATGTTTAATAATATTGTCATGCTTTAAAGAAATCCACTTATTTTGGTGTGTTGACTAACATACTAAAGCACATGTAAAGTATATTTCAACTGTAACTTTAACTGTACAATTCATAACTATAATTCATTTTCATGTGTCTAAAAATGTTTCTGATCACCTGAAATATTCATGTGTGTGAGTCAGTTTTATAAAACCTACTAGGTATCAATTACCATTTTTTAAACTTGCACAAGAGGGTGGTGCAACTGTTTGAAGATGAGAACAGGATGACTAATTCATTGCTCAGTTTCTTTATGTGTAAATCTGCTTGCTAATACACCTGTACAATGCTGTCCTATATTCTGTAACATGCTGCTGTAATGCTGTCAAAGGAGTGTCATGTCTCGTAATCTCAGTGCACCCACCCAAAATGCTAAGCATGCCCCTGCCTGTGCATTACCAGAACTGTTCAAAAAACAAGGAGAGGTAGACAGCCAAAGTCAGTGAATTTTGATCTGCGCAGGGACACGCCTTGCTCACTATACAGTATTTCTGATAGCTTCCTGGAAAGAATCTCATGAAAAAGCATACAGTAATGCTTTCCAAAACTGTCCCTTGAATATCTGACAGCTTCTAACTTCTCAGTTCTTTAAAACAAAAAGATTAAGACATGCCACAAGACTAAAAACTAGGCCAACGCAATCACATTTAAAACAGTTCTGAAGTAGGGGCCTGTTGTTGCGCAAAGGAATTTTTATCCTGAGAGCTTCCAGATGTGTTCCCAAAGGAGCAGTAGGCCTAAGTCTGTTTTCCAATAGTTTCATCCATCAACAAAAATGTGTCATACGGAAACCTGGTTTTCCAAAGTCCCCCACCCCACCCCACCCCCCAAAAAGTGTAGTATGAAACCCGATCGTTTCCGCCCAGTTTGGTTTACTGTCCTAAAAAAGCATCAAGTTACAGGACACATTTTTCCCCATAGCGGTCACTGACACGGAAGGTGGGTTTGGTTTTTCCTTTTCTTTTTTTCTTTCTTCCCCTGAGTGGGAGGACTCGGGATGTCAGCCAAGATGTGACAGAAGCGATGGGACGCTGAGAGTGTAAAGTAGGAGTACTGCACGACGGGAACAGTAAAGTTTATCTAGAGGCAAGAAAATAAAATAAAATCACGTCAAATGGCGACAGAGGTATGTGGTGCACATTATATTACACAGCTGTGATTGCTCATTTACATTTAAACTGGGTTTCACGCAGGTTTTGGGTTTTTTACGTTAACTGCGTTTCGTCGGGTTGTTCTCTTGAAACTTCGCGTCTGTCTTGTCAGTCTCGGTAATCTTCCGTACTTGACCGACACGGTGTCAAGATGCTGTAGTATGATATACTGCTGTCAAATGAACTAAAACAAGAAAAGATGTTTCTATAAAGTTTATTTTTTTATTATTATTATTATTATTAAGGGATTTTTTTTTTTTTTTTTTTTTGCTTCTGTTTTCTGTCTTCAGTCAATAACTCCAAGTGCCACTGACGCATACCTCGTCTGCTGTTTCGTTTGGTTGGTTGTTTTTATCCGGAGATGTCTTTGTCTCGCTGTTATTCACGTCTCCTGTCATAACCACTGCGTTTTATAGGACATGTAGAAAAGAAATTCAACTTTGAAAAACTCTTGAAAAAAGGACGTGCGTTCTTTGGCACCCCGCTGCGCTGAGTCACAGTGATTCTGAATGCAGAGACGCGTCCTGTGTGAATGGTGCCTAACAAAGAAAGAATCTTAGAAATATGGCCAGATAATTCAAGCCATATGAGTCGAGACCATCGCTGCAATGAAACGTTCGCAACTTTATCTATGCAAACGACACAATGGTTATGTGTCAAAACCTAGTGAGCTGCCTGCGTTCCTACCCTAACCACCCCATATGATAGCCAAAAAATGCTGTCTAAGCAGGCAGCTCACTAGTTTTTGACATGCAGCCATTGTGTAGAAATGGAAAGCACGGGGAATCAATCAGGCTCTTTGCGTTGTTGTGCTTTGCCAGAGAGGCCTCAAGACGAAGATTGTCTCTGTAGACTAGGGCGGGAGTGAATTGTCAAGGCTGCAGTTACCCTTACGAAAATGAACCATGGTTTTATTGTAGTAAAAGTGTAGTAACCATGGTTTTTTGGCTAATTGATTACCATTTATATAACCACAGTTTTACCACAAATACCATGGTTAAACTATGGTTAGAGTAGCAAAACCATGGTTAATTTGTGGTTACCATGGTTTAACTACAATAACCATGGTTTTTTGGTTTTATTTGTAGTAAAACCATGGTTAGATATTAAAAGGAAATTTTGTCATTACTTACTCTAAAGTTGTTCCAAACCTATATGAATTTCTTTCTTCTGTTGAACACGAAAGAATAACAGCTGACGGTGTAGAAAAAAAAACTATTGAAGTCGATGGGTGCCAACATTCTGGTTACCAACATTCCTAAAAAAATCTTATTTTGTGTTCATCAGAAGAAAGTAACTCATACAGGTTCGGAACAACATGAGGGTAAGTAAAGAATGACAAAAAATAAATGTTTGGGTGAACTATCCCTTTAACCCTTTTTTACTATTGTAGCCACATACTTTTTATGCATTATTTCAACATCGCACAGTAAATGTATTTCGAGCCATAACAATGGAACCCTAACCCTTTGTCTTAACAAAACAGGGAAGTGGTTTCCGTCATAAAAGGCTCCGCTTAGATAAATAAGGCACAGAGGGCGGGTTGCCGTGGCCTGACATGCAGGTATTTCAGGTACTGTAGATAATTGTGTGAGAGTGAGCAAGGCTTGAATACACAGTTTACAGACTCCATTGATAGTGCTCTGATAGCTTTGAAGAGGTGGAAGAAAAGCACAAGCTTTTGGACCTTTAGAGGTGAATGGTCAATGTAAAATCGAGCGAATGTGAATGTTTCTGTCTGAATGTTTATTGTGCTTCATTATAAAAGACCAGAAGATGTTAACAGACCAAAACTAAATTAATAATATCTAAATACTACATTTTTAGTTGAATTATAGACATTGAGTAATCTCCCATTTTTTTCTCTTTTTTTCTTTCTATGTTCTCTAAAGTGCCAACACTGAAGAACTAGAGACTAGAGAAAAAAAAACTTAAAAACTTAAGCAAGTTGAAATATCAGGCTATGAAACCCTTTTGGTTTTAAAGCGCCCCTATTATGCTATTTTAAAGTTTCCCAATTTAATCTTTACATGCATCAAAGGTAAAAAAAAAAAAAAAAACCTTTTATGCAGTAGAACTGCCACCTATATTATTATTATTATTATAATTATCTGTCTCTATTTGTACTCAACATCTTCTACTCTCTTAATTCTGCAGTATTCTGACCTTGAGAAGGCCATTAACACCTTGGTCACAAACTTCCATGCTGCTTCTCCTGATAATCGTCCTACGCTGAAGGCAGATGAGTTCAAGAACCTTCTCTCCTCCCAGCTGCCAAATTTAGTCAAGGTAAAACCATGTTGCCATTCATTCCAGCAGATAAGAATGTCTAAAAATGATTGTTACTAATGTCCGGTGTGAAAATGCTACAGTGAAATCAGTTTTATTTAATTGTTACCTTATGATAACAATAATGTTAGGCCTTTTTTTTTTTTATAAGATTTTGCGGTAAAATATTGTAAAAATATTTTAGATATAAAAAGTATGACCTGTATAGCTTACATTAAGTTGATGTTTTTGCATTTTTTTAGGGATTCGTGTTACTTTGGTTGTGTTTTGTGTGTGTGTCCTGGGACATTATGGGGACAAAATGTCCCCACTAAGATGGCGATATCTGAAATGCTTGTCCTTGTGGGGACATTTTTTGTTCCCCAAGAGGAAAACAGCTTATAAATCATACCAAGTGATGTTTTCTGAAAATATAAAAATGCTGAACATTTCTGTGATGGTTAGGTTTAGGGGTAGGGTTAGTATAAGGGGATATAATACCGTTTATACAATATAAAAATCATTATGTCTATGGAAAGTCCCCATAAAACATGAAAACACAATGTGTGTGTGTGTGTGTGTGTGTGTGTGTGTGTGTGTGTGTGTGTGTGTGTGTGTGTGTGTGTGTGTGTGTGTGTGATTGTGTGTGTGTGTGTGTGTGTGTGTGTGTGTGTGTGTGTAGGAAACAGTGCCCTGTCTTTGTTATTACTGCCCCCCTGTGCTGGAAAGGCCAGTTTTGCAGCTAACATGCAGGCTTTATTTATTATTACCTGTCCATTTAAATTATTTCAGTAGCAATATAGTTAGGAAAACTGTGTATGTGCTGGTGTAAAAAAAAAAAAAAAAAAATCTGGTAACCACAACTGTAATTGTTTTACCATAATTTAACATTTTTCATTTTTTTAACGTGTGTGAAGGATTGGTTGGTTTCACAGAGAATGTTTCCCATAGTTTTTTTGCCTTAGATAGAGGCGTGGTCTGATTACACAGATCAGTTTAAACTCAGGTTCAGCCAGCGAAGGACACTGGGTGTGGCTCCATTCAGGGAGCAAAATGGTGGCTGCCGTTGATCTGAAAGATAAATAGTTTCTCCTGCTCTTCAGTTACAGTCGGTACCAGATCATGTTATGGCAGGTCTTCTACAGCTTGAGGGAGAACCTGTGACATAGAAGATTTTATATTTCTTTTAGTTGAATGAAGAGCGTATGCTCTGAGGAAAATGATACTGTAACATTTGAACTGCACTTCAGTGTTGATGTAATCGTGTTCACAGTTCATGTTGTGACATGTTTGTAAGAAAAATTACTATACAGATTTAGAAAAAAAAAATCTTAGCACAAATTAATACCAATCTTGTATATGATAATGCAAGCATTGCCATGTTTAATATAATTTGATTATATTTAAAGATTATAACCAAAAGTTTGAATCTACTCACTGTATTTGAACTTAATTTTATTAAAGAAGATTAAAGGGGTGGCGTCTCCAAATAGTATTTAAATTGCCACATGAGGGCGACAAAGTGCAATTTTTCAAATGCAAAAGAGATGGAAGAAATGGGTTATATTTTGACAGAATACATGAACATCAATGAGGATTTTCACTCTCTTTTTTTGCTCTAGTCGGATCATTTTGGAGAAGTGCTGAAGCAAATGGGTGTGAAAGATGGAGAAGGCATCAGCTTCAAACACTTCTGGAGCCTGATCCAAAACTTGGCCACAACCCAGCATGGTCTGCTGAGCCACGAGAAGTTGTCCAAATGCACCTGCCTTTTACTATGAGCCGCAGACTTCAGCTGCATCTGCCACTAAGATCTGGCCTCTCTGCATCTCTGCATTTATCCAGAACCACTCATCTCCAAACAAAACACTAACTTTCCTTCCTAAACATTCCAATAAAATGCTGCCAAAATATCAAGATGTCTTTACATTAACTTTAAAAAAAAAAAAAAAAAAAAAACATTGTGTCAAGCAATACAGTGATCATCTCTCTTCTAATCAAGTATCAAGTAAATCCTAATGAACAGACAAGTTAACTAACTACTTCATATTCCACAATTGAACTGGAGTTCAATTTGTTTTCACTTGCAACTTAAGTTACAGCTTCCCACACAACTACATTTAACATGAATTGAGTGTTTCTCGGTAATTCAAAAATCAAGTTTGTTTTTTTGTGGATTTTCTTTTTCTTTTTTGTGATAACACTACATGTAAACTTACTGCCATAATAGTCTAAAGTATGTTTATTTTACACATGTACTGAGTGGTTTTGGCAAACAAAGACAACATCAACTTAAAAAAAAAACCATTTATTTATATTTTGTAATACTGTTTTGTATGGCCAAAAATCAATAACACCCTGAATTATTGTTTAATAAAATTCACATCAAACAACATCCCTTGTTTTACTTTTTTATAACCAATTGTAATTTTCATTTAGAATCAGCTGTCACTGTGCACCACAAATATTATCTGTCTTACTGTAAAGAGTAAGGTCCTTTCTACACCTGTCCATTGAGTATAGACGTTAATATGATTAACTGAATTGCAAGATTCCTTTTTGGAACCGTTGCTAAGCCTGGTCTGTCTTAATTTGCATTTAGACACTCAGCTAGAAGGTAGCAGGTAGTAGGCAGGCAGACCAATGATATCTTAATTCAGTACTGTGCTGAACAAATTAACCACAGCAAATTTTCACAGTAGCAGACGCAACACTTTTTTTTTTTCTTCCCCACATTCTCTGTCAAAACAACTCCACAGAATTAGCATTTTGGTCTGTGAACGTTTATCTTATTGAACACTTTTGCATGTTTTTTTTTACATCCAGCACTCCCCTAAATCCATGTACAGTGAAAACGGACCATATATACTGTCTTAAATTCAAAGTATTGTATTTTTAAAGTAAACACTCTGCATTAGATATACATTGCCTAACACAACCACTTTTCTGACTGAACAATAATCATTGATTATGGTCATATATAGGGGGCCCAAGTAATTAATGCCAGTTTCCAGTGCAATACATGCATTTATCATAAACTTTAATTTGCCAAAATGGGGAAAGCTCTGCATCCTGATCATACAGACCATCGTCTGCTGTTGAATAAGGTACATGGTCATCCTTTTGAGAGTACTGCCCCAGTAACAAGCTGTTGTAACCCTAAGGGTAAAATATTTACACTTTTTTTTTCTGTGTTGTAAGAAAACACTAAGACATTCTTTCAAATATCAGCTTTGTGGAAAATCATATGGGCTTGGAAAAACATAAGAGTGAGTTCCTGTTGTGTTCCTGTCAAACATTAGAACGTGGTAGTAACACCAAAGTAATGGGTTTAACTCCTAGAATGCATGACGTGGTGGGAGGTCCATCTTAGGTCCATCTTCATCGGACCTAGGACATTACATTTTCTGCCCTCACCTGTGAAGGGCTTCACATTTTGAACTATACACTGTGCTTTTGCCAGCTTGCCCAGTACTCTTATTTGGATGATGACACTTTAAAATCATTGTACTGGATTGGAGCAAAATATTACAGCTTGCTAGACTTATACCCGACATGACCAGAGGAACCTGGAGAGCAGCCATCCTCAGGTGTCTGCAGTGTGAGTATCCCCAGCTAATGCCATTGTTCATGACCATTGCAGACACAGAGTCCATGCCCACCACAGAGAGCCAGAGCCAATGCCCACTACGGAGCCAGAGCCTACAGCCCCATCTATCCCGGAGTGGAAGCCTGCCATCCAGTCTGACGAGGTGTGTGAACCATTTGTAACTTCCGAACAAGTGGGAGTTTTAGTGGAGTTAGAAGAGGACGATCTGCCTCCACTAATCCCATGAAGTCCCAAATCTGTTTGGCCACCCAGCTCAAAGCCTACTGATGATGCGTCCACCTAGCCTCCCTCTCCAACCTCCACTGTCAAAGCTAGTCTATCCTTCTGTCCCACTTGCACTAGCTCCCTCCAGTCCCTCAATTCATCCTCTATTGGTTCAACCTTTCAAGATGGATCCACCACAGATCTTCTAACTCTGCATTGATGAGTGGATTTCCTGGCTTTGCCTCGTGCCACCGAGCCCTGAACTCCACCTTGGCTCCTCGCCCCGTCAGTTCCACCAGGGACCGTCGTCCACGTGGCTTCACCGGGCTCCCTTATCCCTTTGGCTTCACCTTAGTCAGACATCACTCTGCCTGTGCCATGGACTTCTAGGACTTCAGCTGCGCTTCATCCCTCCACCCCTTCAGCTCCAACAATTAATAACACCCTGAATTATTGTTTAATAAAATTCACATCAAACAACATCCCTTGTTTTACTTTTATAACCAATTGTAATTTTAATTTAGAATCAGCTGTCACTGTGCACCACAAATATTATCTGTCTTACTGTAAAGAGTAAGGTCCTTTCTAAACCTGTCCATTGAGTATAGACGTTAATATGATTAATTGAATTGCAAGTTTCCTTTTTGGAACTGTTGCTAAGCCTGGTCTGTCTTAATTTGCATTTAGACACTCAGCTAGGAAGGTGGTCATAGGCAAGCAGACCAATGATATCTTAATTCAGTACTGTGCTGAACAAATTAACCACAGCAAATTTTCACAGTAGCAGACGCAACACTTTTTTTTCTTCCCCACATTCTCTGTCAAAACAACTCCACAGAATTAGCATTTTGGTCTGTGAACGTTTATCTTATTGAACACTTTTGCATGCTTTTTTCATCCAGCACTCCCCTAAATCCATGTACAGTGAAAACTGACCATATATACTGTCTTAAATTCAAAGTATCGTATTTTTAAAGTAAACACTCTGCATTAGATATACATTGCCTAACACAACCACTTTTCTGACTGAACAATAATCATTGATTATGGTCATATATAGGGGGCCCAAGTAATTAATGCCAGTTTCCAGTGCAATACATGCATTTATCGTAAACTTTAATTTGCCAAAATGGGGGAAGCTCTGCATCCTGATCATACAGACCATCGTCTGCTGTTGAATTAGATACATGGTCATCCTTTTGAGAGTACTGCCCCAGTAACAAACTGTTGTACCCCTAAAGGTAAAATATTTACATATTTTTTTTGTGTTGTAAGTACAAAAAACACTAAGACATTCTTCAAAATATCTACGTTTGTGTTTTTTTAATTTTTATTTTATTTATTTATTTTTGTTAAATAAGATTTTGCTGTAAGATAGTGTAAAAAAATATTTTTTAAATATAAAAAGCATGAACTGTATAGCTTGCGTTAAGTTGATATTTTTGGATTGTTTTAGGGATACTTGTTACTTTGGTGATGGGGTGTGTGTGTGTGTGTGTGTGTGTGTGTGTGTGTGTGTGTGTGTGTGTGTGTGTGTGTGTGTGTGTCCTGGTAAACCCTACATTATGGGGACAAAATGTCCCCACAAAGATGGCAACATCTGAAGCGCTGCATCCTGATCATACAGGCACGTTGTCTGCTGTTGAATAAGGTACATGGACGTCCTTTTGAGAGTACTGCCCCAGAAAACAAACTGTTGTAACCCTAAAGGTAAAATATTTACACTTTTTTTTTCTGTGTTGTAGGAAAACACTAAGACATTCTTTCAAATATCAGCTTTGTGGAAAATCATATGGGCTTGGAAAAACATAAGAGTGAGTTCCTGTTGTGTTCCTGTCAAACATTAGAACGTGGTAGTAACACCAAAGTAATGGGTTTAACTCCTAGAATGCATGACGTGGTGGGAGGTCCATCTTAGGTCCATCTTCATCAGACCTAAGACATTTCATTTTCTGCCCTCACCTGTGAAGGGCCTCACATTTTGAACTATACACTGTGCTTTTGCCAGCTTGCCCAGTACTCTTATTTGGATGATGACACTTTAAAATCATTGTACTGGATTGGAGCAAAATATTACAGCCTGCTAGACTTATACCCGACATGACCAGAGGAACCTGGAGAGCAGCCATCCTCAGGTGTCTGCAGTGTGAGTATCCCCAGCTAATGCCATTGTTCATGACCATTGCAGACACAGAGTCCACGCCCACAACAGAGAGCCAGAGCCGATGCCCACTACGGAGCCAGAGCCTACAGCCTCATCTATCCCGGAGTGGAAGCCTGCCATCCAGTCTGACGAGGTGTGTGAACCATTTGTAACTTCCAAACAAGTGGGAGTTTTAGTGGAGTAAGAAGAGGACGATTTGCCTCCGCCGATCCCATGAAGTCCCAAATCTGTTTGGCCACCCAGCTCAAAGCCTACTGATGATGCGTCCACCTAGCCTCCCTCTCCAACCTCCACTGTCAAAGCAAGTCTGTCCTTCTGTCCCACTTGCACTAGCTCCCTCCAGTCCCTCAATTCATCCTCTATTGGTTCAACCTTTCAAGATGAATCCACCGCAGATCTTCCAACTCTGCATTGATGAGTGGATTTCCTGGCTTTGCCTAGGGCTGCCGAGCCCTCAACTCCACCTTGGCTCCTCGCCCCGTCAGTTCCACCAGGGACCGTCGTCCACGTGTCCACTGACATTACACTGCACTTTCTGTTCTGTTCTCGTTGTTACTGTGTAACAACCTGTTATAAACCTGTTTGCACATTATACTCTTTACATTTGTTAACCACATATTTATAAGTCTACAGTTTACTCACTGCACAGTTTACTTCACTATTTTATTCCACTTCTTTATTTTTAGTTTTTTTACTTTTTCTTCTACTTGACTTGATTATTTATAATTCTACAGATATATATATATATATTTGACCAAAATCAATGATAATTGTTAAATCAGAAAAGTGGTTATGTATATCTAATGTAGAGTGTTTACCTTAAAAATACAATACTTTGAATTTAAGACAGTATATATGGTCCATTTTCACTGTACATGGATTTAGGGGAGTGCTGGATGTAAAAAAAACATGCAAAAGTGTTCGATAAGATAAACGTTCACAGACCAAAATGCTAATTCTGTGGAGTTGATTTGACAGAAAATGTGGGGAAAAAAAAAAAAAGTGTTGCGTCTGCTCTTACTGTGTAAATTTGCTGTGGTTAATTTGTTCAGCACAGTACTGAATTAAGATATCATTCTTAACACCTTCCTGGCTGAGTGTCTAAATGCAAATTAAGACAGATCAGGCTTAGCAACAGTTCCAAAAAGGAATCTTGCAATTCAATTAATCATATTAAGGTCTATACTTAATGGACAGGTGTAGAAAGGACCTTACTCTTTACAGTAAGACAGATAATATTTGTGTTGCACAGTGACAGCTGATTCTAAATGAAAATTACAATTGGTTATAAAAAAGTAAAAACAAGGGATGTTGTTTGATGTGAATTTTATTAAACAATAATTCAAGGTGTTATTAATTGTTGGCCTGATGGCCTGACGGAGCTGAAGGGGTGGAGGGATGAAGCGCAGCTAAAGTCCTATAAGTCCATGGCACAGGCAGAGTGATGTCTGACCAAGGTGAAGCCGAAGGGATAAGGGAGCCCGCTGAAGCCACGTGGACGACGGTCCCTGGTGGAACTGACGGGGCGAGGAGCCAAGGTGGAGTTGAGGGCTCGGCAGCCCTAGGCAAAGCCAAGAAATCCACTCATCAATGCAGAGTTGGAAGATCTGCGGTGGATTCATCTTGAAAGGTTGAACCAATAGAGGATGAATTGAGGGACTGGAGGGAGCTAGTGCAAGTGGGACAGAAGGACAGACTTGCTTTGACAGTGGAGGTTGGAGAGGGAG
Source organism: Paracanthobrama guichenoti (assembly GCA_018749465.1). Lineage (NCBI taxonomy): Eukaryota > Metazoa > Chordata > Actinopteri > Cypriniformes > Gobionidae > Paracanthobrama > Paracanthobrama guichenoti. The sequence continues at coordinate 20,366,265 of CM031961.1, read as the reverse complement.
GCTAGGTGGACGCATCATCAGTAGGCTTTGAGCTGGGTGGCCAAACAGATTTGGGACTTCATGGGATCGGCGGAGGCAGATCGTCCTCTTCTTACTCCACTAAAACTCCCACTTGTTTGGAAGTTACAAATGGTTCACACACCTCGTCAGACTGGATGGCAGGCTTCCACTCCGGGATAGATGGGGCTGTAGGCTCTGGCTCCGTAGTGGGCATCGGCTCTGGCTCTCTGTGGTGGGCATGGACTCTGTGTCTGCAATGGTCATGAACAATGGCATTAGCTGGGGATACTCACACTGCAGACACCTGAGGATGGCTGCTCTCCAGGTTCCTCTGGTCATGTCGGGTATAAGTCTAGCAGGTTGTAATATTTTGCTCCAATCCAGTACAATGATTTTAAAGTGTCATCATCCAAATAAGAGTACTGGGCAAGCTGGCAAAAGCACAGTGTATAGTTCAAAATGTGAGGCCCTTCACAGGTGAGGGCAGAAAATGAAATGTCTTAGGTCTGATGAAGATGGACCTAAGATGGACCTCCCACCACGTCATGCATTCTAGGAGTTAAACCCATTATTTTGGTGTTACTACCACGTTCTAATGTTTGACAGGAACACAACAGGAACTCACTCTTATGTTTTTCCAAGCCCATATGATTTTCCACAAAGCTGATATTTGAAAGAATGTCTTAGTGTTTTCCTACAACACAGAAAAAAAAAGTGTAAATATTTTACCTTTAGGGTTACAACAGTTTGTTACTGGGGCAGTACTCTCAAAAGGACATCCATGTACCTTATTCAACAGCAGACAACGTGCCTGTATGATCAGGATGCAGCGCTTCAGATGTTGCCATCTTTGTGGGGACATTTTGTCCCCATAATGTAGGGTTTACCAGGACACACACACACACACACACACACACACACACACACACACACACACACACACACACACACACACACACACACACACACACCCCATCACCAAAGTAACAAGTATCCCTAAAACAATCCAAAAATATCAACTTAACGCAAGCTATACAGTTCATGCTTTTATATTTAAAAATATTTTTTACACTATCTTACAGCAAAATCTTATTTAACAAAAATAAATAAATAAAATAAAAAATAAAAAAACACAAACGTAGATATTTTGAAGAATGTCTTAGTGTTTTTTGTACTTACAACACAAAAAAAATATGTAAATATTTTACCTTTAGGGGTACAACAGTTTGTTACTGGGGCAGTACTCTCAAAAGGATGACCATGTATCTAATTCAACAGCAGACGATGGTCTGTATGATCAGGATGCAGAGCTTCCCCCATTTTGGCAAATTAAAGTTTATGATAAATGCATGTATTGCACTGGAAACTGGCATTAATTACTTGGGCCCCCTATATATGACCATAATCAATGATTATTGTTCAGTCAGAAAAGTGGTTGTGTTAGGCAATGTATATCTAATGCAGAGTGTTTACTTTAAAAATACAATACTTTGAATTTAAGACAGTATATATGGTCAGTTTTCACTGTACATGGATTTAGGGGAGTGCTGGATGAAAAAAAGCATGCAAAAGTGTTCAATAAGATAAACGTTCACAGACCAAAATGCTAATTCTGTGGAGTTGTTTTGACAGAGAATGTGGGGAAGAAAAAAAAGTGTTGCGTCTGCTACTGTGAAAATTTGCTGTGGTTAATTTGTTCAGCACAGTACTGAATTAAGATATCATTGGTCTGCTTGCCTATGACCACCTTCCTAGCTGAGTGTCTAAATGCAAATTAAGACAGACCAGGCTTAGCAACAGTTCCAAAAAGGAAACTTGCAATTCAATTAATCATATTAACGTCTATACTCAATGGACAGGTTTAGAAAGGACCTTACTCTTTACAGTAAGACAGATAATATTTGTGGTGCACAGTGACAGCTGATTCTAAATTAAAATTACAATTGGTTATAAAAAAGTAAAACAAGGGATGTTGTTTGATGTGAATTTTATTAAACAATAATTCAGGGTGTTATTAATTGTTGGAGCTGAAGGGGTGGAGGGATGAAGCGCAGCTGAAGTCCTAGAAGTCCATGGCACAGGCAGAGTGATGTCTGACTAAGGTGAAGCCAAAGGGATAAGGGAGCCCAGTGAAGCCACGTGGATGACGGTCCCTGGTGGAACTGACGGGGCGAGGAGCCAAGGTGGAGTTCAGGGCTCGGTGGCACGAGGCAAAGCCAGGAAATCCACTCATCAATGCAGAGTTAGAAGATCTGTGGTGGATCCATCTTGAAAGGTTGAACCAATAGAGGATGAATTGAGGGACTGGAGGGAGCTAGTGCAAGTGGGACAGAAGGACAGACTAGCTTTGACAGTGGAGGTTGGAGAGGGAGGCTAGGTGGGAGCATCATCAGCGGGCTTTGAGCTGGGTGGCCAAACAGATTTGGGACTTCATGGGATCGGCGGAGGCAGATCGTCCTCTTCTTACTCCACTAAAACTCCCACTTGTTCGGAAGTTACAAACGGCTCACACACCTCGTCAGACTGGATGGCAGGCTTCCACTCCGGGATAGATGGGGCTGTAGGCTCTGGCTCTGTAGTGGGCATTGGCTCTGGCTCTCTGTGGTGGGCATGGACTCTGTGTCTGCAATGGTCATGAACAATGGCATTAGCTGTGGATACTCACACTGCAGACACCTGAGGATGGCTGCTCGCCAGGTTCCTCTGGTCATGTCAATATCAATATACTGTTACAGTTGAACAGGTCTGACTTTTAATATTGTTATATCTGTCTTAAGAACTGTGCTTAATTCAAGATTTCAAGAGTTTTATTTGTCACATACACAGTTATATACAGAATATACAACCGGCAGTGAAATGTAAACAGGTCCGCTCCATGGACAGTGCAAAATTCACAGTTAAAAACACAAGGAGGAAATTATAATAGAAATAGAATAAAAAAAACTATATATATATATATATATATATATATATATATATATATATATATATATATATATATATATATATATATATATACAGGTTTATAACAGGTTGTTACACAGTAACAACGAGAACAGAACAGAAAGTGCAGTGTAATGTCAGTGTATTGATGTTTATCCTGAAGTGAAGTCACGTGATGTTAAGTGACTGAGTTCAGGAGTCTGATGGCCTGGGGGAAGAAGCTCCTCCTGAGTCTCTCAGTTTTGGCCATCAGGCTTCGAAGAGTCCTTGATGATCTTAGTAGCTCTACCTTTGCAGCGTTTGGTGTAGACGTCCTGCAGAGACGGGAGAGCTGACTCTGAGATACGCTCGGATAAGCGCACGACTCTTTGCAGGGCTTTGCAGTCATGACTGGTGCTGTTCCCATACCACGCTGTGATGCACTTAATACACTTTCTACCGCCCCTAAATAGAAAGTTTTCAGGATAGCTGATGAAACCCTGAATTTCCTCAGCTGGCGCAGGTGGTACAGTCTTTGCCTGGCTTTTTTCACCTGTGTCTGAATGTGAGCAGTCCAGGTCAGGTCCTCGGAGATGTTTACACCAGGTACCCAGGTACTGATCATGAGAGGGGAGTATGTCCGTAGCTGTCTCTTCCTGAAGTCCACAATCATTTCTTTGGTCTTGCCAACATTCAGAGAGAGACAGTTGTCCTGGCACCATGATGTTAGATGCTCCACCTCGTCCAAGTATGCTGTCTCATTGTTGTTGGAAATGAGGCCCAGGACAACAGTATCATCAGCAAATTTGATGATAGAGGTGGAGCTGTGTGTGGACAAACAGTCATGCGTGTAGAGAGAGTAGAGCAGGGGACTCAGGACACAGCCCTGTGGAGCTCCCACACTCAGGGTGATGGAGGAGGAGGTGGACTGGCCTATTCTCACCACCTGAGGCCTGCCAGTGAGGAAGTCCTCAATCCAGTGGCAGAGAGAAGGATTCAGGCCGAGATCCAGGAGTTTGGTGGTTAGCTTAATGGGAACTATGGTGTTAAAGGCTGAGCTATAGTCAATAAATAGCAGCCTTACGTAGTTCCCACTTTTGCTGTCGATGTGAGTGAGGGAGGAGTGGAGGACATGAGAGATGGCATCTTCAGTCGATCTATTGGGACGATAGGCAAACTGAAGAGGGTCCAAAGTGTCAGGAATGAAGGAGCAAATGGTGTTTTTAATGAGTCTCTCAAAGACCTTCATGACTATAGACATGAGAGACACTGGACGATAGTCACTTAGGCAAGAGGGTTTACTGTTCTTAGGGACAGGGATGATGGTGGATTTTTTGAAGGAGGTGGGGACCACAGATGTAGCGAGGGACTCATTAAAGATAGATGTAAACAACCCGGCGAGCTGATCAGCACAGGACCGCAGAACACGGCCTGAAATACCATCTGGCCCAGCAGCTTTCCTGACGTCCACACGCTTGAGTGCCCTCCGAACTTCATCCTCCGAGACAGAGATCACGTGGTTGTTGCTGTTCTGAGTAATTCCCTCTGACGCGCCACTTGGCGGAGTCGCGTTGACGCGGTTACAGTCAAAGTGAGCGTAGAAAGAGTTTAACTCATTCACAAGCAACAGATCAGCGCTCACCTCTGCAGAGGATTTAGATCCAAAAGAGCAGATGGACCTCAGACCCTGCCATATGCGCCGCGAGTTGAGTTGGAAATGAGACTCCACTCAATCCTTATAACGGAGCTTTGCGGCTTTAACTGCGCGTCGGAGAGCATAGCAGGACGTTCTGTATTCAGTCATGTTCCCCGATAGGAGACCGGCGTTGTAAGCGGCAGTGCGTGTGTTCACTGCAACGCGGATTGAATTGTCCACCCACGGTTTCTGATTTGAGAAGGACGTTATTTCTATTGTTTGCGTGGCTTGCTCTGTAAGCGTGTTGATGAAGCAAAGTGCCACATCCGTGAACTCGCTTTCGTCAGCTGAACTTGCTCGGAACATGTCCCAGTCAACATCATCCAGAGCTGCCTGTAGCGCGGTCTCTGAGTGGGGTGTTCCAGCGCTTAACTTCCCGCCTCACCGGGGGTTCCTGAACGAGCCTTTGTTTGTATTCAGGTGTGAGGAAAATGGCGGCATGATCCGATTTGCCAAAAGCTGGAAGTGACCGCGCTTTATAGGCGTTCTTAAACAGAGTGTAGCAATGATCCAGTGTGTTTTGCTCCTCGTGTAGGACAGGAGACGTGCTGGTGAAAGTTTGGCAAGACTTTCTTTAGGTTTGCTTTGTTAAAATTGCCCGCGACGATGAACGCCGCGTCGGGGTGTTTGTTAATGACGCCGCTGGCAACATCATGAAGGCCAGATAAAGCCAGCCCTGTGTCTGCCTGTGGTGGAATGTAAACAGCGGTCGCGACGACCGCAGGAAACTCCCTCGGCAGATAGAATGGGCAGCAGATGATTGTTAAATGATCCAGATGAGGCGAGCAGGACCGCGAGAGAATGGTGATGTTCCTGGGGTCGCACCATTTCTTGTTGATCATGAAGCATACTCCACCGCCTTTGGATTTACCGGCCTCGGCTGTTCTGTCCATTCGAAAAACAGAGAAGTTCTCCGACGGCGTCACAGCTGTGTCCAGGACCATGCGTGAGCCATGTTTCGGACAAACAAAAGATGTTACAGTCTATCATGTCCCATTGAAAACTTATCCTGGCTCTAAGATCGTCCATCTTATTCTCCAAGGATTGAACATTTGCTAGCAGAATACTCGGGAGAGGAGGGCTGAATGCCCTTTTCCTCAGTCTGTTGCGGATCCCCACGCGTTTCCCACGGTGTTTCTTGATTCTTCGCCGTTGACCCGTCTGTCCATTGTTCAACTCGGCGTTCCGAAGGATCTCAGATGGCCACAGAGGATCGGCGAAAGTGTCCTGAAACAGTCCAGTGTAGAGGTAACCAATGTCCAAAAGAGTTTTGCTGTCATAGCAGATCAATGCAGTTGATAAGTTTGTAAAAATTGAGAGTAAAAGAAAGTAAAATTGTAAATAAAAGCACAGTCTTCGCGGAGCGACCTGAACGGCGACCGAACACGGCGGCGCCATTTTGCATTTTACAGCTGTATATGTATATGTATATGTAATAAGGTTACATATACATACTTTTACTCAGCTAGGAAGGTGGTCACAGGCAAACAGACCAATGTTCTCTTTCATCATCTCGTGTTTGAGATCCACCTATGGGAAGGGAATCCGTACCTGACCTCTGCAGAAGCATCCAATTGTACCAAGTCTGACAAGACAGGCAGGAGCGCACAGCTAATGCCCAGTAAGGGCCCACCCCTTACCTATGGGCATATATACACTGCATGCGCTACTGTACATCAGTTGACATTGGCTTCTCGCGATCTCTGCACTGACACAGCTCGGTCGAATTTGCGCTGCTCACTTATTGTCTGCAGGAGGAAATATCTTCAGATCAGTCTCCGCCAGGCGTGACAGTTTCTATTCTGCCAGTTTCTCTGTGTCTGCTATCGAAGCCACCCATGCTCTTGCTCGTCTTTCCTGTCCCACGGCTGCCGCCACGGACTTTTCTGAGTTTTTCGCCGGTATGTCGCTCTCTATTTCTGCTTCTTCTGGCACTAGCTTATCACGGGCCTGCCCGGCCACGTGTGGTGCTCTTATCGCCGCGAAGGCTCTTCACCCATTCTGCGTGGTTTGCTTGGGCCTCAAGCACGTGGAAGAGGCTATAGAGAACCCGGAGAACTGCAGTTACTGCCTGGTACTGCCTAAGAAACTCCTGCGACGCCGCCTTAAAGTTGCTGCTACCCAGTGCAGTGTGCTCGATTTTTCGGACTCGGATGTGGGACACGGTGACGACAGCGTGCCACCAGGGACCTCCCGGGGTGCGACTGCTCTTGTCTGGGCTGACCAGCCCAATCCTGAATTCCCCGAAGAGGACATCTTTGCAGACAACCCCCCGCTCACCGACGATCCGGCCAGGCCCGGTGATGACGACGACGCGGGCCTTTTCGGGGTTTCAGAGGACGAGGAGGCCATCCCGCCCTCTGGTATTCCCCAGGCTAGCACCCCCACAGCCTTGCCTCAATCCATCCTCCTGGACTCGTCTCAACATTGAGTGGCCGGCTCCACAGAGCGCCACCGACCAGGAGAGGGATATTTACGATGGGAAAGTGCTGGGTAACTTCCATCAAAGCAAGGAAAGGCCCCGCAACAAGCTCGCACCACGGCAGAGTAACCCACCCTCTGCTAAGCCCTGGGGGAAACTCTACCCCCACTGACTCCAAACGCATGCGGTCGGCCTGATGTTTGGCCGATGGGGGCGTGGGGTCCACGTTCTCGAGCGACAAGCTCTTTGGACTCTCTTCTTGCCCCAGAACCCCTGTCCAAAAGACGGAAGGTTTCAACCCGTGGCTGCCCAGCCCATTCAAGGGGACTGTTGTGAGGAAAATTGCGCAAGCAGTGTCACCACACCGCACACACTGTGTTCCCCTCACCCAAATAATAAAGGCTTCGGCCCCAGTGTTTTCCAGAAAACAAAACACAACAATCGAACAACGAATCAAATGAATTTGTTACAGAGAGATACCCTCTTTCTGCAGGGAAAGTTCTTTTCTCTGCAAAGGGTGGACACCTCTCTGAACCCACGCGTGCCATCCCTAGTGTCCCCACTAGAGGGCGTCATTACATCACAAATAAGCCAGCTGGGGCATGCACGAAGCCAGCACGGCTCGGGTGGGCACGCTTGCGAGCCGTGTGTCAGCCTGGCGTACTGTAGCACCACCCGAATGGGTAATGCACATGATATTACAGGGCTATCGTCTACAGTTTGCTATGAAACCCCCACGTTTCAGCAGCATTCTCTTTTCTCACACAGAGGAAAGCACAGCCCACATTCTGAAGGAGGAAATCTCCTTTCTTCTGAGCAAAGGTGCAATTCAGGTGGTACCCCCCAATCTGATAAATCAGGGTTTCTATTCTCATTATTTCCTGGTTCCAAAGAAGGACGGTTCCCTCTGCCCTATTCTGGAGCTTAGGGTGTTGAACAAACATTTGAGGAAATACAATTTCAGAATGTTAACTCATGGTTCGCTCACCCGCGCCATAAAGTGGAACGACTCGGTCCATCTGAAAGATGTTTTTTCCACATAAGCATTTATCCACCACACAGGAAGTTTCTTCGTTTCGCCAATCAAGGCATTTGTTATGAATTCACGGTCCTGCCATAGATCTATTCGCCTCGCGCGAAAACACCCATTGTCCTATGTTCTTCTCGCTAAAGGACGCACTGGCCCACCCATGGCCCAGAGTGTATGCCTTTCCTCCCGTGCCTGATAATTCCCACACTGGCCAGGGTGAGAGAAGGGGGCCTGTCTCTCATTCTGATAGCACCCAGGTGGCCCAAAGCACCATGGCTGGTGGAGATAATTCCTCTGTTACATGCCCAGCCGTTGTGCCTCCCCCTCCGCACAGACCTGTTGTCTCAAGCGAACGGGAAGATTTATCACCCACACCCAGACAGGGTAGCTCTCTGGGCTTGGCCCGTGAGAGGATGAACTTAAGGGCATTAGGGCTTCCCCCACGCGTGGTGGCTACTCTACAGAATGCCAGGGCCGTTTCTACACAGTCTTTCTATGGCTGTAAGTGGCAAGTGTTTGATGAGTGGTGTGATGGGCGGGGTCTCACTTCATATCAGTGCTCAGTCTCTGATATTTTGTGTTTTCTCCAAGACCTTATGGATAAGGGCAGGTCTTTTTCCACTATCAAGGTCTATGTGGCAGCTATCTCTGCTTGTCATATGGGTTTTGAGGGCTCTACGGTTGGGCAGCATTGCCTAATCCGTAGATTTATGAAGGGTGCCCATCACTCGTTGCCAGTCATTAGGAGAACGATCCCTGAATGGGACCTCTCCATGGTGCTGGAAGCTCTGTCTCAATTCCCTTTTGAGCCTCTGGGGAATATTTCCTTAAAGTTGCTGTCCTTCAAGACAGCCTTGCTCTTGGCCTTGGCGTCAGCCAAACGTGTCAGTGAGTTACATGCACTCTCGGTCCACCCCTCGTGCATCCAATTCTCTCTGGGTGGAGATAAGGTTTTCCTTAAGCCTAATCCAGCCTTCATGTCGAAATGTTTTCCTGTGTTCACATCAGAGGTGTTGGAGCTATCCGCTTTTCACCCTCTGTCCTTTTCCTCCACGGAGGATCAAAGGTTAAATGCCCTGTGTCCGGTCCGTGCGTTACAGACGTATTTGGCTAGGACCAGCGTGTTCTGGAAGAGTGACCAACTCTTTGTTTCATGGGCTCCTCCCCACAAAGGGGATCCCCTGTCTAAGCAACGCCTTTCACATTGGCTTGTGGACGCTATCATTTTGGCTTACAAATCAAAGGGAGTGCAACCCCCAGGGAACATCAGAGCTCATTCCACGAGGGGCTTGACTGCCTCTTGGACTCTGTTCAGGGGAGTATCACTGCAGGATATCTGCTCTGCTGCCAGTTGGGCTTCTCCCCATACGTTTGTGCGTTACTATAGGCTGGATGTCACCAGAACCTCGGTAGCACATTCGGTTTTGGGGGTGGGGTCTTCTTAACCCTGCCTTCTTTTGTGTGTGCCATACATGTTTCATGCCCTGCTTGCCCCGCTTACCGCACGAGAAGTGAATATACTTACTGATGTACAGTAGCACATGTAGTCTATATATGCCCATAGGTAAGGGGTGGGGCCTTACTGGGCATTGGCTGCGCGCTCCTGCCTGCTCCTACTCCTGCCTTGTCAGACTTGGTGCAATTGGATGCTTCAGCAGAGGTCAGGTACGGATGCCCTTCCCATAGGTGGATCTCTTTCAGAGAACCGGGGTTATGACAGTAACCTACTGATTTCTTATTTAAGAACTGTGCTGAACAAATTCACCACAGCAAATATTCACAGTAGGAGTAAACACTCACAACACTTTTTTTCTTCACATAGTCTGTCAAAACAACCCCACAGAATTAGCATTTTGGTCTGTGAACGTTTATCGTTTATCTGATCATAGCCTATTTGAATGAGCACTTTTGTATGCTTTTTTCATCCTGCACTCCCCTAAATCTATGTACAGTGAAAATTAACCATATATACCATCTTAAATTTAAAGCAACAACCACTATTCTGATTGATTAATAATCATTGATTTTTTACATTTCTCTTGTACACCGCAGATACGTGTGTGCGTTGGTGTAGCGGGTTCATGATTATGAGACGTGTCAAGCACCGCCCCTTGGGGTGACCGTCTTTGTTCTGGCTAACAGGACCTCACTGTGAGTGTATTGGGCAATCAGGGAGCTGTCCATGTCTCTCCCATAGGTGGATCTCGAACCCGGTTCTCTAAAACATCAAGTGGAGAGATCCACCAGCTTTGCCCCGCTTACCGCACGAGAAGCGAATATACTTACTGATGTACAGTAGCGCATGTAGTCTATATATGCCCATAGGTAAGGGGTGGGGCCTTACTGGGCATTGGCTGCGTGCTCCTGCCAGCTCCTGCTCCTGCCTTGTCAGACTTGGTGCAATTGGATGCTTCAGCAGAGGTCAGGTACGGATGCCCTTCCCATAGGTGGATCTCTTTCAGAGAACCGGGGTTATGACAGTAACCTATTGATTTCTTATTAAAGAACTGTGTTGAACAAATTCACCACAGCAAATATTCACAGTAGGAGTAAACACTCACAACACTTTTTTTCTTCACATATTCTGTCAAAACAACCCCACAGAATTAGCATTTTGGTCTGTGAACGTTTATCGTTTATCTGATCATAGCCTATTTGAATGAGCACTTTTGCATGCTTTTTTCATCCTGCACTCCCCTAAATCTATGTACAGTGAAAATTAACCATATATACCGTCTTAAATTTAAAGCAACAACCACTATTCTGATTGATTAATAATCATTGATTTTTGTCAAATATAGGTGGCCCAAGCAATTACTGCCAGTTTCCAGAGCAATAAATGCATTTATTCATTAACTTTAATTTGCCAAAATGGGGGAAGCTCTGCATCTTGACATTTAAAATTCTTCAAATTTTATACTTTTGTGTAAAGTCATGTGAGAAAATATGAGGGTGAGTTCCTGTTGTGTTCCTGTAGCTCAAACATTAGAAAGTGGTGACAGTAACACTAAGGTTTAACTCCCAGAATTATCAATAAAGTGATCAATTGTATTCTTTGAATGCAGTGTAAGTGTCAGCATTATAGCACTGGAAAGCAGATGCATGACACAGATAATCCAAATATAGTCTTTAATAGACACAGAGAACATACACAGGATAATACTAGGAGATAAATAAACATTAACCACACTTCAAACAAAGAAGAGAACCAACACTGAACTATACAGAACCAGGAGTATAAATACAACCACTATTCTGATTGAACAATAGTGGTTATAAAAGAAGCGATAAAAGAAGCACTAAGACACTCACAAGTTAATAAGAGGGACTAAACGAAACACAGGTGACATTAATCAGTAACTGGAAATCCTATATCAGTGGTGTCCAACCATGCTCCTGGAGGGTTACCGTCCTGCAGATTTCAGTTCCAACCCTGCTCCGACACACCTGTTTGTAATTATCAAGCAGCCCTGAACACCATGATTAGCTGGTTCAGATATGTTTGATTCAGGTTGGAGCTAAAATCTGCAGTGTCGTAGCCCTCCAGGACCAGGGTTGGACACCCCTGTCCTAGATGGATCCTTGGCGGTCGACCGATGGAGGTGGAGCTGGACAAGGTGGAGACCCCAGAGACACTGAAAAGACTGGATTACCTGAGTTTGTTTTACTTAATAAATACTTGTGTTTTGGAACCTTCATCATCTTCATTGGTGTCAAGCTTTCAGCGGTTTCCAGTCCAGTGGTCCCAACAACAGAGCCTGTTCACAACGTGACCGCTGCATCAGAATCTGTTCACAACATGGCATCCACACCAAAGCCTGTTCACAACATGACCGCCACACCAGAGTCTCCAGCTGTCATGGTGATTCCTATAGCCATTTGAGACTGGCTTCCAGTTTGGTGGACACACCGCTAATGTCGGTACAAGCAGCTGGCATCTCTGTGGTGGTATCAAGCCTGGGGTTCTCAGAGGTTCTCCCACTGTCAATTTGCACTCCCTGTTACAACGATGGCAACATCCAGTGTGTCTAGGCCGCATATGCTTCAGTTTCCTGTCTACCCTGATGCGACCACAGAAGTCACCAATGAGCCACCTGTCTGCCTCGACATGACAATCCTGAACTGAATGTCTGCCTCAACATGACCACAGAGGTTGTTCTTGAACCACCTGTCTGCTTCGACTTGAGCACAGAGGTCGTTCATGAACTTCCTCTCTGCCTTGAGATGACCACAGTCATCAACCTGGAACACCCTGCCACTCCTGTTAGGTCCATGGAGGATGCCCTTGAGCTCCCTGCCTGTCTTGACATCTTATCCATGATCGTCTTCAGCATTGTCTCATTAGCCTTGTTAGCTCACTGTAACAGTGCAAGACACACCCCGTCTGCAGCCATCAGTACCAGATCCACCCACTCATTCCCAGTCACCAGAATTCTGATCATCTGCACCAGTTAACACTCATCAGTTCATCTTCATAAGCCATCATCTCCCTTCACTCCTTGTCTGGTCTCGTCTACAGACACTACAGACTCTCTCCACTCACCTGAGCTACTTAACTGTTCCCGATCCACCATCTGTCTTCTGTCATCAGTATCCTGTTCGTCCTCATCACTTCCCATCACCTAGCCACCTGCATGCCGGCTTCCGCACTGACCAGCCAACCTTCCGGATCCCTGCAAGATACACAAAGGCTGTTGTTGGGATGGTTGTTGTTGTAGCATGGACTGTAATCAGTGGGACACCACCTGTCTTATGTTTTTTTGCATCTGATAGTACAGACCGGGTTTGTTGTGTTCAATAAAGTTAAGTGTACGCAACTATATTGGCGTTAACCGTCCATTCTATTGACAATTGAGGATAGAATGAAACATGGTGGGAGCGGTACTTTGTGAAGAGTAAAAGCACACAGATTAGCAGACACAACGGAAGACACCGGCTGAGTATGGTAGAGAGAGCGGAGAGCTCAGGTGCAGCGCAGATGGAGAATGCACTGGGACTGAGACCGCCACAAGCCCTTTGCCTAGACTCAACTAATCTGGTGAAATCATGGAAATTGTGGAAAGAGTTCACGCTGTATATGGATCTTACTTTGGCGGACGCTGGCGAAGCCGTGAAACTGAAAGTTTTCAGTTATCTCATTGGGGAGATGGGAAGAGAGCTGTGCGAGACCCTGATCACCACCTCGTCACCGGATTGGATAGTAAGCGGATTAATATGTGCACTGGATGATCACTGTAGTCCGAAAGTGAACGAGACTGGTACCGTTGAAAGGTACCGTTTTTTTGTCAGAAATCAGGGCTCTGATGAGAACATTGACAAATATGTGACGGACTTAAGAATGTTCGCCAGTACATGCAATTTCGGCCAGATCAAAGAACAGTAGATACAGTCAACACTGTGACGAAGGATAAACAGAGGCCGCCCTCAAAACTCTTTGCTGCCATGATCCTGGGGAAAGAACAGATAAAGTTTCAGTTATATAGTGGAGCCAGACACACAAATTTAAAAGACTGAGCAAGTGCTGGTGATGTACAATAAAAGTACACTGCTGCCATTGGGGAAATGTAAAGTTAAATTGAGAAATCCTAGAAACAAGAAACTGTACTGATTAGAATTCATGGTTGTAGATGAGGGGTCTGCAGTGCCGCTACTGGGCAGCAGGGCAGTACAAGCCATGAATCTAGTGAAAGTCCAGTATGAAAACATCATGGCTGTGGATAGCATTGTCACCAAAGAGACCGGGAAAGATGAAATGTGGAGCATGGATAATATCAGAAAAGACTATGCTGATGTGTTCCAGGGAGACGGATGTCTGGAGGGTGCGTATAAGATAGAAGCAGACCCCACAGTAACTCCAGTCAAACTGCCAAAGAAAAGGGTCCCTGTGGTGATGATGTCACCACTTAAAGCAGAGCTGAGTGATCTTCAACGAAGAGGGATCATCACACCAGTAGACTGCAGCACAGAGTGGATTAGGAGTCTTGTTATTGTTAAGAAGCCATCAGGAAACCTCAGGATATGTATAGATCCAAGACCACTCAACCGAGCTCTGAAAAGATGCCACTTTCCTCTGCCGACAATAGGCAAAATACTGCCAGATTTGTCAATGGCAAAAGTTTTCACTGTGTGTGACGTCAAAAATTGATTTTGGCATGTGACCCTGGATGAGGAATCGAGTTACATGACCACATTTGCCACACCGTATGGCAGATATAGATGGCTGAGGATGCCAATGGGCATCAGCCCTGCACCAGAGGTGTTTCAAAGAAAACTCAGCCAAGCTCTGGAAGGATTGCGAGGTATACATGTCATAGCTGATGACATCCTCATCACAGGAGAGGGTTAGAGACATTAGAATTAGCAAACCAAGACCATGACGACAAACTGAGAGCACTGTTGACTAGATGTAGAGAAAAGAACATCAAACTGAATGCAGAGAAATTTCAACTGAGGAAAAGCGAGGTTCCATACATCGGACATTTGCTTATCGCAGATGGGCTCAGAATGGATCCTGAAAAAGCATGAGTGAACAGAGACATGCCATGTCCAACAGATGTCAAGGGTGTTCAAAGGCTCCTGGGCATGGTAAACTATCTCTCGAAATTCTGTGACCACCTGTCAGATGGCTGTGAGATACTGAGGCAGCTAACTCATAAAGACAGTATCTGGGAATGGTCAGATGCGCATGAGCAAGCATTCACACGGCTCAAAGACGCCATCACCAAAGCCCCAATTCTCAAATATTACAGTCTAGATGAACCACTGACACTCCAGTGTGACGCGTCAGAGACTGGGTTAGGGGCCGCTTTACTTCAAGAGGGGGCACCAGTTGCTTATGGAAGTCGGGCATTGACAGAGGGGTTATGCCCAGATAGAGAAAGAATGTTTGGCCATTGTTTTCGGTATGGAAAAATTCCATCAGTACACATACGGGCGCAAAGTAACTGTACACTCTGACCATAAGCCACTGGAAAACATAGTAAGAAAACCCCTGCTGAACACCCCAAAATGCCTGCAAAGAATGTTACTTCGACTTCAGAGATACGACATCGAAGTCATTTATATCGTTGCTAGCTGACACACTGAGCCGCTCATACTTACCCGAACATGCATCAGAGAGTCCAGTAGAAATGGAGATTTAAAGCATAAGCATGTATATATAGCGGAAGAAAGATTCCAAGGCATCAGAGAGGAAACAAGTAAAGACAGAAAATTGCAGACACTTATCAGATTCATCAAAGAAGGTCAGCCAATGAACAAAAAAGCCTTGCCACATGACATCGCACATTACCACTCTTTTCAAGAGGAACTGAGTGCGCAGAATGGAATTGTCTTCAGGGGGGAGAGAGTTGTAATCCCCGATGCACTCAAAGGTGACAATGTTCATTCACTCCTCACATTTGGGCATAGAGGGATGCCTAAGAAGGGCAAGAGAATGTGTTTATTTGTTGGGGATGAATGATCAGATAAAGACATTCATAGAGAAATGTGACATCTGCAGATCCATGGATGTGAAACAGCAGAAGGAGATCCTGTGGTCTCATGAACTACCAAGTAACCCATGGTCTAAGGTGGGGACGGATATATTCACTTCAGACAACAGAAACTACCTGATCAACGTTGATTACCTCTCTAATTTATGGGAGCTGGACTATTTACCTGACGCACGATCCACCACTGTCATCCATAAGCTGAAATCCCATTTCGCAAAACACGGTATTCCAGATGTTATCTCAGAAAATGGCCCACAATAGTCATCAGAAGATTTCAAAAGGTTCAGCAGACAGTGGGAATTTAAGCACAAGACATCATCACCGGCCAACCCACAAAGCAACGGGATGGCAGAATCAGCAGTAAAGACTGCAAAACGGCTGTTGAGAAAAGCAAAAGCTGATGGGAAGGATCCATACCTTGCCATGCTTGATCAGAAAAACACACCATCACAAGGGGTCAAAGCAAGCCCAGCACAGCGATTGTTCAGTAGGAGAACCAGAACTCTGATAACCATGCATGACAACCTGCTGCAATCAAAGGTAATTCACACTCGACAAGGACAGATTGAAAACAAGAACTGTCAGGCTGCATATTATAACAAGCATGCAAAAGATCTAGATCCTCTAAAACAAGGAGACAGAGTCCGTGTCCAGCCGGAGGAACATAACAAAAAATGGAGAAAAGCGACAGTTGTGAAACCTGTGGACTACAGGTCTTATGATGTCCAGCTCGACTCAGGGAACATTCTGAGGAGAAACCGCCGACACCTCAGGAAGGACAGAACCATAGTCATGGAAAAGACAGAGACTTGTCAGCCTGCAGAAGTGAATAGAGTAAGTGTGACAGGCTCAAAACCAAACACAGACAGTCCTGTTGTTTCTATTACAAAGTCTGTAAGAAAAGTGACTAGACCTCACTACCTTAAAGATTATGTACAGTAACCCACTAATACTCACCTCCATACTCCGGTAAAGACAACACTTTATTTTATTATAAAAGTTTATTAATTGAAGGGAATATGTATTAGAATGCATTAAGGAGAGATTACAAATACTGTCCTACTGAAATTGCAATGTTAATACATTAAGAATTTTGTATTGTGTATTTTCCAGTCAATGCAAAGCATATGTGAAGGTATACATGCTGTTCTGAGTTGTGATCAAATTGTCTTTCAGGTTGTAAGTTACTTGAAGAAGAAAAAAAAAAGAGAAAGGATGTTGGAATGGTTGTTGTTGTAGCATGGACTGTAATCAGTGGGACACCGCCTGTCTTATGTTTTTTTGCATCTGATAGTACAGACCGGGTTTGTTGTGTTCAATAAAGTTGTGTACGCAACTATATTGGCGTTAACCGTCCATTCTATTGACAATTGAGGATAGAATGAAATAGCTGTGTTCACCAGATAAGCTTTATTCCTTCCGATATTCAACTATACTCACCTCTCTGGATTCCCGTTCCCCTCAGCACATTTAACAAAGTTGTGTTGATCTTACTATCCTTTGTCCTCTTCTGTTTAAGACACTTACCCTATATAAGCCTGGTTTACTCAGTCACTCTTTGCAAAGTCTTGTACGTGGTCATGTTGCATTTTTGAGCACCTTTATTATATTATATTATATTATATTATATTATATTATATTATATTATATTATATTGTTCATGGTTTTTACTTTCTGCCCGGTTTCTTGTTTCTTCCTGTTTCCTTTCAAGGGAACTCGCGCTTTGGGAACGCCTCTGCGTGATTGCATGGTGAAGCACGTATGTCATCAGTTCAATATAGAGATGGAACGTCATAGGCGGGTGACGTCATAGACCCGGAAACTATAAAGCACACCAGCAAACACACGCCATTAGCTTCTGTTGCCTTCAACAAGTGCTCTGTGTCATTGTCTGTCTCTCTGTGTTGTGTCTGAGTTCAGACTTTTCTTGTTTTCTTACACATATTGAGAGAATAAAGAGAGAGAATATGGCGAGTGAGCAGCGCTTCAGAAAGTGTGTTCCTCCCTGTCCTCCTTTCATCACGGACGGGGGTACACACCCGATGTACGTTGCTTGTCTGGGAGAGCAGCACGCGCAGTCGGCACTCGAGGGTGCCGGCTGCGAGCACTGTGAGGCTCTGCCTCTTCGCGTGCTGCGATCTCGCCGGGCGCTCTTTGAGGAGAGCCATCTCTCGCCCCAGTCCGCATCGGCCATAAAGGCCCCATCCTTGCCCACTAAGCCTCTTAAAGTCACCTCTTCATTATTGGGCAAGGCATACTCGGCAGCAGGTCAGGCCGCTGCATGTCTGCACACCATGTCCATCATGCAGGCATATCAGGCGGACCTGCTGAAAGACCTGGGTGAGAGCCACGAGATCGGAGCCGACGTTATTAATGAGCTCCAGTCGATAGCAGATCTTGCTCTCCGGGCCACCAAGGAGATGACCAGATGTGTCGGTCGTTCTATGGCAGCCCTGGTGGCCACAGAGAGACATTTGTGGCTCAACCTTACGGAGATAAAGGAACGCAACAAGAGCTTTTTGCTTGATGCGTCGCTGTCTCCGTGAGGCCTGTTCATTGACGCTGTCACCTCAGTTACCGACAGGTTCCTGGAGGCAAAGAAGCAATCTGCGGTGCTCAAGCAGTTCCTTCCCTGTAAGCCCCAGGTCTCGTCTACTGCTGGGTGGGAGCAGCAGACCCCAAGTATGAGCTCCTCCCATAGGGCACAGCAAAAGCAGAGTGTCGCCACTCGTACACCCCTGCAGAAAGGGTCCTCGGGTGCGCGGCACTCTCAGGCACAGCCCTCCAAAGCCAGGACTGATCTGAGGACAGTCATTGTGTCAAGGAGGGCTGCGTCCAAAAAGTCCTGACGCCTTCGGGCCCAGGACTGTGAGGGTGATCCCCTCCGCAGACGGACGGTGCTTACCGCAGCATACGGTACCCGTGTGTCCGCGGTGCCCTCACGGGGTCGATCCACCAACCCCGCCCGAGTGCCGGGGCATGGAGAGCCCTCGTGAGTCATCCGAGGATGGCTCGCGCCCTCTGAGGAGGGAGTTAGCGCTGTTGAGCCAGTTGTTTCCTGCCGGCTCGCCACTTCAGGGCGCTGTGCTCACAGTGCGGAACACATCAGAGGCCAGTCTCAAGAGGCTGGTTCCCTTAGTAGATTTTGTGACAGAGTGGGAGAATTTGCCAAATTTTTTCTCGTTGGGTCCTGCAGTGCATAAGAATTGGGTACGCCATTCAGTTCAGACGCCGTCCTCCCAGTTTCAACGGGGTCCTCTCCACTGTAGTGGGCCCAGAGGAGGCTCTGGTGATGACTCAAGAAGTACAGACTCTGCTGCGAAAGGGGGCTATAGAGAGGGACAGAGAGTCAGGCTTTTAATAGTGCCAAAGAAGGATGGAGGGCTGCGCCCCATCTTAGATCTTCGCGTCCTGAACCGAGCAGTGGCAAAGCTCAAGTTCAGGATGCTAACACTCAAACAGATCGTGTCTCAGATCAGGTCCGAGGACTGGTTTGTCACGATAGATCTCAAAGATGCATATTTTCATATCTCCATCCTTCCGCAGCACAGGAAGTACCTGAGGTTCGCTTTCAGGGGAGAAGCGTACCAATATCGGGGGCTTCCCTTCGGTCTAGCTCTTTTGCCCCGCACGTTCACGAAGTGCATGGACGCTGCTCTGGTCCCCTTGCGTATGCAGGGGATTTGTGTGCTCAATTACATCGACGAATGGCTGATCCTAGCACAGTCAGCTCGTCTCGCGGTCCAACATTGAGATGTTGTTCTCGCGCATATGAGGAGGTTGGGGCTGAGGCTCAACTCCAAGAAGAGCGTCCTTTCTCCTGTGCAGAATATCACTTATCTGGGCGTGAGTTGGGATTCGGTCTCTATGCAGGCCCGTCTGTCAGAGCCGATCCTCTCGGCCATGAAAGGGGTGAAGCTAGACCAGTCACTCAATGCAAAGCAGTTCCAGAGACTGTTAGGTCTGATGGCGGCAGCATCCAACGTGATTCCTTCGGGTCTGCTGTACATGAGCCTCTGCAGTGGTGGCTCAAAACCAAGGGCTTTTCCCAGAGGGGAAACCCCTTTCGCATGATCAAGGTTTCGTAGCGGTGTCTCCGTACCTTAGTTATGTGGAAGGATCCTTGGTTTCTGGCCCAAGGCCCATCCCTGGGGGCACCTTGTTAGCGTGCGTCTCTGACCACGGATGCCTCCCTGACGGGTTGGGGGGTGACCATGAGTGGCCGCTCTGCCCAGGGCCTGTGGTAGGAGCACCATCATTCGTGGCACATAAATTGCCTGGAAATGTTGGCAGTGTTTCAGGCTCTGAAGCACTTCCTGCCACATCTCAGGGGTCATCATGTGTTTGTGCGCACAGACAGTACATCGGTGGTCTCCTATATAAACCATCAGGGAGGTTCAAGGTCCCGTCGCTTATACAAGTTGGCGTGCCTTATCCTCCTCTGGGCTCAGGGGAAATTGCTGTCAGTCAGGGCAATGTACATCCCAGGGAGCCAGAATGTGGAAGCAGACATCCTGTTGAGGCAGGGGCCGAGGCCCAGGGAGTGGAGACACCACACCGAGGTGGTGGAGCTCCTTTGGGAGAAGTTTGGCAGGGCTCACGTGGACCTGTCTGCCACTCACAAGAACGCTCATTGTTGTCTGTGATTCTCCCTGTCGCCCCCAGCTCCTCTCGGGCTGCATGCGATGGTACAGGAGTGGCCGAGGCTGCCCCTGTACACTTTCCTCCCGATTGCTCTGCTTCCGGGAGTTCTACAGAGAGTGTGCTGGGATGGAGCCCATCTTCTGCTAGTAGCCCCGTTCTGGCCAGGCCGAGTATGGTTCTCAGACCTTGTGTCTCTCCTCGACGGCTCTCCCCTCGAGATTCCGCTCAGGAGAGACCTTCTCTCTCAGGCAGGCGGTGTCTTCATAAACCCTCGTCCAGAGTTGTGGAAACTGTGGAACTGGCCTCTGAGGGGCCCAGCTCATAAGCTCTGGTCTCTCATCCGAGGTTGTTGAGACCATTCTACACTCCAGAGCTCCCTCCACGAGGAAACTTTACACTCTAAAGTGGAGTCTTTTCACCTTGTGGTGTAGAGATCGCCTGTGGGATCCAGTTAACTGCCCTGCGAGTTCCTGACGCAGTGCGAGTTCCCTTGAAAGGGAATGTCTCGTTTACGACTGTAACCTTAGTTCCCTGAATAGGGAACGAGACGCTGCGTCACCCTGCCATACTCCTCGCATGCCCGCAAGCGCCTTGTTTCAGGCCTTTCCAGAAGCTAACAGAGTATGTTTGCCGGTGTGCTTTATAGTTTCCGGGTCTATGACGTCACCCGCCTATGACGTTCCGTCTCTCTTTTGTACTGATGACATATGTGCTTCACGACGCAATCACGCAGAGGCGTTCCCAAAGCGGTGACGCAGCGTCTCGTTCCCTATTCAGGGAACTAAGATTACAGTCGTAACCGAGACATTTTCCTGTATACTGTTGTTGTTTGGACTGTTTACCCTGTGTTTTGACCTATTGCCTGTCTTTTGGATCAAGTTTTTGTATTGCCCTTCAATAAAACTGCATTTGGATCCTCAATCTTTGTGTCTTGGAGCAGTGCATGACAATTGGACCTAAGACGTTGCAGTTGAGCAGATCTAACTTTTAATATTGTTATATTTGTCTTAAGAACTGTGCTGATTAAGGTAACATGTAAATGTACAGTGGATACGGAAAGTATTCAGACCTCCTTAAATTTTTCACTCTTTGTTATATTGTAGCCATTTGCTAAAATCATTTAAGTTCAGTTTTTTCTCATTAATGTACACACAGCACCCCATATTGACAGAAAAACACAGAATTGTTGACATTTTTGTATATTTATTTAAAAAAAGAAAAACTGAAATATCACATGGTCCTAAGTATTCAGACCCTTTACTGTGACACTCATATATTTAACTCAACTGCTGTCCATTTCTTCTGATCATCCTTGAGATTAGGATTACTTGATTAGGAAAGCCACACACCTGTCTATATAAGACCTTACAGCTCACAGTGCATGTCAGAGCAAATGAGAATCATGAGCTCAAAGGAACTGCCTGAAGAGCTCAGAGACAGAATTGTGGCAAGCCACAGATCTGGCCAAGGTTACAAAAAAAATTCTGCTGCACTTAAGGTTCCTAAGAGCACAGTGGCCTCCATAATCCTTAAATGGAAGATGTTTGGGATGACCAGAACCCTTCCTAGAGCTGGCCCTCCGGCCAAACTGAGCTATCGGGGGAGAAGAGCCTTGGTGAGAGAGGTAAAGAAGAACCTAAAGATTACTGTGGCTGAGCTCCAGAGATGCAGTCGGGAGATGGGAGAAAGTTGTAGAAAGTCAACCATCACTGCAGCCCTCCATCAGTCAGGGCTTTATGGCAGAGTGGCCCGACAGAAGCCTCTCCTCAGTGCAAGACACATGAAAGCCTGCATGGAGTTTGCTAAAAAAACACCTGAAGGACTCCAAGATGGTGAGAAATAAGATTCTCTGGTCTGATGAGACCAAGATAGAACTTTTTGGCCTTAATTCTAAGCGGTATGTGTGGAGAAAACCAGGCACTGCTCATCACCTGTCCAATACAGTCCCAACAGTGAAGCATGGTGGTGGCAGCATCATGCTGTGGGGGTGTTTTTCAGCTGCAGGGACAAGACGACTGGTTGCAATCGAGGGAAAGATGAATGCGGGCAAGTACAGGGATATCCTGGATGAAAACCTTCTCCAGAGTGCTCAAGACCTCAGACTGGGCCGAAGGTTCACCTTCCAACAAGACAGTGACCCTAAGCACACAGCTAAAATAACGAAGGAGTGGCTTCACAACAACTCTGTGACTGTTCTTGAATGGCCCAGCCAGAGCCCTGACTTAAACCCAATTGAGCTGCAGAGTCCACTAACGTTTACCATCCAACCTGACAGAACTGGAGAGGATCTGCAAGGAGGAATGGCAGAGGATCCCCAAATCCAGGTGTGAAAAACTTGTTGCTATTAGATCAAAAGGGTGCTTCTACTAAATACTGAGCAAAGGGTCTGAATACTTAGGACCATCTGATATTTCAGTTTTTCTTTTTAAATAAATCTGTTTTTCTGTCAATATGGGGTGCTGTGTGTACATTAATGAGAAAAAAATGAACTTAAATGATTTTAGCAAATGACTGCAATATAACAAAGAGTGAAAAACGTAAGGGGATCTGAATACTTTCCGTACCCACTGTATATACACCGATCAGGCATAACATTATGACCACTGACAGGTGAAGTGAATAACACTGATTATCTCTTCATCACGGCACCTCTTAGTACAAACCCGATTCCAAAAAAATTGGGGCACTGTACAAATTGTGAAAAAAGGAATGCAATAATTTACAAATCTCATAAACTTATATTTTATTCACAATAGAATATAGGTAACATATCAAATGTTGAAAGTGAGACATTTTGAAATGCCATGCCAAATATTGGCTCATTTTGGATTTCATGAGAGCTACACATTCCAAAAAAGTTGGGACAGGTAGCAATAAGAGGCCGGAAAAGTTAAATGTACATATAACTTATTAGGTCAATTGGCAACATGATTGGGTATAAAAAGAGCCTCTCAGAGTGCCAGTGTCTCTCAGAAGTCAAGATGGGCAGAGGATCACCAATTCCCCCAATGCTGTGGAGAAAAATAGTGGAGCAATATCAGAAAGGAGTTTCTCAGAGAACAATTGCAAAGAGTTTGAAGTTATCATCATCTACAGTGCATAATATCATCCAAAGATTCAGAGAATCTGGAACAATCTCTGTGCGTAAGGGTCAAGGCCGGAAAACCATATTGGATGCACTGCATCACATACAGGACAACATGGGCTCAGGAATACTTCCAGAAAACATTGTCGGTAAACACAATCCACCATGCCATTCGCCGTTGCCGGCTAAAACTCTATAGGTCAAAAAAGAAGCCATATCTAAACATGATCCAGAAGTGCAGATGTTTTCTCTGGGCCAAGGCTCTTTCAAAATGGATTGTGGCAAAGTGGAAAACTGTTCTGTGGTCAGACAAATCAAAATTTGAAGTTCTTTTTGGAAAACTGGGACACCATGTCATTCGGACTAAAGAGGACAAGGACAACCCAAGTTGTTCTCAGCGCTCAGTTCAGAAGCCTGCATCTCTGATGGTATGGGGTTGCATGAGTGTGTGTGGCATGGGCAGCTTACACATCTGGAAAGGCACCATCAATGCTGAAAGGTATATCCAAGTTCTAGAACAACATATGCTCCTATCCAGACATTGTCTCCTTCAGGGAAGACATTGCATTTTCCAACATGACAATGCCAGACCACATACTGCATCAATTACAACATCATGGCTGCGTAGAAGAAGGATCCGGGTACTGAAATGGCCAGCCTGCAGTCCAGATCTTTCACCCACAGAAAACATTTGGTGCATCATAAAGAGGAAGATGCGACAGAAAAGACCTAAGACAGTTGAGCAACTAGAAACCTGTATTAGACAAGAATGGGACAACATTCCTATTCCTAAACTTGAGCAACTTGTCTCCTCAGTCCCCAGATGTTTGCAGACTGTTATAAAAAGAAGAGGGGATGCCACACAGTGGTAAACATGGCCTTGTCCCAACTTTTTTGAGATGTGTTGATGCCATGAAATTTAAAATCAACTTATTTTCCCCTTAAAATTATAAATTTTCTCAGTTTAAACATATGATATGTCATCTATGTTGTATTCTGAATAAAATATTGAAATTTTAAACTTCCACATCATTGCATTCTGTTTTTTTTTTAGAATCGGGTTTGAAGGTGGGATATATTAGGCAGCAAGTGAACATTTTGTCCTCACAGTTGATATGTTGGAAGCAGGAAATATTGGCAAACATAAGGATTTAAGCGAGTTTGACAAGGACCAAATTTGTGATGGCTCATTGATGCACGTGGGGAACGAAGGCTGGCCTGTGTGGTCCAATCAAACAGATGAGCTACTGTAGCTTAAATTGCTCAAGAAGTTAATGGTGGTTCTGACAGAAAGGTGTCAGAATACAGTTTGTTTGCGGATAGGGCTGCATAGCTGCAGACCAGTCAGGGTGCCCATGCTGACCCCTGTCCACCGCTGAAAGTGCCAACAGTGGGCACATGAGCATCAGAACTGGACCACGGATCAATGGAAGAAAGTGGCCTGGTCTGATGAATTCTGTTTTCCTTTACATCACGTGGATGGCTGGGTTCGTGTGCATTGCTTACCTAGGGAACCAATGGCACCAGGATGCACTATGCCATAGTGACTATGGGAACGTACCACCTACCACCTACCTAAGCACTGTTGCAGACCATGTACACCCTTTCACGGAAACGGTATTCCCTGGTGTCTCTTTTAGCAGGATAATGCACCCTGCCACAAAGAAAAAATGGTTCAGGAATGGTTTGAGGAGCGCAACAGTTAGTTTGAGGTGTTGACTTGGCCTCCAAATTCCCCAGATCTCAGTCCAATCGAGCATCTGTGATGGAAATAGTTTATTTGCATTGTAAGACTAGGAAAACTTGCATAATGCCAGAATGTGAAGAAAGGAAATTAGCATCTAAACACTCACACTCACACTCACACCCACACCCACACTCACACCCACACTCACACACAGACACCACACACAACACACACACACACTGTGGCAAGGAATACACAATCTCCATTATTGTATGACTAAGCATATTTAGATCTGCATTAATTACATTGGAAGATTCCTGAACAAACACAGTGATTGATATCTATCTATCTATCTATCTATCTATCTATATATATATATATACACCTTCATAACTGTGATTGAATATTGCTGTTGTTATTATTATATGGTTTATTGATGAATATCATCTATTTAAATATGTAAGTTGCACTGACTTTTTGCCATATTTCCTTAGAGAAATTCAGACCAAGAATACTTAAATTCCACTACTACTCGGGTATCATTAGTATCATTAGATGCTTTAATGAGACCACCCTACCATTCAGAGACCTTGAAAAATCACTTGAGATCAGACGTACCAATCGCACTTGCTGACATAAACCCACTTTATGTTTTTGTTGCATTATGTGCTCTCATACATTTCCTTATGACTTCAAGTTCATCAGTGTTCATTCATTAAGTGGCCATTAAGATGCTTTTCAGGTGTCTCACACCAAGCAGCGTGTAACCATGGAGAAGCCTTCCACCTATTAAAAGTCTGCCCAGATAACCGCACCGTGGGAGGTTAGAGGTTGGACAAGTAGGGTCAGATTATCATCGGGAAGGTGCTACAGAAGCAGAAGTTTCTCCATGAAGGAGTGACACGTTAACTGAACAAGTCACAAGGTCCCAGACTGAACCTATGAACGGTGCCCACATGCTGTGCTGAACCACAGGTAGAACACCTGAACACATTCATCCACCTGCTGAACTCAAACTACATACACCTGGTGAGACGGTGTCCTGCAGGAACACAGATCCCTCTGAAGGTCTCTACCACTGCTAACTTTACAAAGACAAGTTCTGAGCTACATCTCAAGGATTACAAACCAACATTTAACTGTGACCCCATGGGACCCACCAGAGTTTTACCTAACGGCATCAAGAGGTGGACTGTAAGACTAAGAAAGTCCCGTAACCATGAGTGTCTCCTATAGACGCTCAGCATTATGTAATTTTAAGAAGTCAGGTATCCATATTCTATTCTTAAACTTCAGAGTATTTGATGTTATGTGTAGACTAACTTTTAATTGATTATGTAATCACTGTTATACATTTACCTGACTGTTAATAAATTGTTACATTTTGATCTATTCTGATTTACTCTGGAATTATTAACTATCTCTAGTAGGACTAGATTATGAACGGGTATAATTTCAACCAAGGATTAAACAGAATAATTCAATGGTAACTATTAAATATAAATGACCAAATAACCAATTGGCATTTTAACCTAAATTCGAAATTATGATTCAATGGAGTCAGATAAAGATAAATTGGAATTAAAGGTGAAAACACCTAACGCGCAGCAACCTTCGCCCGCGGATCGTTACCCTCATTGGAACGATTTTAGCGGGCCTTACAGCATACTGACAACGTTTACATTTGTGAATGTAAAACACCATGGCATTATGCATTAGGCCCAACAAAAGGTCTGACCTTTATGGAGTATTTCTGTGGAGTATATGGAGTATTTCTGTGGCAAAAATACCCCTTCCGGTTTCTCACAAGTTTCGGAAAGTTATCTTATAAGCCGCTAAGCAAATACAGTTACAGTACATACCACATAGAGACGTCCTGGTGTAGTCTTTGTTGCTGCTGCTCCCATTCAATTTCAGCCTCCGGATCAGATTCTGGATCATATAAGTATGGCTGAATCTGATTGATAGCCATGATTTATTTAGGATAACGTTTTCTTTTTCAAGTTTAAGGATGTCACAGCTTTCAGACGCTCTCAACGCAATAGCTGTGCGCACTCGTGATTCTTTAGCTCCGCCCACGCGATATGCCTCCAGCCGCTCGGGTTTATTCGCAAATCTTTCTTTTATAAATATAATAAAACGACTTTTTGGAGATATGAATGATGCAATACTACTCTATAGGTACTCAAGATTGACAAAAACTGAGTGTAACACCCCCTTTAATAAAACGACAACAACACAAATAACTCTTTCCCAAGCAATGGGCTCAATGATCCATCACAACAAGAGGTTCCCTCAATGTGCATAATGTTGTGGATGGAAATGCACAATGAGTCACCTGTTCTTTAGTTCAATATTCAATATCCCTCATATGGGTCAACTTTTTGAAAGGATAGGACAATATTTGGCTGAGCTACAACAGCTTTCCTGTAGCTCAAACAATAAATGCGTGGCGTTAGCATTTCTTCCTTTAGGTGAGTATATATATATATATAGTTAGAAAGTTATCCTGTTTTATATATATATATATATAAAACAGGATAACTTTCCTGTAGCTCAAACAATAAGAGTGTGGTGCTAGCAATGCCAAGGTCATGGGTTCGATTCCCAGGGAAAGCAAGAACTGACAAAATGTAAAAATGTGTACCTTGAATGCAATGTAAGTCACTTTGGATAAAAGTGTCTGCCAAATGTAAATGTAATTTGAAAATCTGAGGGTGCAAAAAATCTAAATATTGAGAAAATTGCCTTTAAAGTTGTCCAAATGAAGTAGCAAGGCATATTACTAATAATAATATATTTTGATACATTTACAGTAGGACATTTACTAAATATCTTCATGGAACATGATCTTTACTTAATATCCTAATGAAAAACTGGTAATTTTGACCCATACAATGTATTGTTGGCTATTACCACAAATATACCTGTGCGACTTATGACTGGTTTTGTGGTTCAGGGTCACATATGTTACTGTCTCACAGGACTGGAGACTCAGAACAGTGTATCTGTTAATGTCTCACCAAATGGGAGACTCAGAGAATGGTGCATCTGTTAATATCTTACTTGATGAACCAGAGAATCAGAACAGTGTGGCTGTTAATGTCTTTTTCCTCACAGACTGGATACTGGAGAATGTGGTCAAATCTGTTGCTTCCTCACAAGCTGTAAACTCAGATCATGCAATCTGTTGATGTCTCCCTCTACTCAGGCCCAAAACTCAATGACATTCTGTTGAAAACGTATATTTATCCCTTTCCGATGAGGAGGAGATTGCAATTTGGCACTTTTCCATTTTGGTGCTGTTATTGGCTGCTGGCATTAGAAGGGGCACAAACAGTGCCCCTTGTGGAACTTATTTGCATAATCTAAAGCAAACATGTAGAACAGTGTCTTTAAAGTTTTACCAGTCCATTATTTCCAAACCACCATCAGAATACCTTTGGCAAACATGATGGAAAAG
Organism: Paracanthobrama guichenoti; assembly: GCA_018749465.1. Classification (NCBI taxonomy): domain Eukaryota; kingdom Metazoa; phylum Chordata; class Actinopteri; order Cypriniformes; family Gobionidae; genus Paracanthobrama; species Paracanthobrama guichenoti. Next base: position 20,337,823 of record CM031961.1, on the reverse strand, counting down.
GTTAAACTATCATGCATTTATTTAGTTATATGTTAACAGCTGAATTTGTGCAAGATGTTGCACTACAAATAGCTGTCACTAAGAATCCAGAAGGTCCTAAGGAAATTTTACGGCAGTCTGGGCCTTAACCTTAGGGATTAGTTTCAAGATGGGTGAACATTGGACCACAGAAAGTGCCTGTGGACCAATGAGAAGTCCTGTCCTTCCCACGCTTGGTACTAGGGGTCCTCTTCTTTTCCTCTAAGAGGTGTCTGTCAGTTGTCCTAGCATCCTTATCTGATGGTGTTGGACATTTGATTGGGCTACTTCACCAAGATCCAATCAAAATGTAGCAAACCTTTCTCCACTGTTGTAGTCATAGAGGGGCCCTGCCCTCCGCAAAAACGCCTCCTATACCCTTAAACAGGGCACTATTTGAGGGGAAAGCTATTTGTAATGGTGTCGGAAACCATAGTGGACGTTATTGTGTGGATTCATTCAGTCCTAATAATAATGCACAGCAATAACTAGTGTAAAACTGATGTACTGATGTCATAGAGGGGCCCTGCCCTCGAAAATCGGCTCCTATACCCTTAAACAGGGCACTATTTGAGAGGAAAGCCATTTGTTGTGGTGTTGAAAACCATAGTGGACGTTATCGTGTGGACTCATTCAGTCCTAATAATAATGCACAGCAATAACTAGTGTAAAACTGATGTACTCTCAATGGCTAGAAAATACCTATAATGCACTGTGAGGGTCATGCCGAATTAATTCCTGTTTCTCGCCAGAGGATGGCACCGCAGCTGAATCATCCATCCATCCATTTTTCTAAACCGCTGACCCAATGTGTGTACAGCGTAATAGCATACTGGTATAAATTCCTTTTGAAAATTCATAAGACTGCACTTTATCTGTATGGCATATATACATTTCAACAGTATGAATTTACACATTATTCTATGTGGAATATTGATTGCAAGACACTGGAATGGATTCACAGTTACAATTTTACTGTTGGTTACAATTTTAAAGTTTGTGAAACGTTTGCCCGTTCCCGCCTCCTTCTTCCCATAACAACTAGCCTTGTTACACTGGTGCCGAAACCCAGGAGGAAGGACCCGGCCCTGAGGAGGTCGTGCAGCACGAAGGAGTGGAGTCGCCAGTAGCTGCCCGATGCAGTGGTGCTTGAACGATGGAAGAACAGGTAGGACGGAGAGCTCACTGCAGTGCTCCTGGGTTGAGGAAGCGTGGCTGCCACCCGAGAGGAAGTGGAGGAGTCGGTGCCATTTGCCATGTTTGGGGCGAAGCATAGGGCGAAGCATGGGGCGAAGGATGTCCAGTACCATCAATATCTATATTATATGTCTATATTCCAGGGCATTTGAAGATGGGAGCAGACATCCTGTCGAGTCAGGGCCTGAGGCCCGGGGATTGGGGACTTATCTCGGATGTGGTGGAGTTGACTTGGCAGAAGTAAGGCAGAGTGGAAGTCGACCTGTTTGCCTCAGCATAGTCGACTCACTATTCACTCTGATTCACCCTCATATCTCTAATTCCAGTTAGGCTAGATGCCATGGTACTGATGTGGCAGTCTGTTATTTGTGGCTCTGTTATGACTGGCCAGAGTCTGGTTCTTAGAACCTATGTCTCTCCTGGAAGATCGATTCTCCATCCCCGGCCCGAGATTTGGGAACTGTGGATCTCATAGATTCTGGTCTCTCAACCAAGGTTGTTGAAACCAACCTAAATACTAGATCTCTCTCCATAGTCCTAGTCTTCCATAGTCCTGGAAGGCTTATCAAAGGCTCCAATTGAGCCCTTGGTGTCAGCCTCTGAAAAATTTCGGACTCAAGGTTAACTTGGCTTAAGAGATTAGGAGACTTTCCAGCCCTTTCAGTTGCCCCCTCCTGCTTAGTTTTTGCCCCTTGACTGGTCAAAGTTCTATGTAACAAATTAGCTCAAAGAGGAAAATTAATAATAAATCATAACTTATGATTAATTATATTTGGATCAGTTAATCAGATTAATGTAGCTAAATTAATATTAGTTAATTAATCAGTTCATCCAACGAACACTCATTATTGAACATTTATTAATTCTAAAGAAAGGGTATTTTTCATGGCCATAGAATAATAATTCTTTCTTAGCATGTATCATGCTTAGAGCATATAACAAGATCAGAAATCGTTTAAGTGATATTAATCAAAAGGCAGAATCAGAACCAGGGAGCTCATATGTATTGTGCACAAGTTATATTAGCTAAATCACAAACACAACTAATCTAAACAAAATACATGCACACAATCACACAAACAAGGGTAAAATGGAAAGTGACAGAATGAAACTGGAAACGGAAACAGGGAATGATGCTATGGAAAAGTCATTTAACCATATATGAGAAGAACCATCCGCTTATTATTTTTAAAGTACCTTGTTTTTTACTGCTTATCCTAACCCCCTGTTTAAAATATGCAGTACTTGCATTGCCTTTGCAGTTTGTTGTTCTAACGAGGGTTGTGATGATTCCGTGAGTCAGTGGTGTTGAAGTTGCAATCGATTTCTTCTGCGTTGAGTGAAGAAATGCTGACAAACTTGCATGGTTAGTCTGAATCTGTTATAGTTTGGAGAGAGTTCTCCCTCTCCCTTGGTTATGCACATAGTTGGGTGCAGATTACGGCCTGCTGGCGCTGGCCAGAGAGACTACACAGCAACCAGGAGCAGCAAGGAAGTCGATACAAAAGTGTGACACAAAAAATATTTTTCCCCATCCTATGACCAAGAAATATATAGAAATTACATTAATGATGATCAGAAACAACCCAGCTAAATACAAAAATATGTTCTTAGAATGTTTTGCTAACATTCCCATTCTTATGAAAACATTATTTCTGAATGTTTTTCAAACAATGAAAATGTCCAGTTTTTTAATGTATTAAGAATGTTTTTTCTTGGTTGATGTGAATGTTAAAGGAAGATTCCGTTCTATAAATTTGAAAATGTTATGAAAACGTTATTTCTAAAAGTTTTCTGAACATTTCAAAACACACTGAACTGATAGACAGTTCATCACTGGGCTCAAATACAGACACTTGAGTATCGCTAATTTGCTGCATGTCTTGGGAAATTGGAGTGCCTGGAGGAAACCCACACTGACACACGTTACCCCTTTTCCACCAGGATGAACCGGGTGCTAGTTCAGAGCCAGTGCTAGTGCCAGTTCTGAGTTGGTTTGACTGACGAGCCTTCTAAGAACCGGTTTGTCTTTCCACATGCTAGAGAGGCACCGCAGAGCCAGGTCTTACGTCACTGTATACGTCTCATCTTTCTCAGCGACTCTAGCGGGAAACACAAACACACCAGGCTTGTTCGAGATGCATCGGCACTGCGAAGCCCAGCGTATGATATCAATATGCCGCATGAGCCATTCAAAAGCATAAGGAGTCGTATGCTCTCGCTGTACTTTGATCATACGGTGATCGGTCTGCACAGCGCCGATGCATCTCGAAATGCACATGAGTGAGTTCATATGTTAATTTCCTTTGTTTTCAGAGAGTCACCATCTCCTACAGTTCTTCCAGTGCCCTTCTTCCAGTTCCAGTCTTATGTGACAACTATACCTTCATGATTATTTGAATAGAATTTGAAAGTAAAATTATCTAAATTATTTAGTTAAATATCACTTAATGAGCCTATTTTTGCAAAACAGTGCCTGAGGGAAGATATTTGGGTCAAGCTGGGTCAAGTCAACCACAGCACCCTGCTGAAAAATCCAGCATAAACCAGCACAAATTCCTTGTTGGTCAAAGGTTAGTGCTGGTATAGTGCTGGTCTAGCTGATGGACCAGCACAGCCATGCTGTTCTCAACATGATTTACTAGAATATAGTCTTTCTGGTGAAAGTGGTTAACCAAGATGGTCTAAGTGGGTTGAGTGTGAATAAAACAGCTTTTTGTATGCAATCAGTGACAGATGACTGGACCCTCTACAAAACACATGGCTGAGGATCATCTCCTCACTCTCCAGCAAGATGTTTGCCCTCTGAAGTGGTATGTGGAGGAATTTCTTGAATATTCCTATCTGGTGATCTGGAGTGCTACAATTAGGGTGACCATATTTTGATTACAGAAAACCAGGACACTCGACCCAGCAATGAGATAGACTGCCCTAGTGCTGGTCAATTTAATGGCCCAATGAAAAATAATGAAAACCAGGACATTTTCATCACTTTATAAAAACAGCCAGGACGGCCAAGACAATGTTTAATGCCTGCTTTCAGATGGGACTGGACAATGATTTATTTTGATTCCTTTTTCCTGGTGATTGTTATAGGGTCGTAGCAGACTTTATAAATTATGTCCTCTATTTAAACGGTTCCGATTTTGTAGTTAATGCTGTTTCTGAGGACAATCACAATCATTACTCAGTCCCTGTCCGAAAGCTTGTAGGCACTCCAGCTCACCCTAAACCTGCACCATCAACAGTCCATTGGGACCATCACATCCAGGTTCCCATCTACCCTCAAGCCAGAAAGATTTCTAACAGTGCTGACCTGGTTGCAAAGGTGGCAGATCCTGCATTTGCCTCATTTATGCTCTCGGCCCAGAGCCCAGGCAGAAGCTTGCTCTAGCCCAAAAGGATGCGCCTTCTGGGAGAGGGAGGGTACAGTAACATGTTTGGTTCATTTGTTCAGTTTCCCGTCCCTCTGTCTGTCTAATGCTGATTTACATTTACATTCATGCATTTGGCAGACGCTTTTATCCAAAGTGACTTACATTGCATTCAAGGTACACATTTTTACATTTTGTCAGTTCTTGCTTTCCCTGGGAATCGAACCCATGACCTTGGCAGTTTTTTTCAGAATTAAGGCAGTTCTGAAGGCGAAAGGGGGTCAAACACCATATTAGTATGGTATTCCTAATAATCCTTTAGGTGAGTGTATATATATACTGCTCCGAAGTTTCACAGCATTAGATTGTCCAAATATTTTCTAAAAATATAAAAAGTTTGCTAACAAATGATACCTATATATTATTTGACTCTCCTTGCTATAGTTTTGGAGTTATGAGTCTTTAAAGTTGTGTGTCACTCAGACAAAAAAAAACTCTAAAAATACCCTCAGGGCTTAAGGGGTTAAACAGGAAACAAAGTTCACAAACTGAAGGGAAACGAAGGACACATTTGGAGAATTGGGATGCAGCTATTGTATCAACTTCACTTGCTGGTAAACTGGTGCAGTACCCAAATCTGTAGAACCAGTCAACTGGAACCAATCATTTCAGGAAGCGCTTGTTTTTTTTTTTTTTTTGCAACATACATCAGGCAGTACATGGTCCCTGGTGACTTCCTCATCACTGGAGAGATCAAGCAATGTTAGGAGTGGTGCGCCTTATTTTGAGGTGACAAACTGGACAAACTCAGTGTCCTTCTTTTCATGAATTAGCATTAAATTAATTATTAAAATTATAATGTAAAGGAATAATACCGATAATTTGTATCTTCTCTTATTCATTGGAACCTCTCAGAATAACACCAGAACATATGTTAAAATGCAACTCTTAAGCATAACTACTGTTCATCTTCTTTGTAACACTGCCACCCATTTGCAAAGGTTATTGACACATCTGATAATTTGTACTTAAAACGTTCTTCTTTGTTCACAGAACATGCATCACTCATCTTAGGCCCAGGCAATGTGTTAAACTAATATGAGAAGATTTGTCATAGCCACGTCATGGCATTTGCACTATAAACCTCATATAAAAAGGGCGGTTAGAGAGACAACTTATTCTCATTATAGTCTCATATTTTATTATCTCAGCTGTACATTTAATAGTAGGTAACTGAAAAAAAAAAAAAAAAAAACATTACATTAATCATATTATGATTTTAACTAGAGTTTAAAAAATAACAATACTGCAAATTTTGTGAAGGTGTTACTGTTACAATTCTATGCTATTGTTATTATTAAGTGATGTTAATTTTCACACCAATAATGATTTGACAGAAATGTTGAAATGTTCTTATCTCATTACAGATGATGGGGCCGTTCCAGATTTACTTTGCTGTTTTCTGGACTTTGCTTCTCATGACCGTTTCTGGAGAGGATGACATAGCTGCATCAAAAGAGTGTGAGGATGCTCCCTTTGTTCCAGGACACAATCTTGCTGGAGAGGGATTTGATGTTGTGACCATGGAGCGAAAAGGTTCTTATGTGATCGACACAGAAAAATGGGATTTGGGAAACGGCACTTGTAAATTACGCAAGAACAGATACATGAATGGAATAAAACAGAAGCTACCAGCAGCAGTTGTAGACTGGAGGACCTTGCCAAAGTGTTCAATGAAAGTCTCCAGTCAGATCTTTGAATCAAGTGAAGCACTGGTCAATGATTCATCGTCAGCACTCTCGGTCAGCTGGAAAGTTGGTTTAGATGTGAAAGCTGCTGGAGCTGCAGTCGGAAACACTCATTCCAGAGAAGCCAAATTTGCAATGCAAAAATCAAAAGAAGACAAATACAGTTTCACCAAACATGAAGTTGTATGCAGCTTTTACAGGTGAGAAAGCTGGCTTGTTTTTTCTCATTGAATGACTATGAGAAGAAATTAAAACTTTAACTGTAAATTGCTCCCTCTTTTATCCCACTGAATATAAGCTTGTTAACTGTTTCTTTATAGATATCGTGTAGCTGAAAATCCTCCTCTTCATGCAGAGTTTCTTAAAGCAATCAAATCACTCCTGCATCCTATGATCCAGACGCCTACAAACTGATCTCCACATATGGTACTCACTTTACCACAGGTGTCAAGTTAGGGGGGAAAAATAAAGCCATAACAGCAATCAAAGCCTGTCAGGCATCAATGAGTGGACTTACGGACACTGCGGTGAAAGACTGTTTGGATGTAGAAGCCTCTGCTAGCTACTCCATAGCAACTGTGAAGGCAGAGAGCCATTTTTGTAAAGAAAAAAAGAAGAAGATGGGGAACAATGAAAAGTTCAGCAGCATGTTCAGTGAGCGTCAGACAGAGATTATCGGAGGAAACATAAATGGAGAAGATCTGCTTTTTGCTGGTTCATCACACCCAAATTCCCTTAAGAACTGGCTTGAGTCTTTGAAGAGCCTCCCTGACATTGTGCACTACTCTCTGAAACCCCTCCATTTCTTACTGAGTAGTAAACACCCTGCAAGGAAAGGGCTGAAGAGAGCTGTTGAAAAATACATCATAGAAAATGCCCTCATGAAGGTTTGCTCTGAGCCTTGCAAGATTGGCAGGAAGTGCAGTGCAAGAGATCGATGTGCTTGTGTTTGTGAAGGCAGTCAAATGATAAAGTCTAATTGCTGTCCAGCTGAAAAAGGACTTGCCACCCTAAAAGTCTACAACCTCAGAGCCAAAGGTCTGTATGGAGATGTAACTACTCAAACGGATGGTGCTGTATCAGTTACATATAGCAGACAAAAGAAGCGCACTGAGACTATTAATAATAATGACAATCCACGTTGGCCAGAAACATTCGAGTTTGGTGCTATTAAGATAAGAATGGGCAATAAACTGACTTTTAAAGTATATGATGCAGACAGCTACTGGAACAGTGATCTCCTTGGCAAATGCTCTTTTAATCTTAGAAGTGGAGTTGTGAGTGAGGCTTGTGTTTTTACATACGGTACCTTCTTTTTTACCTATGAAGTGATATGTGCACCCAGTCTAAAGGGCCCACAGTGTAATAAATACATGCCTTCTCCAATGGCTGCCCCTCTGGCTGACATTTTCAGCTCAAGAAATGGGGTTCTGGTTAAAGACATGCCCAGACTTGAATCAGCTCAAAATTTCTCAAGTAAATTCAAGAGCCCTTATGGAAAACGGATAAAGCTGTAGGATTTTAGTAGGAGCTCAAATCAGGCCTTATGCATTAAAGCCATAATCTTGCACCGCTTCCTAATAATCAAATGCTTTAAATGCTTAAGAACAAACTTTGCTCAGTTCTTTTCATTCCAATTACTTGTCTTTGTATTTTGTTTTATTAAAGCATTCACAAAACATGATCTGTGTAATTTATTTACTTTTTGGGAATTAAGAAAGGCATCCTAAAACTGCTAGAACTGATAGCTGTTCTGCAAAAGATCTGTATCTAAAACCTTCTTCTACTCTATCATTGTTTGTGGTTATTTGAATAGAATGATTCATTTGAATGTACAATCATATTAACTTTATGAGAAAAAAAGAAGTAATTGAAGCAAGTTCAGTCACTTTGTGTCAAGTTAAATCATAGCTATCAGGGGCCTGTAACATGATGGCAGTTGAACATACTCAGGGTTAGGGGATTAGTTTTGAGTTGACACAATGAAAATATCCATCCAGGCAAGATATTTATATTCATTTAAACTAAATGTTTAACTAAAAGTTAGTTTACTTTGTTTCTCAATTAAATTGCGTCAGCAAAAGCAAAATTACTTTATTGCATCAGACATGTGTCAATTTGCTCCCAGCTGATTGGTTGAAATTTTATTTAGATCTCAAACCTAGAATGTAACCTGCCCTGGAGCAGGTTAGCCTTGGAGCACAAGTTACTAAGGTGATGAACCTGCTAAAATCGGATACACTTTCATGGTGCCTAAAACCAGGGTTGGCACAAACTAAACTGAATACTCATACTGAAATATCCTCAAAAACCAGCTTCATGCCTCAGATGTGTAGAGTACTTGAGCAACTGTGCTTTGTTGCTAAACTCCGTTATGCTGGACAATTTTTATTTGAATAAGTACCAATACCAGTACCTACTACCAATAGTACCCATACGGAAATGTAATATGTTAGGAACACCATACTAATACTGTGTTTGACCCCCTTTCGCCTACAGAACTGCCTTAATTCTATGTGGCATTGATTCAACAAGGTGCTGAAAGCATTCTTTAGAAATGTTGGCCCATATTGATAGGATAGCATCTTGCAGTTGATGGAGATTTGTGGGCTGCACATCCAGGGCATGAAGCTCCCGTTCCACCACATCCCAAATATGCTCTATTGGGTTGAGATCTGGTGACTGTGGGGGCCATTTTAGTACAGTGAACTCATTGTCATTGTAGCGAATATCGAGCCCCAGGGGAAATGGTGCAGGATTTATGCATGCGTTTAATCGTGTTACGATCAAATATGCATAAATTGGCACAGAGGGGAATTTTGATATTAACAATTGATTAAAACGGATTAAAACAATTATTAATATCTAGGGCTTGATTCAACTTTTAGAAATTTCTTTGATTCTAGAATTGAGTTCAAAGGACGGATAATTGTCCACCAAATATCTCCCTTTTAATAACTCTTAAACACGTTTCTCTGGCCAGGAGAAATATCTTTCTTTTAATTTGTAACAGGGTCGGTTCACCGTAAAAGTGACCTATGTATGAGCAAACCAAGCGCAATCACGTGTGAATATATATATTTTAATAAATCAACAAACAATAAACAAACATACACAAATTAACTGAAAGAAGGAAAGAGAGAGAGAGAGAGAGAGAGAGAAGGCAGGCGGTAATACTATCGACACACCCTATGAGCACAAGCAAGAAATCAGTCCAACTTATTGGTATAAGCTCAAGACTTTATAACGACAGCTTAAGGGATACTTGCATATGTTTCCTTGGTTGTGAGCTCGTGCGTTTAGGGGAATTCCGCGATCCGGTCCGTGTTTCAATCTTGCCGGGTGGTTCCTTGGAGTCCGGGGGAAATTCAACTTTGGTTCCTTTGTGTGATGAGATCCGTTGGAGGATGGCGAAGAGGAAAGCCAACAGAGGTGGCAACAGGAAGCAAAACGAAGAGAGAAGAGAAGAGAGGGGAGAAGCGTCTGTGGCCCATTTTTAAAGGGCTGCGACGGGGCACGCCTCTTTTGTCGGAACAGCTAATCAGAGCGAAGGAACTCAGAAGCGGGAAATCTCCCTTTGTCTTGGACCTCGCCTCATTAACATGTTTTATGGCTCTCTTAGATAACCCCCAAGTCTGCCTTTGGTACGCAGACTTTGGGGTTTTGGCATGAAAGAAAGAGTCTGATGCATCATAGTACCCCACAACACACCTAGCTGGCCTACAAATTGCGAGACAAAGATTTTGAGACCAAGCATGGGGAGTTTAACTTAAGAGTTAAAGGAACGGCGAGGATTGACGTCATTCTTCCTTACGCATTCACTGGCTATAAGTTTCTAACCTATCAAAACACATCTAAAGTGGTTATAACAAAAAGCATGCATACATACAGGGAACAGCACACCTAAAATGAAAAATAACTAAGTTAAAAGTCATATAATCTGTTCGGGTGTCCTTTGGTATGTGTGAGGTGGGGGCTGGTTTTTATAATGGTCTCTCATGAGCTGCACGAGCATGGTTTGTGTCCTTTTAGCACCGTTAACCTGTCAGTCTGTAGACTTCACGGCGCCGGTCTTGCTTGAGTCATTATAACTAATCAAAGTATTGGTCCGTTGATCATTTATGAGTGCCGTCCATACGCTACATCATGTTCAAGAAACCAATTTGAAATGATTCGAGCTTTGTGACATGGTGCATTATCCTGCTAGAAGTAGCCATCAGAGAATGGGTACATGGTGGTCATAAAGGGATGGACATGGTCAGAAACAATGCTCAGGTAGGCCGTGGCATTTAAACGATGCCCAATTGGCACTAAGGGGCCTAAAGTGTGCCAAGAAAACATCCCCCACACCATTACACCACCACCACCAGCCTGCACAGTGGTAACAAGGTATGATGGATCCATGTTCTCATTCTGTTTACGCTAAATTCTGACTCTACCATCTGAATGTCTCAACAGAAATCGAGACATCAGACCAGGCAACATTTTTCCAGTCTTCAACTGTCCAATTTTGGTGAGCTTGTGCAAATTGTAGCCAAATTGTTTTTCCTATTTGTAGTGGAGATGAGTGGTACCTGGTGGGGTCTTCTGTTGTTGTAGCCCATCCGCCTCAAAGTTGTGCATGTTGTGGCTTCACAAATGCTTTGCTGCATACCTCGGTTGTAACGAGTGGTTATTTCAGTCAAAGCTGCTCTTCTATCAGCTTGAATCAGTCGGCCCATTCTCCTCTGACCTCTAGCATCAACAAGGCATTTTCGCCCACAGGACTGCCACATACTGGATGTTTTTCCCTTTTCACACCATTCTTTGTAAACCCTAGAAATGGTTGCACGTGAAAATCCCAGTAACTGAGCAGATTGTGAAATACTCAGACCGGCCCGTCTGGCACCAACAACCATGCCACACTCAAAATTGCTTAAATCACCTTTCTTTCCCATTCTGACATTCAGTTTGGAGTTCAGGAGATTGTCTTGACCAGGACCACACCCCTAAATGCATTGAAGCAACTGCCATGTGATTGGTTGATTAGATAATTGCATTAATGAGAAATTGAACAGGTGTTCCTAATAATCCTTTAGGTGAGTGTATATGATAGATTTTATGTTGGTCTCAGCATTGAAGGAAATGGGACAGAGTTTTTGTCCTGTGTGGAAGCTGTATTCTCTATGTTCCTATGTTTATCATATGGGACCAGTCCCTATAAGGAATAGGTTTCTTCTAAGGGTCTCTGTTTATATTGAAGGGTCTTCAGGAGCTCAAGGAGAGCCTGGATGTTGGACCAGAAGAGTAACATATTTAGACTTGTTTTTCTATATGCACCGCATTCCTATAACCTGAGCTATATGATGTATTCTCTCTCTCATTGGTTAAACCTTTTCTACACCCCTTATATTCTTTGTCTATAACTACTAATCCTACATCAAATAAAGTGAGATGTTACACTCTCCCTCAGCGCTGAGTATTTGTTCATTCAATTGCCAATGCAGAAAAGGTGCAAAAAGGATGAAGGCATGAAGGGGCAAAAACCTAACAATTTGGGAGCTCGTCCGGGATTTCTCCAGACAGGTAAGAAATAAAATGCTTAAGTGCATCTACTGTCTGTTGAGAATTTGATCCTTGTATTTCCATGCCGCACTTTTTTCATATTTGTTAAAAGTGGATATCCTCGTATTTTTGATAAATGTGGGAAGAGTGAAAAGGGACTGATCAACCTTTCATTTTTGGTGTTATCCTCACGGATTTTATTCGTGGGAAGATGAATAGATGAGTTTGAGTTGAAGATTTTTTATCTCTCTCTTAAGTCTATTTCATTGTGGTATCCTCAGTCCTTGTTGGCGATTGAATGAATAATATTGAATAAAAAAAAAAAAGTTATTATTATTTTGGTCAAAATAAAAGAAAAATACCAAAAGTATAAAAAGTTAATATAAAGCTGCAGACTTTTATTTTATTTGTCAATTTTCTAAAATTGTAAGGCTTGCATTAAAGCAAAGGAGAAATCTTTGTTGGCTGTTTCAAATGGGTGACACGATTAGTCGACCATTAATGGGGGAATCCCCAAAGGATTTCATGAATCACAATAATAAAGTGTTTTTCACAGAACCCTGTCTCTCTAATCTCGCGGGATGGTCAGAAGGGAAAATAAAATTAGATCCGTTTCCCCTCGACGGTTCCTTTAAGGATGAAAATATGCGTGCCGCAAAATATATGATTTTTAATTCCTAGGGTGACCCAGACTGGCCGAAGAATTATATGAAAGATTCGTATAAAATTTGGATGAAGATGAAAACTTATTGTGATAAAGGGCCAGAATTGAAGAAAGAAGAGAGCTCTCTCTCTCTCAAACCCAACTGCAGCTGAAATCTGATGCGTCCCTCCCCTCGTATGAATGTGTTGTTTCTGCTAAAGTTCCAAAGCTCTTGACTAATCAATTGTATCCGCAGTTACCAACCACAATGGAAGTTTTTCCGTTTGTACAAATTCCTGATGGATTTAAAATCACTCCATTGAGTGTGACAGAAGTAGTGGTAATTTGTAAAGATCTGCCAGATCCTTCTTTTGATAATTTTTCATTGATTTCTTTGAGTTATCCAAATGTGTCAACTGTTTTGCCATTTATTGAGTTAAATGTTGACCATAAACCCTATGTCTTTCTCATTGACAGTGGTGCAACCATCTCATCTGTATCTTCTCGTTTATGAAGGCTCGATTACAGGAAAACATGTGAACTCAGTGGGAATCAACGGTTTACCTATAAAATGTGAAATGACACCAACAATTCCAGTTACTTCTAATGATATCCCATCATTGTTTAAAATGCATGCTTTTGCAATTATACCTGATTCTCCATTCTGCCTTTTGGGTAGAGATTTGATGCATAAATCAGGTATTCAACTTCACTTTGATGCTGACTCTCTACAACTTTTCCTGCAGCCTACTCTCTCACTGTTGATACAGGAAATGCTCTCCTCGAGGACAAGTCTGCAACTGAGCTCAAAGAGGAAATTGAGGGTGTCGACCCCAAATTTTGGGCGGCCCATAAGGATGACACAGGATTCATTGATGTCCAGCCCTATGCTGCTAAGCTAATCACAGACAAGCCTGTGTATCAAAAACAATACCCCCTCTATAAAGAAAAGGTGGAGGGTATTCTTCCTGTTATTGATAAACTACTGGCTCAAGGCATCCTGGTGCACACTCATTCACCTTATAATACACCAATTAATCCCATTAAGAAAGCAAATGGTTCTTGACGTTTAACTCAAGATTTGAGAAAAGTTAATGAGTTAGTAACACCTTTGTCTCCAATTGTACCTGATGTGCAAACTATAATTAATTCTATTCCTTCTGAACATTTATTTTTTACTGTTTTAGATATTTCTAGTGCCTTTTTCAGCATTCCTGTTGATCACCGAACTCAGCCATTGTTCGCTTTTACCCTGGAAAATTCACAATTAATGTGGACACGCCTCCCACAAGGGTTCAGAGATTCTCCGGCTGTTTTCTCTGCTGTAGTGCATGCAACGCTGAAAGATGCCAATCTTCCTCCAAACACCTGCCTGCTTCAATACGCAGATGACATCCTCGTCACAGGTGCATCTGAGGACATGTGTGCTGCTGCCTCTAAAATTGTCTGCAACATTTTGGCAGAAGCTGGTTTCAAGGTGTCTAGAGAGAAGCTACAGTGGGTACAGAGGAGGGTTGAATACCTTGGACATGAACTGTCACAGGGCAATGTGCAACTGTCTGCTGACAGAATGAAAGCTATTGCTACCTTCAAACACCCATCGACACGGAAGCAAATGCAAAGCTTCCTGGGACTGGTTAATTATTGCCGATCATGGGTGCCCAACTGTTCCATGTATGACAAAATCCTGAGATCTGCTACTCTGGGGGACAAAGAGGACATGACATGGACAGCTGAGATGGACAAAGCATTCAGACATTTGAAATCCTCCCTTATGAGACCTCCTGCACTCGGCCTCCCAAGATACACTCAAGAGTTTCACCTGTACATGCATAAAAGTGGAGGCACAGCCGCTGCAATCCTGGCCCAGGAACATGGGGGTACTTTTCGTCCCATAGCTTATTTGTCTAAAACTCTTGATTCAGTAGCCAGGGGACTCCCTGCTTGTTTACGTGCAGTGGCTGCTACAGTACTCATGGTACAGGATGCTGAAAAAATTGTGTTATCACATAAATTGATAGTGCACACCTCTCATCAGGTAGGAGTCATTATGAGCAATATTTCTACTCAACATATGACTGCTCAACGCCGCTCTGGCTATGAGGCTATATTATTAGCTACTGCTAATTTGATTCTGAAGCCAACTTCTGTTATTCATGGCCCTACTGTACATTTACACAGGTTGCTGACACAAGGTGAATTTGAGAGTGAGGACCACGATTGCCACAGATGTTTCTGCATCTGTCCTGGAGGAGGGGAGGGAGTGGTATATTGACGGATCCTGTTTCAAGCCAAATGATAACGTGTTGTTGTGTGAATATGCTATTGTTGAATTACCTGATCGTGTAATTGAGGCATACTCTTTTGCCATACAAGTCAGCACAAGTTGCAGAATTAATTGCTTTAACAAGTGGCTTATCAATTGGCAAAAGATCAGTGTGTTAATATATACACTGACTCCAAATATGCATATAGCATAGTCCATGATTTTGCTAAATTGTGGGAAGAAAGAAATTTTAAAACTTCAGATGGAAAGCCAATTGCTCATTATAGCATTGTAGCAGAGATTTGATTTGACTCATTGATCAGACAATGAAGTAAAACCAGATCCAGTGGGAATTTTAAGAGACAAACAAGGTAGACTTGCACTACCTGCATCTATGATTGTTATGCTATGTAGACATTATCATAGTGTATCACATGTGTCAAAAAAGAAAGTGATACAGATGTTGAATTGATCTTACTGCATAGCAAATGTTCGAAGAAATACTTTTTTGATACTGGATGCTTGCCTGGTGTGTGCTCAAACTAACAAGCACAAGGCAACTAAATACGACTCTTTACCACATCCTGAGCTGCCATTCCAACCCTTGCAAATTGACTTTACACACATGCCTCCTTGTGGAAATAATAAATATTGTTGACAGATTTTCTAAATGGCCTGAAGCTTTTCCATGTAGTAGAGAAAATGCACAGACGGTAGTTAAAGCTCTTGCGAAAGACATTATACCGCATTTTGGCATACCATCGGTCATAGACAGTGATAATGGAACACGTTCGCTTCCAAAGTCACACAATTGTTAGCCAAAGAGCTTAATATTACCTGGAAATTTCATATACCATATAATCCACAATAAAATGGGCAGGTTGAAAATCTGAATCGGATCATCAAAAATCGGATTAATAAAGCGTGTATTGATACAGGCAGAAATTGGGTTGATCTGCTGCCTGCCGTATTGACAGAAATTAGAATGTCACCATCAGCAACAACAAAGATGTCCCCATTTGAAATACTTCTGGGTAGACCTTTCCCGACCCCATGGGTCAAAGGTCGCGCTGGCAATTTTTCCACAGTTGACACGGTGGTAATCATCACGGATTATGTGGAATAGCATCAATGGTGATGTGTCTCTCTCTCCCTCTTCCTGCAGAAAAACCCACTCATCCTTTCGTTCCAGGACAACAGGTGCTGTTAAAGTGTCTGAAGCCCACAAAACTGGGAGAGCCGAAATATCTGGGGCCCGCCACGGTGATTGCTGTGACGAGAACGGGGGTGCTGACTGACTTCCAGCCACAGTGGATCCATGCTAGTCAACTGAAAACAGCTCCATCCCAAGGGAAGGTTCTGGTCGATGCGGAGGGGGAAGCCAGTGAGCCAAGGAAGATCCGAAGGAAGGTGAACCAAGACAGTCAAAGAGGAGAAGAAAAAGATTCCTAGAGATCTAGAACCAGCAATAATTATCATTGAAGCTCTCAAGCCATAATTGCTAAATTGATATTTTACCTGGTTGCGCTGACCAATGTATTTATGCATATACAAGCTGCTGTTAGCACTGGTAATGAAACTTTGGTACAGAATGAAGAAGAACCGCATGCTTTCACAGCTAATATGTGGTGACGATTAGTCAACTACACTGCCAAATATGAAGGAAATGTTTGCTGAAGAATATTATGAATATGAAGGTAAAGAAAGTAATTGTATCTGTGTACAAGAAAAGTAATGCTGAGATTTGGGTGTGGCAATTTTATTGCCAAAAGGGGCAAGTGATAGATTTTATGTTGGTCTCAGCATTGAAGGGTTTTTGTCCTGTGTGGAAGCTGTATTCTCTATGTTCCTATGTTTAACATATGGGACCAGTCCCTATAAGGAATAGGTTTCTGCTAAGGGTCTCTGTTTATATTGAAGGGTCTTCAGAGCCTGGATGTTGGACCAGGAGAGTACCATATTTAGACTTGTTTTTCTATATGCATTGCATTCCTATAACCTGAGCTATATGATGTATTCTCTCTCTCATTGGTTAAACCTTTTCTACACCCCTTATATTCTTTGTATATAACTACTAATCCTACATCAAATAAAGTGAGATGTTACACTCTCCCTCAGCGCTGAGTATTTGTTCATTCAATTGCCAATGCAGAAAACTGGGATGAGGCACGAAGGGGCAAAAACTTAACAGTATATCAAAATGATTTATATGATGACCATTTTAATATGGTCCTGATAGCATTGTGGGCAGCTTGGGTGACCAGAGTTCGTAAAAATAAAAACTTTAATTTGGACTTAAGCATTAAACAAGTAGAAATACCCTAGAAAAGTATTCCATACAGAATATAAGAACAGGTGTTAATGGTGCTGTATGTAAATTTTTGACTGTACTAAACCATAAAAATACATAATATGTTTGCAGATATTTAGGAAACATGATAAGTTTACATACTCGTTTCTCTGAAAAATAATGCTACAGCCAGTTATTTTACTTTGAGATGTGCGTTCAACTCGTCGCCTGCCATCGTCAATTGCGCTCGTTCCTGTTGCGTGTCCTCAAACTGGCAACCCGCCTGAGCGTCGAGTCTTAGGAGGAGGGGGCAGGGGAAACAGTACTTTGAATTTGGACTGCAGTACCCATTTCATTCTTACATACAGCACCTTTAAGTTAACAAACCCCTAAATCTACTTCTGGAAGACTGACAAACTCAATTGTTCAAAATGGATAGCTGTGTACTGTAGGCAGTGCGAAATGTGAATCAAGATAACCCAGGATTCCGTTTACCCGGGGTTTGAAATGACCCAGGATTAAATATTTTAAATGTGAAAAGCCCCTCTGTGTGAACTGACCCTTACTTTATTTTGCAATGCAGAAGTGAGCTATTTTCTGTGACTGTGTGAGACTTCACACTTGACATTCATTAGCCACTATAGGTAAATAACGGGAAGAATAACAAAGTGCAGTAAACAGTAAAACTATTTTGTGCTACAAAACCAGTGTGTTTATAATTACGACAATACATTAAAATGGTAAGAAATACCAGCTGCAATATCAAGCAGCATAACAAGCTGTTTTGTACAACTAAAAATAACTGGAAGCGAATAACACAAGAAGCAAGACCTAAGGCTTCATGCAGCGATGCGCAGACCGATCGGAGGCTGACTTGAAGCAGTGCATGCTGGTGTCATGAGAAATCCTGTGCCCCTGTAAAATAGTGTCCTCTTAGGACCCAACGTGGTAGCTGTTTTAAATGCCTGATCAAAAGCTGTTAAAAGGATTTAATTCCAATTTATCTTTATTTGACTCCATTTTATCATAATTTAGGTTAAAATGCCAATTGGTTATTTGGTCATTTATATTTAATAGCCATCATTTAATTATTCTGTTTAATCCCTTGTTGAAATTATACCCGTTCATCTACTAGAGATCGTTAATAAATCAGAATAGATCAAAATGTAACAATTTATTAACAGTCAGGTAAATGTATAACGGCGATTACATAATCAGTTCAAAGCTAGTCCATACATAACATCAAATACTCTAAAGTTAAGAATAACATATGGATACCTGACTTCTTAAAATTACATAACGCTGAGCATCTATAGGAGACACTCAGCGTTACGGGCTGACCGATATAAAAGTTCAAGCCCTGACCCTTTCTGAAACATCTCCTTAAATATCAGACCAAGATGTAAAATGTAAAATGTTAACAATGGGAATTTAAATTGAATCACTCTCCCATATGCCTGTATTGTTAGAAGACCAAATGGCCGACAGCCACACCCACTGTTTAGCAAAATGTCTTGAATGAATTCACATTAAACCATATAGATTTTGATGGTGAAATCTGGAGGAATGGGTGAAGAGGCAGTGAAAAGAAAGGCATGTAAATTAAAGTCATTCTTAGAAGATTCACTCAGCGTGACGTCGTCTCTGATGGGGATGCTAAATGAATGAGTGAGTTTAGATGCTAATTTCCTTTCTCAGATAGTTTGTTCCTCAACCAGACATTCTGGCATTATGCAAGTTTTCCTAGTCTTACAATAGCGTATATGTGTTGCGTCATCCTTGCTTGAATTCCTGTTGGTGGATTGGCGAAGATGAACCTTGAGACAGTTAATTTTTCAAACTGAGGAGTTTGAAAAATTACACCTCAATCATTAAAAATATAACAAACACATAACTAAATACAGCTATACAGCATAGTTAAAAACATAATAATAAGGAATAACTTCTGAACATTGACTCTCAGTCTTTATTCACCTTTTCTCATGGTTTCTCAAAGGAACTCATAAAAGTATAGAATATAATAGCGTAGTTCTAATAGGGGCTCATTGTATCGCAGTGTTACAACACACCCCACCTGGACAACTGGGATTTAAACCCGGCTCGTGTCTTCTGCTGTTAGATCAGCATTAAAGAACCATCTCAACTGTTAAATAACAGATATAAGATTAAAATAATATCAGATCTGTCTTATTTAAAATAAAAACAAAGATGAAAAATAAACTTAAGTAAGAAATGTACTTTTGCTATGGTTAAATAAATGTTCAGTGATAACTACCAAAGATTTCTTAATTTTGGCGCAATTTTTTTCTCTAAATAGTGTTGATATGGCAACTAGTAAACACACAAAGTTTCGTCATCCTGGCATGTGTGGAAAGTTTTTAACCATGCGTGTTACAACTAACCCCGTGTTAGGCTGTGCCCTGCACTCCCCTACTGGTCACTCTGTTTTCATGAATATATTGATCTGGGTGTACAAGTGTTGAAAATCCAAATATTTTTGAGGCTCAAGCAAAAAGAAGATAGCAGTTGTGTTACATAAACTGATTTAAAGAATAAAGTATACATTTACAAAAACTTGACACCAGTAAACAGTCAGTTTGTCCTGTACTAGCTGGTTGTCCTGTACTGTTTCTAACATACTCCACATGCTTGCGCTCATTCTGATACAAAAGACAAATGGATTTGGAACGGTCGTATTCACAAAATATCTTAAGGCTAAACGTAGCTTCTAACTTGTAACATTCTAAACTCCTAAAAAATAATGGACGTGTCAGTACTAATTTTAGGACTCCTACATTTTGCTATAGGAATATTTCACAAAGCATTTTAGTGCTAAAACCAGCTATTAAATCTGTGAAAAGTTTGGAGTAGTCAAGAGGACTCCTAAGTCACTAAGATGAAATCATAAACAGTCTACCTCAGCAATCTGCCCAAAGTCACTGCACCATTGAGGTATGCACGATAGAGCCTTGGGATATAGACTTTTCCCCTAATAAATACAATAAATATTTTGATTTATAGATTTTAATCTGTGATGACATAACATAAAGGTTCATTTATATACAATAATGTACATAAATAATGAAAATAATGTCCCATCATCTGTGCTGATAACTCTGATAGAGTTCGAATTCCAGCTCATGGACCTTTCCCGATCCCGTGCCCCCTTTCTCTCTTCCAAGAATAGAATGTTGAGATCATCCATAGCAACGAGGTCAACACTACCCTTTCTCTTAGCTTTGTGGTGAGATAAAATGTTTTGTGAATACGGCCTCTTCTGTCTCTCTTCCTCTGTATCTTCATCTTTTACAACCAAACTATATTCTCTATTCATCTTCCTCAATTTGAAAAATGTGCTGCGCAAATGTCAAAATAACTGCTTCTTTCAACAAGAGGTGAAATTAAATGTCAGC
This sequence comes from Paracanthobrama guichenoti, assembly GCA_018749465.1. Lineage (NCBI taxonomy): Eukaryota > Metazoa > Chordata > Actinopteri > Cypriniformes > Gobionidae > Paracanthobrama > Paracanthobrama guichenoti. Next base: position 20,317,330 of record CM031961.1, on the reverse strand, counting down.
ATCAAACTGGGGTGGCACCCAGGATAACCAGTCAGACGTCAGGCCCATGGCCATCCAGTCACCCTTCTGACTCCACTGTTGGCATCAAGCACTTATGTTTGAGCTTCTGTTTATCATGTTTGATGTGCTTAAGATGAAAAAAAAAAAAAAAAAAAAATCTTCAAAAATTTAATTTTCAAGTCAAAATAAAATAGTAAGGAGTAAAAAAGTGTTTTTTCTTCAGAAATATTCTGTCACGTATTCGGTTTAAATTTTACTTGTAATAGTAAAAAGTACAAATAACCTAAAATAATACTTAAGTACAGTAATCAAGTAAAATTTAAATGTTTTACATTTCTGCTTATTGAACTGAATCAACACTGAACTGGCGTGAGCTGAATAACACTATTGTCTTCTGTTGTATTCAATAATATTGTATTGAATTTGTCTCATATTTGATGCATCATTATTATTTTGCTGCTTATTACTGGGAAGCTGCTTTGAAACAATCTGTGTTTTATAAAGAACTACAGTATATAAATAAAGGTGACATCACTCGACTAGACAACAACATGTGACAAGACCTACAGAACTAAACAATCAATAAAGAAAAGGAACAGAGCACAATACATAAGAAGGAAGGTACACAAGGAAGCACAATTACCAAAACAGGGCCTAGACAAGGACTAAAAAAAGTATTGTGGGAAATAAGGAGGCGAAACAAGCGGGGCACATATGGTCAACACATAAAGGCCTCATACCACACCACATATTATTTATACTACAAAACTTTGGCACCCACGACTGCACAAGCATCATATAAATTGAGCAGTTAGAGAGACAACATATTTCAGATTCATTTGGTCAGCTCATCTGTGAATTTAATGGTAAAGAAAAATCATCACATAAATCATATTCTAATTGAAAATAAACCATTATTATTGTTTTACATATGTTTTTGCAATTTGTTTATAATGTTAAAAGATAGTAATATTGTTAATATGATACATTTTATGAGGACATTATTGCTATGTAAAATTTGACACAATAATGATTTGACAGAAATGTTGAAATGTTCTTATCTCATTACAGATGATGGGGCCGTTCCAGATTTACTTTGCTGTTTTCTGGACTTTGCTTCTCATGACCGTTTCTGGAGAGGATGACATAGCTGCGTCAAAAGAGTGTGAGGATGCTCCCTTTGTTCCAGGACACAATCTTGCTGGAGAGGGATTTGATGTTGTGACCATGGAGCGAAAAGGTTCTTATGTGATCGACACAGAAAAATGGGATTTGGGAAACGGCACTTGTAAATTACGCAAGAACAGATACATGAATGGAATAAAACAGAAGCTACCAGCAGCAGTTGTAGACTGGAGGACCTTGCCAAAGTGTTCAATGAAAGTCTCCAGTCAGATCTTTGAATCAAGTGAAGCACTGGTCAATGATTCATCGTCAGCACTCTCGGTTAGCTGGAAAGTTGGTTTAGATGTGAAAGCTGCTGGAGCTGCAGTCGGAAGCACTCATTCCAGAGAAGCCAAATTTGCAATGCAAAAATCAAAAGAAGACAAATACAGTTTCACCAAACATGAAGTTGTATGCAGCTTTTACAGGTGAGAAAGCTGGCTTGTTTTTTCTCATTGAATGACTATGAGAAGAAATTAAAACTTTAACTGTAAATTGCTCCCTCTTTGATCCCACTGAATATAAGCTTGTTAACTGTTTCTTTATAGATATCGTGTAGCTGAAAATCCTCCTCTTCATGCAGAGTTTCTTGAAGCAATCAAATCACTCCCTGCATCCTATGATCCAGACGCCTACCGCAACCTGATCTCCACATATGGTACTCACTTTACCACAGGTGTCAAGTTAGGGGGGAAAAATAAAGCCATAACAGCAATCAAAGCCTGTCAGGCATCAATGAGTGGACTTACGGACACTGCGGTGAAAGACTGTTTGGATGTAGAAGCCTCTGCTAGCTACTCCATAGCAACTGTGAAGGCAGAGAGCCATTTTTGTAAAGAAAAAAAGAAGAAGATGGGGAACAATGAAAAGTTCAGCACCATGTTCAGTGAGCGTCAGACAGAGATTATCGGAGGAAGCATAAATGGAGAAGATCTACTTTTTGCTGGTTCATCACACCCAAATTCGCTTAAGAACTGGCTTGAGTCTTTGAAGAGCCTCCCTGACATTGTGCACTACTCTCTGAAACCCCTCCATTTCTTACTGAGTAGTAAACACCCTGCAAGGAAAGGGCTGAAGAGAGCTGTTGAAAAATACATCATAGAAAATGCCCTCATGAAGGTTTGCTCTGAGCCTTGCAAGATTGGCAGGAAGTGCAGTGCAAGAGATCGATGTGCTTGTGTTTGTGAAGGCAGTCAAATGATAAAGTCTAATTGTTGTCCAGCTGAAAAAGGACTTGCCACCCTAAAAGTCTACAACCTCACAGCCAAAGGTCTGTATGGAGATGTAACTACTCAAACGGATGGTGCTGTATCAGTTACATATAGCGGACAAATGAAGCGCACTGAGACTATTAATGATAATGACAATCCACGTTGGCCAGAAACATTCGAGTTTGGTGCTATTAAGATAAGAATGGGCAATAAACTGACTTTTGAAGTATATGATGCAGACAGCTACTGGAACAGTGATCTCCTTGGCAAATGCTCTTTTGATCTTAGAAGTGGAGTTGTGAGTGAGGCTTGTGTTTTTACATACGGTACCTTCTTTTTTACCTATGAAGTGATATGTGCACCCAGTCTAAAGGGCCCACAGTGTAATGAATACATGCCTTCTCCAATGGCGGCCCCTCTGGCTGACATTTTCAGCTCAAGAAATGGGGTTCTGGTTAAAGACATGCCCAGACTTGAATCAGCTCAAAATTTCTCAGATAAGTTAAATTTCAAGAGTACTAATGGAAAGCTATTTATGCTGTGACCTGCATGCTGAATCCATCCTTTATGCATGAAAAATAGCCCAAATATAGCCTAACAGCACTTTCATCTGCAAAAGGAAATAAGTGTATTAGTATCATTTGCTTGGTTCTTTTCCCATTGCTTTGCTGTTTTATTTTCTGGCATTTTTTGGCATTAAAAAAAGCATTCTTAAAGACAGATCTGTGTTTTTGTGTTCTTTGTGGGTTTTTTGGTTTTTTTTTTTACTTTTAAAATGTAGGGGAGAGCGGGGCACAACCTAACGCTTTTTGACTTTCTCAGTTTGTGTAAATCCACTTGGGGTTCAGAGTATTTATTTTTCCCCACATTAATTTCACACTTCTAGTACAATTATGTGGTTTTGTTTCATTAATACAGTGTATATTTTTTCTTGATTTCCCGCGAAAGAATGGAAGTGAAATGTGACAACATGCCCCATAGGTGGGGTTCATTGTAACATGACCAAATGACAGCTTAAAATGTTATCTGATCTAATCAAAAAAATATCCAAGACAAACTAAAATATTTTTTCAATAAAATACAATTATTAACTTTTTAAAATAAAGTAATGGCATTTTTTAATAATTAAAAATAAAAAAATTTTGAGTTTGACAACAAACACCACAAAACACAACTATAGTTCAAAACATAATATCATTTCTGAACATTGACTCTCAGTCTTTATTCACCCTTTTCTCATGGGTTCTCAAAAGAACTAAAAGTATAGAATATAATAGCACAGTTCTAATAGGGGCTCATTGTAACGTCTCGGTTACGTATGTAACCCTCGTTACCTGAAAGAGAGAACGGAGATGCCACGTTGGAGTACCGACGAATAGGAATCTACAGAGCAACACAGACAGAGGGGACAGAGCAAAGCTAGGGCTGGGTCTGCCTCCTCCGGGGGCAGCGCTTGCAGGTTCACCACCTGGTCCCTGAAGGCACATAGCCAGGCCGGGGTCTTAGTACCACGTGGGTATTACCCAGCCCGAACTCTAGGCACAATTCGTCGACTGAAAATGCCTGCAGGTCCCCTACCCTCTTGATGGAGGCCAATGCAGCCAACAGCAAAGTCTTCATAGACAGAATCTTTAGCTCTGCTGACTGCAAAGGCTCAAATGGGGCATTCTGAAGTGCTCAGAGCACCAGAGCAAGATCCCAAGAGGGTATGGAGGGGGGTCGAGGAGGATTTAACCGTCTCGCCCCTCTAAGGAACCTGAGGAAGGTCATGCTTCCCAACCGTCTTACCTTCTACGTGGTCGTGATAGGCGGATATTGCAGCAACATAGACCTTGAGGGTGGAGGGCAACAGCCTACGCTCTAACACTTGTTGCAGGAAGGAAAGCACAGATGCAATCAAACATCTTCGGGGGTCCTCTCGGTGAGAAGAACACCACTCAACAAACAGGTTCCATTTCAAGGCATAAGCCTGTCTTGTAGACGGTGCTCGTGCCGAAGTGATGGTGTTAACTACCTCTTGGGGTAAGTCACCTAGAACCTCCGCATCCTGTCCAGGGCCCAGACATGAAGCTTCCACAGGTCTGGACACGGGTCTGGACGTGCCGAGTGTACCCTCGGTCAGCGAATAGAACCACTGGCAGTGGGATGTTTCTGGGGAAGCAAAGAGGTTGACCTGTGCCACCCTGAACTGTCTCCAGATCAGCTGAACCACCTGGGGGTGGAGTCGCCACTCCCCTGGGAGCGCAGCTTGTGAAAGCTTGTCAGCCACACGGTTGCGTACACCAGGGACATGAATGGAGCGGTCGCAGTGTTGTCCGTGCGGACCAGTACATCTTTGCCCCATAACCACCCATTGAGGCGGCTCAGAGCAAGATGTACTGCTAGCAACTCAAGGCAATTGATGTGCCAATGCAGGTGCGGGCCCGTCTAAACCCCTGACACTGCATGCCCATTGTACGTGGCTCCCCAGCCCATGGCAGAGGCATCCATGAAAACCACAGCGTGCCTGGACACCTGTTCCAGGGGCACTCCGGCCCGAAGGAACGAGGGGTCTGACCACGGACTGAAGAACTGGCGACGCCCATCTCGGGACTCGCCGTGTAGCCAATGCTGAAGCGGTCTCATATGAAGCAGGCCGAGCGGCGTTACTGCCGCCGCGGCTGCCATATGCCCCAGGAGCCTCTGAAACTGTTTCAGTGGAACCGCCATCCTGCCTTGAAACGTGTTCAGGCAGTTCAGCATCGACTCTGTGAGGCGTGCTGTCTGCTCGACCGAATCCAACTCCATACCGAGAAAAGAGATCCTCTGCACGGGGGCGAGTTTGCTCTTTTCCCAGTTGACCCGAAGACCCAACTGGCTGAGGTGTCTGAGCACCAGGTCCCTGTGTTCGCACAACTGATCCCTGGACTGTGCTAGAATGAGCCAGTCGTCAAGATAGTTGAGGATGCAAACGCCCCGTTCTCTCATGGGCACAAGGGCCCCCTCCGTGAATTTCGTGAAGACACGGGGGACAGGGACAGCCCGAGGGGCAGGACTTTGTACTGATATGCTCGACCCTCGAACGCAAAGCACAGAAACGGCCTGTGTCGAGGAAGGATCGAGACATGAAAGTACGCGTCCTTCAGGTCGATCGCTGCAAACCAGTCTTGGGGACGGATGCATTCGAAAATGCGTTTCTGCGTTTCTTCAACTGGCTGCGGAGTGCGAGAGGGATGAGGGTTCCCCGGGGGTTGGTTCCCGGGGGGAAACACACTCACCGTAACCCTCAAATCGGCCGGGCTACTGCCTGAAGTAACTCTCTGTGGAGGGTTAGATCGAGGCAGAGGCACAGGGGCTCCACCCCTTGCGAGACGGAGCATCTATCGCAACTCCGAGATGGTCATCTCAGTGAGAACATGAGTCATCCACCGCATCCAGAAACACACAGATAGAATGTCATCTTGAAAAAGACACAAGCTCTATCTGTGTAAGCTCTTTCAAAAGGACGCTCTCCTTGGTGCTGAAGCACGCAGGGAGAGGGGTCGCGGCGACACAGTCAGGGAATAGTGCAGCCTGACGTGCGCGCTCTCTCACACAAACAGGGGAGGAACAGCTTTTCAGCGCTCTCCACCTAGCACACCGAACCAGCTCTGAGAACAGCCTTTGTGATTGTTCTGACAAACAACAAACAGAGATGATTGAAAAACCACACGACCTGCTGCTGTGCCGTCACACCAACACCGACTGAAGAGATCGCTTCCGGAAGGCGGCTTCCGTCTTCAGTCAGGACTGCGAAGTAAGGAGTGATATCTGGCGTAACCATCTACCACTCGGCTCTGAAGCAAAATGCTGATTTGATGCAATAGCCTGTGTCTCATTATACCCGCACGGCGTGACATGAGCACCTGGTGCAATCATTGCATGCCAATGTGCATTGGCTCGATTTAGTTACACTCGAAGTAGATTGGCTCTCACGAGCGAGATTCCTATTTGTTGGTACTCCGACATGGTGTCGAGAGTGACCGACTGATGGGAATGCAGTGTTACAACGCACCCCACCTGCACAACTGGGATTTAAACCCGCGGCTTGTGTCTTCTGCTGTTAGATCAGCATTAAAGAACCATCTCAATCATCTCAACACTGCAGCCTCAAACACATCACATACGTGAGCTGACATCAAGTCAACATCGATACGGGATATAGTCGGCTGCTTGAAAAACTGCTACAACAGAAAAGTTTACGATATAGGGCCTTTTAGCACCATTTTAAGGAAATCAAAACTGGAAAACGTTAATTCTGCAAATCTAAAATAAATAATAAAATGACTCAGCTCTGATGAATATGATACATGCATAATTTAATTTATAATTTAATTTATTATTTTTTTACTTTTTATTAATTATTGGTGTTATCTTTATTGTAATTATGTTCATACATGTATTATTTATTATTTTTAACTTATATTGTGATATTATATTATATTTTTTGTTTGTTTTATGTTGTTTTATTTTTACAATTTCTGTTTAACTGCATCTTATTGACAGCTAATAGTAACATTTTAAAAGTTAGATATGATATATGATATAATGATGGGCGGGGTTAATAAAAGGTAGTCACGCTTGTAGTGCACATGTGGTGATCTTTTTATTAGTAGTACAATATATATATATATTTTTTTTTTTTTACAGATCTGTCTTACTGGGATCATACCAGCAACCACCACTTCCCATGCTGTGGACAAGCAAACCAGTCACCATAATCTGTCTTTTAGATCTAACGACATTCCTCGTTGAAGTTTATAACACAAAAAACAGCACAGACGCACATGAGCGGAATCCAAAAATAACAGTTGCGTAGACGTGGCGTTTTACGCAAATAACTTAATGAAACATGATCCGATCGTTAAAAATGACGATTTATTTTCAGCAGACTCTCACAATTTAAAAGAGACTAAGGACACCATAATCCCACATTCCCACATAGATTTATAACACATTATAACCTGACAGGAGCACATACGCTAAATAAACAGTTTTAGCTATAAAGTGGCGTTTATGCTTGTAACTTCATGAAACATGCTCTGATCGTAAAAGTCCATCCTTATTTACAGCAGACTCTCATGATTAAAAAGAGACCAAAGTCACCATAATCGTCACTCGGATCAGAAGTTATTCATCATGAAATTATATGACAGGAGCACGTAAACTAAAAAACAGTAACGTTAGGTCTAAAGTGGCGTTTAGGCTTGTAACTTCATGAAACATGCTCCGATCATTGAAAACAGCACATCAGTACTTACAGTTGATGCTCCCGATTGAAATGTCCAAAATCAGCATAATCCATTGTGTCGTTCGCAGATGTTGTGTTGATCAATGAAGTTTTGAAAAATATGGCAATTAATTTTTATAGCAGCTAGGTGGCGCCCGTGGGCGGTACACTCCGGTATAGATGAATAACTCAGCGCTCTTTGATCAAAATTGATAGATGCATTGGAAAGCTGAGATTCCAAGCCTTAAAATGATACCTATTTTTGTGTTATAATATAATATAATATAATATAATATAATATAATATAATATAATATAATATAATATGTCTTTTATCATCAGTTTCTCAGATCCAGATGCAGAACACATACAGGGAAAATTCTGCTGCCATAGTTCCTTCCTGAGTTATTGCATGTCAAATAAGAAATATTTGTAAATTATATATATATATATATATATATATATATATATATATATATATATATATATATATATATATATATATATATATATATATATATATATATATATATATATATATAATAAATTGTCTTTTATCAGAAGTTTCACAGCATTAGATTGTCCAAATATAATCAAATGTATATTTTCTAAAAATATAAAATGTTTGCTAACAAATGATACCTATATATTATTTGACTCTCCTTGCTATAGTTTTGGAGTTATGAGTCTTTAAAGTTGTGTGTCACTCAGACAAAAAAACTCTAAAAATACCCTCAGGGCTTAAGGGGTTAAACAGGAAACAAAGTTCACAAACTGAAGGGAAACGAAGGACACATTTGGAGAATTGGGATGCAGCTATTGTATCAACTTCACTTCCTGGTAAACTGGTGCAGTACCCAAATCTGTAGAACCAGTCAACTGGAACCAATCATTTCAGGAAGCACTTGCCATTTTTATTTGCAACATACATCAGGCAGTACATGGTCCCTGGTGACTTCCTCATCACTGGAGAGATCAAGCAATGTAACACTTCCACCCATTTCCACCCAGGTTATTGACACATCTGATAATCTGTACTTCACAGAACATATGCATCGCTCATCTTAGGCCCAGGCAATGTGTTAAACTAATATGAGAAGATTTGTCATAGCCACGTCATGGCATTTGCAGTACAAACCTTTGACACCCACAACCACACAAACCTCATATAAAAAGGACAGTTAGAGAGACAACTTATTCTCATTATAGTCTCATTTTTTATTATCTCAGCTGTACATTTAATAGTAAGTAACTGAAAAAAAAACATGAAATTAATCATATAATGATTTTAACAAGAGTTTTAAAAAATAACAATACTGCAAATTTTGTGAAGGTGTTACTGTTACAATTCTATGCTATTGTTATTATTAAGTGATGTTAATTTTCACACCAATAATGATTTGACAGAAATGTTGAAATGTTCTTCTCTCATTACAGATGATGGGGCCGTTCCAGATTTACTTTGCTGTTTTCTGGACTTTGCTTCTCATGACCGTTTCTGGAGAGGATGACATAGCTGCATCAAAAGAGTGTGAGGATGCTCCCTTTGTTCCAGGACACAATCTTGCTGGAGAGGGATTTGATGTTGTGACCATGGAGCGAAAAGGTTCTTATGTGATCGACACAGAAAAATGGGATTTGGGAAACGGCACTTGTAAATTACCTAAGAACAGATACATGAATGGAATAAAACAGAAGCTACCAGCAGCAGTTGTAGACTGGAGGACCTTGCCAAAGTGTTCAATGAAAGTCTCCAGTCAGATCTTTGAATCAAGTGAAGCACTGGTCAATGATTCATCATCAGCACTCTCGGTTAGCTGGAAAGTTGGTTTAGATGTGAAAGCTGCTGGAGCTGCAGTCGGAAGCACTCATTCCAGAGAAGCCAAATTTGCAATGCAAAAATCAAAAGAAGACAAATACAGTTTCACCAAACATGAAGTTGTATGCAGCTTTTACAGGTGAGAAAGCTGGCTTGTTTTTCCTCATTGAATGACTATGAGAAGAAATTAAAACTTTAACTGTAAATTGCTCCCTCTTTGATCCCACTGAATATAAGCTTGTTAACTGTTTCTTTATAGATATCGTGTAGCTGGAAAGCCTCCTCTTCATGCAGAGTTTCTTGAAGCAATCAAATCACTCCCTGCATCCTATGATCCAGACGCCTACCGCAACCTGATCTCCACATATGGTACTCACTTTACCACAGGTGTCAAGTTAGGGGGGAAAAATAAAGCCATAACAGCAATCAAAGCCTGTCAGGCATCAATGAGTGGACTTACGGACACTGCGGTGAAAGACTGTTTGGATGTAGAAGCCTCTGCTAGCTACTCCATAGCAACTGTGAAGGCAGAGAGCCATTTTTGTAAAGAAAAAAAGAAGAAGATGGGGAACAATGAAAAGTTCAGCACCATGTTCAGTGAGCGTCAGACAGAGATTATCGGAGGAAACATAAATGGAGAAGATCTGCTTTTTGCTGGTTCATCACACCCAAATTCCCTTAAGAACTGGCTTGAGTCTTTGAAGAGCCTCCCTGACATTGTGCACTACTCTCTGAAACCCCTCCATTTCTTACTGAGTAGTAAACACCCTGCAAGGAAAGGGCTGAAGAGAGCTGTTGAAAAATACATCATAGAAAATGCCCTCATGAAGGTTTGCTCTGAGCCTTGCAAGATTGGCAGGAAGTGCAGTGCAAGAGATCGATGTGCTTGTGTTTGTGAAGGCAGTCAAATGATAAAGTCTAATTGTTGTCCAGCTGAAAAAGGACTTGCCACCCTAAAAGTCTACAACCTCACAGCCAAAGGTCTGCATGGAGATGCATTTACTCAAACGGATGGTGCTGTATCAGTTACATATAGCGGACAAAAGAAGCGCACTGAGACTATTAATAATAATGACAATCCACGTTGGCCAGAAACATTCGAGTTTGGTGCTATTAAGATAAGAATGGGCAATAAACTGACTTTTAAAGTATATGATGCAGACAGCTACTGGAACAGTGATCTCCTTGGCAAATGCTCTTTTGATCTTAGAAGTGGAGTTGTGAGTGAGGCTTGTTTTTTTACATACGGTACCTTCTTTTTTACCTATGAAGTGATATGTGCACCCAGTCTAAAGGGCCCACAGTGTAATGAATACATGCCTTCTCCAATGGCGGCCCCTCTGGCTGACATTTTCAGCTCAAGAAATGGGGTTCTGGTTAAAGACATGCCCAGACTTGAATCAGCTCAAAATTTCTCAGATAAGTTAAATTTCAAGAGTACTAATGGAAAGCTATTTATGCTGTGACCTGCATGCTGAATCCATCCTTTATGCATGAAAAATAGCCCAAATATAGCCTAACAGCACTTTCATCTGCAATAGGAAATAAGTGTATTAGTATAATTTGCTTGGTTCTTTTCCCATTGCTTTGCTGTTTTATTTTCTGTTTTGGCATTAAAAAGCATTCTTAAAGACAGATCTGTGTTTTTGTGTTCTTTGTGTTTTTTTTTTTTTTTTTTTTTTTTTTTTTTTTTTTAAAATGTAGGGGAGAGCGGGCACAACCTAACGCTTTTGACTTTCTCAGTTTGTGTAAATCCACTTGGGGTTCAGAGTATTTATTTTTCCCACATTAATTTCACACTTCTAGTACAATTATGTGGTTTTGTTTCATTAATACAGTGTATATTTTTTCTTGAGTTCCCAAGAAAGAATGGAAGTGAAATGTGACAACATGCCCCATAGGTGGGGTTCATTGTAACATGACCAAATGACAGCTTAAAATGTTATCTGATATAATCAAAAAAATATCCAAGACAAACTAAAATATTTTGTCAATAAAATACAATTATTAACTTTTAAAGTAATGGCATTTTTAATAATTAAAAATAAACAAATTTTGAGTTTGACAACAAACACCACAAAACACAGCTATAGTTCAAAACATAATATCATTTCTGAACATTGACTCTCAGTCTTTATTCACCCTTTTCTCATGGTTTCTCAACAGAACTCATAAAAGTATAGAATATAATAGCGTAGTTCTAATAGGGGCTCATTGTACCGCAGTGTTACAACACACCCCACCTGCACACCTGGGATTTAACCCCGGCTCGTGTCTTCTGCTGTTAGATCAGCATTAAAGAACCATCTCAACTGTTAAAGAACAGATATAAGATTAAAATAATATCAGATTTGTCATTTTAAATAAACACAAAAAACAGAGATGAAAAATAAACTTAAGTAAGAAATTTACTTTTGCTATGGTTAAATAAATGTTCACACTGCAAAAATGTGTTTCTTATTTAGTATTTTTGTCTTGTTTACAGTCCTAATATCTAAAAATTCTTAAATCAAAAATGCTTTTACTAGATAAGTGCAAAGACAAGAGATTTTTTCTTGTTTTCTGAAAAAATAAAAAAAAATTAAAAATCCAAATGAAGTGAGTTTTTGCTTGAAACAAGCACAATTATCTGTCCATGGGGTAAGAAAAAGAATCTTGTTTCAAGAGTAAAGAAACAAGATTTCAAACAGAAACAAGATTATTTTTCTTACCCCATGGACAGATAATTGTGCTTGTTTCAAGCAAAAACTCACTTCATTTGGATTTTATTTTCCAGAAAACAAGAAAAAATCCCTTATATCATTGCACTTATCTAGTAAACACATCTTTTAGATTGAATTTTTAGATATTTAGAAAAGAAACAAGACAAAAATACTAAATAAGAAAAGCATTTTTTTGCAGTGCAGAGGATATCTTCCAAAGATTTCTTAATTTTGGTGCATTTTTTTTCTCTAAATGGTTTTGATATGGCAACTAGTAAATAAGTTTTGTCATCCTGGCATGTGTGGAAAGAGTTAAACCATGCGTGTTACAACTAACCCCGCGTTAGGCTGTGCCCCGCGCTCCCCTAATAGAAACTCTCGTACTATTTGTCAGTTGCAAAGAGTTCTAATATACTGTAGTGATCACTCACATGACACTTCTCAGGTGATGGCTAAAAAAGTTGTTATTGAGATGGAAATGGAATACTAACAAGTTCATATACTTATTTATAATCTTCAGCCATTTGCAGAATGTATATTTAAATCAATCAAGGACAGTTATGTGGAAGGGCTTTGCCTTACATTCAAGCACATAATATTCTGCATGTGCTTTATGATCTTCCTTAGCAATAATCACAGCAATTATGAAATTAATAAATGTTTAATTAATAAAGGATGCTATAATGAACTTTAGGTCTCATAGTTACTGTAGTGTATATAGGCCTACTCTATTAAAGTATACTCTGACCCAAGATGTGCTCCATGAATCACAAAACGTTCATCCATCACAGTCAAAGCAAGAAAAACCGAACTACTATGCAATTAATGTCATTGCTTGTGCTCATCTATTAAATCTACAGGATCTCCTGAGCATTTTCACGTAGGCCTATTGACGTGATATGTTTAAGTGTCTGTGGTTTGTAAGTGTATGTTTCTGAGCTTCAGAATTTCACACATCAGATGAGCTGAGTTGAAGTGCATTTAGCAGCCTCTCTATATCATGCACACAACTTTGAGACAGGCAAAGTTAGCATGTTTTTCTGGAAAACTGTTCCTTATTGCCTACTAAGAAATTAAGAAATGCAAACAAGTGAATATTTGTGAGAATCAATAGCCACATCAATTGCATATATTTATTAGAGACTGTTATGAAAATAACTCACAAAAGATTCACCATCCCCGAGTTTGATTGCAATAGTTAGAATGCCACGGACAGCAATCAAACATGTTAAAGATAAGACTACAGGTTAAGAGTCTGGCCTGTTCATCATTGTGGCCTTATACAATCCTTAAATGGCCTTAAATGTTTCTAATGTAATAAAATCAGAATCAACTCAAATGGCTTTTGTTTCAAAATTATGACTGAAGTTCTTAATTTTGTACAGTTCTACTGAAGAACTGTTTTTACTTGCTGTGGTTAAAGCAAACATAGTTATAGCCTATTTCTGTAGTTCCTAAAGAACATTTAAAAACAATTCCAAATGAACATGCCATTAAGCAAATAGCATAAATGTATTTGTTTAGTGAATGTGATGTTATAAAACAATGAGATCAGTATCTGCGTTGTTCCTTCAAAGGGCAAAGTTATGTCCCATTGCAACGTCACAGTAATACATAGCTGTGATTGGCTGCTGTAGAAAGGCGGGTCTAATCTACACCGCCTAGGAAGAAGAAGACGGCCATCTTCGTGAGGTCGCAGGCCTTTGTGGTGAGTTTAAGAATGTTCTTAAAGACAGAAATCGCTGAGAATATTCTTTGTCAGAAAAGCAGCCAGCATTTTTATTCAGTAGTCTGGGTTTATATTGTTTTCAGGTGAGCAACATGTCAGCTGCCGCCTTAAGTATCGGTGGTTTTAGCAGCCTGCTAAGTAGTTACCTAAAGACGACACTGCAGCCTCAAACACATCACATACGTGAGCTGACATCAAGTCAACATCGATACGGGCGGTCGGTCGCTTGAAAAACTGCTACAACAGAAAAGTTTATGATATAGGACCTTTTAGCACCATTTTAAGGAAATCAAAACTGGAAAACGTTAATTCTGCAAATCTAAAATAAATAATAAAATGACTCGCTCTGATGAATATGATACATGCATAATTTAATTTATATTTTAATTTATTAATTTTTTTACTTTTTATTTATTATTGGTGTTATCTTTATTGTAATTATGTTCATACATTATTTATTATTTTTAACTTATATTGTGATTATTTTTTGTTTGTTTTATGTCGTTTTATTTTTACAATTTCTGTTTAACTGCATCTTATTGACAGCTAATAGTAACATCTGAAAAGTTAGATATGATATATGATATAATGATGGGCGGGGTTAATAAAAGGTAGTCACTCTTGTAGTGCACGTGGTGATCTTTTTTATTAGTAGTACATTTTTTGATTTAAAATTAGTGTAGTTGTTGTTTTTCCCTAGATGCCCAGACACTGCTCTGCTGTACACTCACCTAAAGGATTATTAGGAACACCATACTAATACTGTGTTTGACCCCCTTTCGCCTTCAGAACTGCCTTAATTCTACATGGCATTGATTCAACAAGGTGCTGAAAGCATTCTTTAGAAATGTTGGCCCATATTGATAGGATAGCATCTTGCAGTTGATGGAGATTTGTGGGATGCACATCCAGGGCACAAAGCTCCCATTCCACCACATCCCAAAGATGCCCTATTGGGTTGAGATCTGGTGACTGTGGGGGCCATTTTAGTACAGTGAACTCATTGTCATGTTCAAGAAACCAATTTGAAATGATTTGAGCTTTGTGACATGGTGCATTATCCTGCTAGAAGTAGCCATCAGAGAATGGGTACATGGTGGTCATAAAGGGATGGACATTGTCAGAAACAATGCTCAGGTAGGCCGTGGCATTTAAACGATGCCCAATTGGCACTAAGGGGCCTAAAGTGTGCCAAGAAAACATCCCCCACACCATTACACCACCACCACCAGCCTGCACAGTGGTAACAAGGCATGATGGATCCATGTTCTCATTCTGTTTACCCCAAATTCTGACTCTACCATCTGAATGTCTCAACAGAAATCGAGACTCATCAGACCAGGCAACATTTTTCCAGTCTTCAACTGTCCACTTTTGGTGAGCTTGTGCAAATTGTAGCCTCTTTTTCCTATTTGTAGTGGAGATGAGTGGTACTCAGTGGGGTCTTCTGCTGTTGTAGTCCATCCGCCTCAAGGTTGTTCGTGTTGTGGCTTCACAAATGCTTTGCTGCATACCTCGGTTGTAACGAGTGGTTATTTCAGTCAAAGTTGCTCTTCTATCAGCTTGAATCAGTCGGCCCATTCTCCTCTGACCTCTAGCATCAACAAACCATTTTTGCCCACAGGACTGCCGCATAATGGATGTTTTTCCCTTTTCACACCATTCTTTGTAAACCCTAGAAATGGTTGTGCGTGAAAATCCCAGTAACTGAGCAGATTGTGAAATACTCAGACCGGCCCGTCTGGCACCAACAACCATGCCACCCTCAAAATTGCTTAAATCACCTTTCTTTCCCATTCTGACATTCAGTTTGGAGTTCAGGAGTTTGTCTTGACCAGGACCACACCCCTAAATGCATTGAAGCAACTGCCACGTGATTGGTTGATTAGATAATTGCATTAATGAAAAATTGAACAGGTGTTCCTAATAATCCTTTAGGAGAGTAGGTTGCAAGTCACGAGACACAAAAGACGTCCGGAAGTCTGGAATCACTTTTCACAGGTGCACATACAACAATCAGTAGTGGCCATGTTGAAACAGACTGAATATTTTAATATAGTGATCAATTCACTGAACTACATGAGATTGTTAATCATTTGCATTGGTCTCAATTTATTGTCAATGTTATTGTGTTTTGAAAATGAGTGTAAAATAATATAATATGTCTCAGCAGTAGTTGCTCAAGAGGGCAATTAAATGATCTTAATTTGCTAATGTTGTTTATTATGCTACATTTTCCAGGTTGCCAAAGAAGGGAAACCCTCACCACACAACTTGGATTATCAACTCTCATCAAAGGGCCTGAGGGGAAAGGCCAGTGGGACCCCCAGAGCAGGCAGGCATCAGGATTCCAGTTTTGGATGGGCCAGACCAATTGTGGTTGGGCCATAAATTAAAAACTAATTAATAGCTTGATGCTCTTTATTTTGTTGCATTGTAAAAAGTTTCGGTGCATAGAATGAACCTGTCCGCGATCGCTCACCGTGGTTCTATACCGAAGAAGAGCGTTTTGGAATCTCCATTACACACCAGGCTGTGCTTTAGTGCATCTCTCTGTAAGGCCTATAGACTGTAAAGGTGGTCAGGAATCGAATATTTCCCCAAAACAAAGTTTAGTTCTGCTCGTATGACATGAGGCTGAATATTTGACAATTATGTTTAATTGTTTTAAGTTTTCAACAATACAGATCAACAACACTTCCCGACAGTTTCAATCAATAGTTGGCAATATACCTGTTTGACAATTTCATACAAGATTAATTTCTTTCGATTTCATTAACAAAAGAATGAGCTTGGATTATTATACAGAGAAGATGCATTAAAATGTCTATAGGCTACTACGAGATAATAACTAATACAAAAGGCTACCGCCAATTCTGGTTGAGTTGCGGGCTTATCCACGGAAGACAGAGCCACAGGGCTATCGTCCATTCGTGAGGCGGAGGTGCTGGTGCCCTCCTAGCACCGGCACTAGTCGCGCTAGTATCCTGGGGTGGTAGAGACAAAGATGTGCTAAGGCCACGTGTCCACCAAAGCGTTTTTTTTTTTTTTTTTTTTTTTCATGCGGCTGGCTGGCGTATTCAATTGTTTTCAATGGGAGCTCCACGCTTTTAGAACGCCATGAACATAGTAACAAGGCGCTGAGTGAGTATTACACTGAAGTGCTGAACGTAGCTCGGCGTTTTTTACTGGTTGCCGAGAGCTGAAGAATGTTCAACTTTGAGTAAAACGCAGCGCTCGTCACTGTCACTTTTCACCCAGCCGTCCAATCACAGTGGAGGAAGGGTGGGACAAATACAACACCGACCAACCGCCACATTCTGCTTGTACAACGTCAACAGATGACAACAAGCAATAATAACGGAATAAAATGATTTAAAACAAGAGCCAGAGCAAATATTTTACATTGTATCTGCATTTTTATATAAAATCAATAGAGAAACAAACTACCTGTGAAATGAGATACTAGTAACACTTCCGCGGATATTCTGTATCATAACAAGCAAAGAGTCTCAACTGAAAAAAACGCTGCGCTGCCAAAACGCGAGGCGTTTTCAGCAGAGTTCCTAACGTTTTTAGCTGGATAAAAACGCTTTGGTGGAAAGTTAAACGCTTATCCGCGTGGCCTAAGTGTTGGGGATTTCAGCGATGACTCCGAGACGTTTGTGCACGTTTAAGGTACTTAAACAACGACTGCTGCAACATTGTCCTTTACTGTAAATTATTTTCACACTTTCACAAGCTAAGTTACATCCGATCTTGAACCTCACTGTCTGCTGAACTTTCGCACAATGTGCAGAAACATCAAAATAGACATAACCAACTTTTTTTTTTTTTTTTTTTTTTTGAAAACTAAACATTTAGACTAATTTAGAACAAATGATGAGCTTATCTGCCGATTTTGAATCATTCTTAACAAAATGTAAATATATTAAAAAAAAAAAAAAAAAAAATGTTTAAAGAAAAGTTTTGGGTGGGCCTGTTGAAAAGTGGGTGGGCAACCTATAATGCCGTGGCTGCCCCAGAGTGGATTCATCTATTTCTGTTCTAAACACTTCACCCCTGATAGCTTTGAACTCTATGGAGTCAGGTCTGCTGCTTAATAAGCCGCGTTTCCACCGCAGTAACTTTCCTCAGGAACTAGGGACTTTGGCGTGGTACTCGGTGTGTTTCGACCGCAGGAACCAGAGTCTAAATTAAGTTTCGAGTAAATATTTCCCCCTCCGAAAGTCGGGAGTGGGTTAGTTATGCGAGCTGGGCATTGTTCACACTGGAAAACAGTGCAGAGAGAAGTTTACAAAATTAAAACAAGATTACAAGAAATTAAAGGATTATAACAACCGGAGCTGTTCCAATCTACAAAACTACAAAAACCTCACAGGAAACAGGACACAGAAACAATGCACAGATAAACTTCAACATAAAAGTCCCACAGAGTGCCAGACACAGAACAGATGTGGCAACTGCGTTGTTGGAAACCATCCAGGAATCTGAGGACCAGTGGGTTGAAAGTAAATATCACTGTCATGGTTTATGAATTCACTGTCTCATTCTCTCTCTGTGTATGTTTGTTGTGTGAGTGTTGGAGTTGTGGCCACTGATTGCAGTCTGATCAGATCATCAGCACCAGCTGCGGTTGATCAACCTGCCTTTTTAATGTCTTGCTTACCACCTTGTGTTTGTAAGATTGTTTGGTTGTTTCCCATGGTCCTGTCTTCGATCCGTGTTCTCTGGAGAATTTGCTGTTTTTGTTTGATTCGTGTCTGTTTCTGTGGATTATTCGTCTCACGGATCTGGTTGCCCATGGAAGAAACTTTCCTTGGTTTCACTCGCATCTGAATCTGTCTCTATTTACTGACAGAATGATCTGACCACATTATGGATTCAGTGAGTGCATCAAACCTGCAGCACTGCACGTCTAGACCTAGGTAGGTCCTCCCACTACTACCAACACCAACCACCAACATGAGCCACGCCTGCCTACACCAGAGAGCTATTCAGGTGAGCCCAACTATTATAGAGCATTTTTAACTAAATGTTTTTTTTTCTCTCTCAGCCACTTACGTTTTCCACCGAATGGTCAAAGGTGGCGCTGGTTCTCACACGGCTTTCAGGACGTGTGGCTCAATGGGGGACGGTGGTGTGGGAAAATCAACACCAATGCTGCTCCTCGTTCCAGGCCCTTTGAATGAAGATGAAGTGGGTTTTTGATCGGGCGGCAGCAGGTCGCGAGGCGGCTCAGATCCTTGCCCATCTTCACCAGGGAGAGAGAGATCCGTCTCCGACTATTCGATTAAATTCCGTACCCTGGCGGTCGAATCCAAATGGAACAAGGAGGCGCAGTGGGACAGGTTCCTGCATGGGTTGGCTGACCGCATTCATGAGATTTACATTTTGGATCTCCCTATGAGCCTCGATGGACTGATCGAACTGGCCTTGCGGGTAGATGCTCGACTAGAATGGAGGGAAAATATCTTGCAAAATATATTTATCAAACAAACACAATGATTTGTCTCTCATCCACCTACAATTAATTGGAATGTTATTTTTTTTTTATTACTTGGCCCACCCGATCGGTGGATATAACAGTGAACCTTGCATTACTAAAACGCACACACACAGCACTTCTGCATACCTTCTCTCTTCCACTTACTGCAATCACACCTTTTCCAGTAAGAGACAATATGAATAAATTGACTTTTCAGTGCGTTGTTTTTTTGTTTTTTTTAAATACTGACAATACTGTTTAAAATGAACATCACTTAATATTACCCTTTTGTTAGTTGAACTGTATAAAAATCAATGTCACGTTTGCAGTCGTGTGGATATTTGGATTTGCATTTTTGCTCGTGTAAAAACAAAAACTCACAAAGGGTAAGTGTTTGTATTAAAGAGTTTGAATCTTTTATCGATTTCTATGCACCTTCTGTGCCAGGCTATTTGTTCTTCATGCTAGTAAGTGCTAAATATACATCTACATTGTCGAGAATGGCAGTAATGTAGAGCAATTTGCTAAGGCAGAAGACTGCACGCAACCTATATTCACCCATATGCACTCTGCTTTCATGGAAATGGATGCAGTCAGTTTTGACCGCAAAAGATGTGGTATTTTGATTGTATGTTATCAGGGTTCCCGCAGGGTCTTAAAGTCTAACATGTCTGGTCAGGTCTAACAAAGGTTTTATCCTCGTTCATTTCCAGAAACGCTGGCCGCAGAAAGTTATTACAAAGTAGCAAAAAAAGTATCGAATCATAGCTACACTTGTAACAAAACCAGCAGAACACTGCTCTCAGAACGTTGGTTCGGTGTGTTGTAGTTGTTTTTGGGGGATATTGGAGTTGGTACGTGGTGATAAAACTACAAATCCCGTGATAAATGCAAGTAATATACGTCTGTGTCTCCTCAGAGTTTGTTAAAGTTTGGCTA
Organism: Paracanthobrama guichenoti; assembly: GCA_018749465.1. Taxonomy (NCBI): domain Eukaryota; kingdom Metazoa; phylum Chordata; class Actinopteri; order Cypriniformes; family Gobionidae; genus Paracanthobrama; species Paracanthobrama guichenoti. The sequence goes on along the minus strand of CM031961.1, from coordinate 20,297,031 downwards.
CGTGTGGAAAATGGCAAAGTGTACTTTCAACGAGACATGGCTAGATAACAGCTAACACCTAGATTTCTGCTGTTGGTTACACACGGTACCCAGCTCCAGGTTCGGGGCTCGCTTAAACACCACTCATTTAATAACAACAGTGAGATCAACAGTGCGATCTCTTCCAAGTTCCAAGTGATGTTCCCTGATTCAGTAATCGCGAAGACGTTCTCTTGCGGGCCCAACACGATTGCTTACGTGGCGATATTTGGATTGGGGCAGTTTATAAAGAGGGAAATGATTCGTACTGTTACCGGACCTTATGTCGTAATGTGCAATTATGAAAGGGCAAAGACTGCGATTTTTAATTAAATAAATATATGCCCAGTGTGTTAGTGAATAGCGGCTCTGTCTGAAAGCGCTGCGAGTTTGAGTCGTGTCAAACATCTTCACAAACTAGTAATGCGAAACGTTCATAAACCTGTTGTCCAACAAAATACAATAACACGTTTTAACTCACTTCATATCATCAGTCGAGTGTTTGTGTGCTGATGTGGCTACTTATCACAGAATGAGGCAGACAATGCATTATTTTATAGTATTCTATACAGTGATAGTCTATGGCAATCAGCACTGCATACTTTATTATTATGAAAATACCCGAGAAGGCTTGAAGAACTCAAATACACCATATATTAATGCAGTCGTGTTTATTATCTTCGTTTCATCAGCCAAAGCATTTCTATCTCCTTTTAAATTAATCTCTCAGAACAGCGCTAGCTTCACATTAGGGATTAAGTAACCTTAGGACAGTTTGGTAAGACATGTCTCCAAATTCTCCTGGTGTCTTATGGCAGGGGTTTTAAAACTTTATGATGCCAAGGACCCCCAAATATGATAAACCTTTTATGAGGTTTTTAAAAAAAAAACTAAAATCCATCTATGTATGAAAAACATTTAAACTGTTAAACAGTATGACATTATAAATACAACATTGTTTCCAAACTTAAATTGGCTATAATTAATGTTGGATGTATAAACCTGAAGAACATTGTCAATTAAAAATTATTTGAATAAGCAACTTTCACAATAAATGTATGTAAGCAGCTTGCGTACTGTGTTAAGAATAGTTGCCTTACAACCCCAGTGAGCAAGATAAAGGGGACTATAGTGAGAAGATACAAGGCAAACATGTATACAATTCTGGAAAGTAGTCAAACCAAAACTGATTCAGACACCAGGTATAATTTTTCACTAGTGTGTGCAGGACATTATAGTTCATTTATGTAAGTGAGGATAGCAAAATAAAGCAAACTTTGACATATTATACCAAAAACATTATTCATACAGTGACTAGCGGTAAAATTGATAAAAATTTGGGACCAAAATTATTCACTTTATTTTTTTTTATTTTATTGCTAATGCAACCTTTTACACCACAGACTTCAGACACAGGTGAAAAAAGCCAGGCAAAGACTGTACCACCTGTGCCAGCTGAGGAAATTCAGGGTTTCACCAGCTATCCTGAAAACTTTTTATTTAGGGGCGATAGAAAGTGTATTAACTCAGTGCATCACAGCGTGGTATGGGAACATCACCAGTCATGACCGCAAAGCCCTGCAAAGAGTTGTGCGCTTATCCGAGCGTATCTCAGGGTCAGCTCTCCCGTCTCTGCAGGACGTTTACACCAAACGCTGCAAAGGTAGAGCTACTAAGATCATCAAGGACTCTAACCACCCTGCAAACCCTCATTTCACGCTGCTGCCATCTGGTAAGCGCTTCCGAAGCCTGATGGCCAAAACTGAGAGACTCAGGAGGAGCTTCTTCCCCCAGGCCATCAGACTCCTGAACTCAGTCACTTAACACCACGTGACTTCACTTCAGGATAAACATCGACATACTGACATTGCACTGCACTTTCTGTTCTCATTGTTACTGTGTAACAACCTATTATAAACCTGTTTGCACATTATACTTTGTACATTTCTGTTAACCACATATTTATAAGTCTACAGTTTACTCACTGCACAGTTTATTTCACTTATTTTATTCCACTTCTTTATTTATTAATTTATTTTTTATTATTTATAATTCGAATAATTTGAATTATTTATAATTCTACATATACACTCACCTAAAGGATTATTAGGAACACCTGTTCAATTTCTCATTAATGCAATTATCTAATCAACCAATCACATGGCAGTTGCTTGAATGCATTTAGGGGTGTGGTCCTGGTCAAGACAATCTCCTGAACTCCAAACTGAATGTCAGAATGGGAAAGAAAGGTGATTTAAGCAATTTTGAGCATGGCATGATTGTTTGTGCCAGACGGGCCGGTCTGAGTATTTCACAATCTGCTCAGTTACTGGGATTTTCACGCACAACCATTTCTAGGGTTTACAAAGAATGGTGTGAAAAATATAGAGCATGCCACAGCTTTGGGATGTGGTGGAACGGGAGCTTCATGCCCTGGATGTGCATCCCACAAATCTCCATCAACTGCAAGATGCTATCCTATCAATTTGGGCCAACATTTCTAAAGAATGCTTTCAGCACCTTGTTGAATCAATGCCACGTAGAATTAAGGCAGTTCTGAAGGCGAAAGGGGGTCAAACACAGTATTAGTATGGTGTTCCTAATAATCCTTTAGGTGAGTGTATGTTTTCACTTAAGGGCTGAAGAGACGTGCTGAATATGGCTTCTTCCACAATCTACACAGCTCACTGTCTAAATCAGGAAAGAAAGGAAGGCACATCACACATCACACACAAATCATGTGTATCTCCACACGGGGAAGTACACTGTTTGAATACTGATGTGCTCACCATAACTGTTTTTCTTATTGAGCTGTTAATATCGGACAGACAACAATAAATAGACAAGACAATTTTACACAGAGCGCTTTGCTGAGGCAGAAAAGCTGAGGTTTGGGCAGACCAGATGTGTATTTATCCTTTCCTGGTTGTGACGTCACCCGCCCGTGACGCTCACTTTCGCCATTGGCTGAGTTGACATACGTGCATCAGACACTATCACGCTGTGGGCGTTCCCAAATCAGTCCTAGTGGACGCAGTGTGAAGTTCCCACGAAAGGGAAATATGGTCAACACCCTCACACCACATATTATTTATACTACAAAATTTTGACACCCATGACTACACAAGAATCATATCGTCACCTTCCTAAAATAACTGCCCTTTAGGAAGGTGATGATAGAAAACAGTTAGAGAGACAACATATTTCAGATTCATTTGATCAGCTCACCTGTGAATTTAATGGTGAAGAAAAATCATCACATAAATCATATTCTAATTGAAAAGAAACCATTATTGTTGTTTTTCATATGTTTTTGTAATTTGTTTATAATGTTAAAAGATAGTAATATTGTTAATATGATAAATTTTATGAGGACATTATTGCTATGTAAAATTTGACACCAATAATGATTTGACAGAAATGTTGAAATGTTCTTATCTCATTACAGATGATGGGGCCGTTCCAGATTTACTTTGCTGTTTTCTGGACTTTGCTTCTCATGACCGTTTCTGGAGAGGATGACATAGCTGCATCAAAAGAGTGTGAGGATGCTCCCTTTGTTCCAGGACACAATCTTGCTGGAGAGGGATTTGATGTTGTGACCATGGAGCGAAAAGGTTCGTATGTGATCGACACAGAAAAATGGGATTTAGGAAACGGCACTTGTAAATTGTGCCAGAATGATTACATGAATGGAATAAAACAGAAGCTACCAGCAGCAGTTGTAGACTGGAGGACCTTGCCAAAGTGTTCAATGAAAGTCTCCAGTCAGATCTTTGAATCAAGTGAAGCACTGGTCAATGATTCATCGTCAGCACTCTCGGTCAGCTGGAAAGTTGGTTTAGATGTGAAAGCTGCTGGAGCTGCAGTCGGAAGCACTCATTCCAGAGAAGCCAAATTTGCAATGCAAAAATCAAAAGAAGACAAATACAGTTTCACCAAACATGAAGTTGTATGCAGCTTTTACAGGTGAGAAAGCTGGCTTGTTTTTTCTCATTGAATGGCTATGAGAAGAAATTAAAACTTTAACTGTAAATTGCTCCCTCTTTTATCCCACTGAATATAAGCTTGTTAACTGTTTCTTTATAGATATCGTGTAGCTGAAAATCCTCCTCTTCATGCAGAGTTTCTTAAAGCAATCAAATCACTCCCTGCATCCTATGATCCAGACGCCTACCGCAACCTGATCTCCACATATGGTACTCACTTTACCACAGGTGTCAAGTTAGGGGGGAAAAATAAAGCCATAACAGCAATCAAAGCCTGTCAGGCATCAATGAGTGGACTTACGGACACTGCGGTGAAAGACTGTTTGGATGTAGAAGCCTCTGCTAGCTACTCCATAGCAACTGTGAAGGCAGAGAGCCATTTTTGTAAAGAAAAAAAGAAGAAGATGGGGAACAATGAAAAGTTCAGCAGCATGTTCAGTGAGCGTCAGACAGAGATTATCGGAGGAAACATAAATGGAGAAGATCTGCTTTTGCTGGTTCATCACACCCAAATTCCCTTAAGAACTGGCTTGAGTCTTTGAAGAGCCTCCTGACATTGTGCACTACTCTCTGAAACCCCTCCATTTCTTACTGAGTAGTAAACACCCTGCAAGGAAAGGGCTGAAGAGAGCTGTTGAAAAATACATCATAGAAAATGCCCTCATGAAGGTTTGCTCTGAGCCTTGCAAGATTGGCAGGAAGTGCAGTGCAAGAGATCGATGTGCTTGTGTTTGTGAAGGCAGTCAAATGATAAAGTCTAATTGTTGTCCAGCTGAAAAGGACTTGCCACCCTAAAAGTCTACAACCTCACAGCCAAAGGTCTGCATGGAGATGCATTTACTCAAACGGATGGTGCTGTATCAGTTACATATAGCGGACAAATGAAGCGCACTGAGACTATTAATAATAATGACAATCCACGTTGGCCAGAAACATTCGAGTTTGGTGCTATTAAGATAAGAATGGGCAATAAACTGACTTTTAAAGTATATGATGCAGACAGCTACTGGAACAGTGATCTCCTTGGCAAATGCTCTTTTGATCTTAGAAGTGGAGTTGTGAGTGAGGCTTGTTTTTTTACATACGGTACCTTCTTTTTTACCTATGAAGTGATATGTGCACCCAGTCTAAAGGGCCCACAGTGTAATGAATACATGCCTTCTCCAATGGCGGCCCCTCTGGCTGACATTTTCAGCTCAAGAAATGGGGTTCTGGTTAAAGACATGCCCAGACTTGAATCAGCTCAAAATTTCTCAGATAAGTTAAATTTCAAGAGTACTATTGGAAAGCTATTTATGCTGTGACCTGCATGCTGAATCCATCCTTTATGCATGAAAAATAGCCCAAATATAGCCTAACAGCACTTTCATCTGCAAAAGGAAATAAGTGTATTAGTATCATTTGCTTGGTTCTTTTCCCATTGCTTTGCTGTTTTATTTTCTGTTTTGGCATTAAAAAAAGCATTCTTAAAGACAGATCTGTGTTTTTGTGTTCTTTGTGGGTTTTTTTTTTTTTACTTTTAAAATGTAGGGGAGAGCGGGGCACAACCTAACGCTTTTTGACTTTCTCAGTTTGTGTAAATCCACTTGGGGTTCAGAGTATTTATTTTTTCCCACATTAATTTCACACTTCTAGTACAATTATGTGGTTTTGTTTCATTAATACAGTGTATATTTTTTCTTGAGTTCCCGCGAAAGAATGGAAGTGAAATGTGACAACATGCCCCATAGGTGGGGTTCATTGTAACATGACCAAATGACAGCTTAAAATGTTATCTGATCTAATCAAAAAAATATCCAAGACAAACTAAAATATTTTGTCAATAAAATACAATTATTAACTTTTTAAAGTAATGGCATTTTTTAATAATTAAAAATAAACAAATTTTGAGTTTGACAACAAACACCACAAAACACAGCTATAGTTCAAAACATAATATCATTTCTGAACATTGACTCTCAGTCTTTATTCACCCTTTTCTCATGGTTTCTCAACAGAACTCATAAAAGTATAGAATATAATAGCGTAGTTCTAATAGGGGCTCATTGTACCGCAGTGTTACAACACACCCCACCTGCACACCTGGGATTTAACCCCGGCTCGTGTCTTCTGCTGTTAGATCAGCATTAAAGAACCATCTCAACTGTTAAAGAACAGATATAAGATTAAAATAATATCAGATTTGTCATTTTAAATAAACACAAAAAACAGAGATGAAAAATAAACTTAAGTAAGAAATTTACTTTTGCTATGGTTAAATAAATGTTCACACTGCAAAAATGTGTTTCTTATTTAGTATTTTTGTCTTGTTTACAGTCCTAATATCTAAAAATTCTTAAATCAAAAATGCTTTTACTAGATAAGTGCAAAGACAAGAGATTTTTCTTGTTTTCTGAAAAATAAAAAAATAAAAATCCAAATGAAGTGAGTTTTTGCTTGAAACAAGCACAATTATCTGTCCATGGGGTAAAAAAAGAATCTTGTTTCAAGAGTAAAGAAACAAGATTTCAAACAGAAACAAGATTATTTTTCTTACCCCATGGACAGATAATTGTGCTTGTTTCAAGCAAAACTCACTTCATTTGGATTTTATTTTCCAGAAAACAAGAAAAAATCCCTTATATCATTGCACTTATCTAGTAAACACATCTTTTAGATTGAATTTTTAGATATTTAGAAAAGAAACAAGACAAAAATACTAAATAAGAAAAGCATTTTTTGCAGTGCAGGATATCTTCCAAAGATTTCTTAATTTTGGTGCATTTTCTTCTCTAAATGGTTTTGATATGGCAACTAGTAAATAAGTTTTGTCATCCTGGCATGTGTGGAAAGAGTTAAACCATGCGTGTTACAACTAACCCCGCGTTAGGCTGTGCCCCGCGCTCCCCTAATAGAAACTCTCGTACTATTTGTCAGTTGCAAAGAGTTCTAATATACTGTAGTGATCACTCACATGACACTTCTCAGGTGATGGCTAAAAAAAGTTGTTATTGAGATGGAAATGGAATACTAACAAGTTCATATACTTATTTATAATCTTCAGCCATTTGCAGAATGTATATTTAAATCAATCAAGGACAGTTATGTGGAAGGGCTTTGCCTTACATTCAAGCACATAATATTCTGCATGTGCTTTATGATCTTCCTTAGCAATAATCACAGCAATTATGAAATTAATAAATGTTTAATTAATAAAGGATGCTATAATGAACTTTAGGTCTCAGTTACTGTAGTGTATATAGGCCTACTCTATTAAAGTATACTCTGACCCAAGATGTGCTCCATGAATCACAAAACGTTCATCCATCACAGTCAAAGCAAGAAAAACCGAACTACTATGCAATTAATGTCATTGCTTGTGCTCATCTATTAAATCTACAGGATCTCCTGAGCATTTTCACGTAGGCCTATTGACGTGATATGTTTAAGTGTCTGTGGTTTGTAAGTGTATGTTTCTGAGCTTCAGAATTTCACACATCAGATGAGCTGAGTTGAAGTGCATTTAGCAGCCTCTCTATATCATGCACACAACTTTGAGACAGGCAAAGTTAGCATGTTTTTCTGGAAAACTGTTCCTTATTGCCTACTAAGAAATTAAGAAATGCAAACAAGTGAATATTTGTGAGAATCAATAGCCACATCAATTGCATATATTTATTAGAGACTGTTATGAAAATAACTCACAAAAGATTCACCATCCCCGAGTTTGATTGCAATAGTTAGAATGCCACGGACAGCAATCAAACATGTTAAAGATAAGACTACAGGTTAAGAGTCTGGCCTGTTCATCATTGTGGCCTTATACAATCCTTAAATGGCCTTAAATGTTTCTAATGTAATAAAATCAGAATCAACTCAAATGGCTTTTGTTTCAAAATTATGACTGAAGTTCTTAATTTTGTACAGTTCTACTGAAGAACTGTTTTTACTTGCTGTGGTTAAAGCAAACATAGTTATAGCCTATTTCTGTAGTTCCTAAAGAACATTTAAAAACAATTCCAAATGAACATGCCATTAAGCAAATAGCATAAATGTATTTGTTTAGTGAATGTGATGTTATAAAACAATGAGATCAGTATCTGCGTTGTTCCTTCAAAGGGCAAAGTTACGTCCCATTGCAACGTCACAGTAATACATAGCTGTGATTGGCTGATGTAGAAAGGCGGGTCTAATCTACACCGCCTAGGAAGAAGAAGACGGCCATCTTCGTGAGGTCGCAGGCCTTTGTGGTGAGTTTAAGAATGTTCTTAAAGACAGAAATCGCTGAGAATATTCTTTGTCAGAAAAGCAGCCAGCATTTTTATTCAGTAGTCTGGGTTTATATTGTTTTCAGGTGAGCAACATGTCAGCTGCCGCCTTAAGTATCGGTGGTTTTAGCAGCCTGCTAAGTAGTTACCTAAAGACGACACTGCAGCCTCAAACACATCACATACGTGAGCTGACATCAAGTCAACATCGATACGGGCGGTCGGTCGCTTGAAAAACTGCTACAACAGAAAAGTTTACGATATAGGGCCTTTTAGCACCATTTGAAATGTCAGCAAAGCACAGGCATGTAATTTTAAGGAAATCAAAACAGGAAAACGTGTTAATTCTGAAAATCTAAAAGAAATAATAAAATGACTGGCTTTGATGAATATGTTACATCCATAATTTATATTTTAATTTATTTAGTTTTTACTTATTTTTTAATTATTGGTGTTATCTTTATTATAATTATGTTCATACATTAATTTTTACATACATTTTATTATTTTTAACTTATATTGTGATTATTTTTGTTTGTTTTATGTCGTTTTATTTTTACAATTTCCGTTTAACTGCATCTTATTGACAGCTAATAGTAACATCTGAAAAGTCAGATATGATATATGATATAATGATGGCGGGGTTAATAAAAGGTAGTCACTCTTGTAGTGCACATGTGGTGATCTTTTTTATTAGTAGTACTATTAAGTAGTACTAATTTTTTTACAGATCTGATTTAAAATGATTTTTGTTGTTGTTGTTTTACCCTAGATGCCCAGACACTGCTCTGCTGTAGGTTGCAAGTCACGAGACACAAAAGACGTTCGGAAGTCTGGAATCACTTTTCACAGGTGCACATACAACATAAATGTTTCAAAATCAGTAGTGGCCATGTTGAAACAGACATAATATTTTCATTCAGGGGGGTATTCCAGAAAGCAAGCTTAACTTACCGTCACATATACCTTGAAGTCTTGGTTGATTAACCCAAACCTTGCTTACTCGAGGTATGCTGATTCCAAAAACGAGTCCGGGAGTAAGTTCAGACAACTCAGGTTATGTTAACCTGTGGACACACAAGACATTCTCAACAGAGCGACGAATCGATGATTCACCATGGAAAGAGTGCGCCATTCTACTACTTCGTTTGTTTAATGGCGAGTTACATTCTGTAACCTACTTAGTGCACATCGCCACCTATTTGGTGGTTATGCAATAATTTTTTCAATGTCTTCGTTTAATAAGTAATCTTTATTCACTGAGAATAAGGATTATATTGATTGTTTGATGCTAATTATTTGAATGCAGATCCATGTGAGTGACAATAAAATAAATATATTTGAATTGAACTAACATTTAAACTTTTTTACTTTTTTATTTTATTCTAATTCTTTAGAATTAATATATAATATTGTATATTATATAACTGAAACAAATTTGGTTATATTAATAACTATATTCATTATATAAAACACATCTGAATACCTCTTAAGCAAACTAACCTGGAACATAACCTACTCTGGAGCAGGTTATGTTCAGAGAAGTGAGTTGTCATGGTTACTTACTTACTCTGAAAGTTACCTCCATTTTTGGAACCAAAAGTTGAGGTTATCCGATACTTACTCTTAAAACGTAGCCGGGTATGTCACATAACCTGCTTTCTGGAATACCCCCCTGATCTTGTTCTTCCTGCTGCCCATGACCCTATCAGAACAGACCTGTGACCAACTATTTGTGAACCAGTAGAACCACTGCTTGTAATCTGTTTATATTTACACTGACACAAGTGGTTTACTTTTGATTAAGCTTTAAAAAGCTAATTTTAAAATGACAATTTCAATAGAAAGTATATGTGATTTACAATCTAATAGTTTGAAGACTGCCATGCCTTCTGATTCAAAATATGCAAAATGTTGGTCAGCTCAAGGAGAAACTACAATGATTAATATCTGCCTCCTAGTGATCAATTCACTGAACTACATGAGATTGTTAATCATTTGCATTGGTCTCAATTTAATGTCAATATTATTGTTTTGGAAATGAGTGTAAAAGAATATAATATGTCTCAGCAGTAGTTGCTCAAGAGGGCAATTAAATTATCTTAATTTGCTAATATTGTTTATTATGCTACATTTTCCAGGTTGCCAAAGAAGGGAAACCCTCGCCGCACAACTTGGATTATCAACTCTCATCGCAAAGGGCCTGAGGGAAAAGGCCAGTGGGACCCCCAGAGTGGATTCATCTATTTCTGTTCTAAACACTTCACCCCTGATAGTTTTGAACTCTCGGGAGTCAGGTCTGCTGCTTATTAGACTCTTAACTTTTCATAGAATCAATGACCGGAAAAAAAGTTTATGCTTAATTCTGCTGTTAAAATACAATGTATTAGAAGGTACAAATACATAAATAATGTTGATACCTCTTTTTTTTTTTTTTTTAGTGGCTATCGCAGACTGAAGGATGATGCAATTCCCACTGTATTTGAAATTCAGCCTCATGAAAGAGGCACTGCTGGGAAATGTGCAACAAAACGGAGAGGCAGACCTCGAAATGTGGAAAAACGTATCAGGTATCTTACCTAAAGATGCAAAAAAATCACCTATTGTGCTTTTTCATGTGAAAAAATAATTCCACTTAATTGTTTTGAATGTGCACTTGTAGTGTACTTCAAATCTTAAAAGTATTTTTTTTTAAACTGTACTTGTAGGTTATGTAATATTAATTAAATAAAGGGCCACTTTAGTGTACATAAGAGGGGATTACAGGGTCTTAACACACTTAAGTACACTTTGTGATAATGTCAAATCCCATCGGATTCTTTTCCACCGGCTATAGAGGTGAAGACAACAACTCCCATGATTCAGCAAAATCAAGACATCATCACGCTACGCCTTTGTTTTTAATGAGCGGCCTCTAACGGTGAAAATTACATACTGTGCCTTTAAAGAATACTTAAGTTTACCATGCTTGTCAGTACAATTGGTAGTACACTTTAACCATAATTCAAAGACAATAAAATTATCAAATTATAAAGCTGTACTTAATTTTTTTCAGTGTCAAGAACTCCAATGACAATGAAGGATCAGAAAGCCATGAGATCTTCAACAATGAGACTGTGGTGCAAAAAGTAGCCGATAATGAGTGTGAAAAAGGAGAAGAGGAGGATAAGCATGGTCAGCCTCCTCCTCAGCCTTCATCTGAGGCTCCTCAAACGTCTGGCGAGACAATATTAGATGACAAACCACCTGACCCCTCTTCTCCTCAACCTTCTCCACGTCCACCTTCTCCATCCTGCTACATGAAGCGTCTCCCCCCGCCTCCTGGCTTTTACTTGCCAAAAGAGCACAACTACGCTCAGCTATGCCCTCTAGTGTGGCGAAAACGTTATGACAAAGCCATCGACAGCTTGGAAAAAGCACTGCGTCTTCTGAGTGCCGCCCGACGGCGGGAGAACCGCCTACGCCATGCTCTGCTGCGCCTCAGAGAGAACCGACTTAGGAGTACCCTGTCTCGCACGCGAGATGGGGTGAAAGGAAAGGAAGCCCAGGGAGGTAGGTTTTCAAACTGGGCTGCTCAAAAGGGACAAGGGACAAAGATGGAGAGAGGTTGCAATCTTGAGGGATTGGAGGAGAGTGCAAATGAAGGTGTAACTGATGAAATAGATCTTCTCGCTGAGGGATGGAACGGACAGGGACAGACGAGGGGAAAAGTCACAGCAGAAGAAGAAGAAGGGTGCTGTTTTTATTGCGGAAGGGACAATGAAGGAAACAAAATAAGTGGGTACAAAGAGTCAACTGTAGGACCTGATGATGTTCAAGGTCCCCAGGCAAGATATAAACCTAAGAGAATCCAGGAAGTCAAAAGGAAAGCCAAGGTGCTCAAAGAACAAAAGCCAGAGAACTCTATGACTGATGTGGCACCTGTGGAGCAACAAAGCTACTACTTATATTATTGTGAGAGCACGGAGAATGAGGACACAATGCAGGTGGTCACCATGGAATTGCAACCGCACCAATTGAACACAGAGGAGGAAGCATCTCTTGAGCTCCACAATAACGCAGAAGCAATCCAGCAACTTGCTCTTCTGCATCCACAGACTGACATGCACACTGCGCCTGGACCTATTCAGTACTCGGCAACAATGCAGGAAACTTCTGCGCCATTCCAGCTGCAGCAAATCCAAGTCCTTCAGCCACATCAACAACTTCTTCTCCCTGACCTCGCCACAAAAGAAAAGAGCGAAATGGAAATCGAGCAGGGAGGGGGACAGCAGTTCTTTTGGGTACAGGAAAAGACTGATGATCATGTCCTTCTGATGCCAGTTGCTGCCGAAACAGGGGAAAGGAACAGAGTCGATGTTGAGACTGTGATTGAGACTGTGCAGCCTCAGACAATATTGGATAGATTTCAGTCAAAGGCCACTGAGGAAAGGGATGGACTGACTGTGAAGTGCGATTCCATGATACTGACATCTACGGGGTGGGAAAACGGTCAGCTCACACACCAGTCGGAGCTGAGGCCCACAGCAGTGGCAGGAGATGTCAGAGAGAGACTGAAGGAACATTTAGAAGGGTTTCAGCTTCAGCTTAGCAGTGAGTTTATTGACTGAACTGCTCAACATGATACATCTGTTATATTACTATCTAACGGTTTTACTCTCCACTTACAGAACATGCACAGACTCGTCATTTGACTTTGGCTAAAATACATGAAAGGCAGCATCATTTTCATATTTTGGCAGAATATTGATTAATTTAATACATTGCTATTTTAATTGGAAAGCCATAATTCAATAAAACTCATTAGTTATTAAATGTGTATGCTGGGTAATGTTTAGTAATTGGATTCATTAATACAGATAAATAATTTGTTCCTGAATTACAGTTAGACTTAAAAGAACTTGAGAATTTGATTTTAAGTTTTTAACCCACACCATTATTCTTCCCTATACTGTATACTTTCATACCCATAGTAGGTTTTGAAACAACAGGTCCCTTTAACCATAATGATCAAGTTTTGCTTTCATAAAGAATAGGCCAAAATTAGGTACCTACTTCTGTTGTTTTAAGATGGCCTCCAAAGATTTTAATCATCGTCCTTTTTTTTTTTTTTTTTTTTTAAATCTTAAATGGAAGAATAACAATAACACACACATTAAATAAAAATGAACTATAACAGAGATTATAACTAGTTAATATTTTACATGGACATTGATGACATTTAAATATGTCCCAGTCCAGGGGACATATTATGGACTTCCTCTGCTGAGCTCCTTTTTATCCCATCTAGCTACATTTCAGTGTCAGTAGTTTGGGTTCAGTAAGATTTATTTATTTATTTATTTATTTTAAAGAACACATATGAAAACAAGTGAAAGTACATTTACACTGTCAAAAAATACTTATTTTTTCAAATAAATGCTATTTTTTACTTTCTGTTTGTCAAAGAATCCTGAAAAAAAAATGTATCACAGTTTCTACAAAAATATTAAGCAGCACAACTATTTTCATCATTGATAACAAGAAATGTTTCTTGAACACCAAATCAGTATCAAATTGGAACAATATTTCACAATGTTATTGTTTTTACTCTGCTTTGATCAAATCAATGCGCATGAGAGACTTCTTTCAAATTCTTTCATGAATCTTACCAATCCCAAACTTTTGAATGGTAATGTAAACGTCTTATAGGGAATATTTTCAGGTGAGGGCTTAAAGGATATAGCCTCATTTTGTTCTTCAATTCACAAAAGCAAGAGAGGGGCTGGTTTGACCGATGCAGTTTTCAAACCACTCGGGGATCAACCAGGTCAGCATATCAACACCCAGCTTTAAAGTTTATGCCTAAACACTTTATTATATTAGCACAGTAACAATGTATGGCACTGCAGAAAATGTCGGTCAACCAGTATTGCCGCAGTCCAAACAATCTGATGATACCATGATAGGCATTTTTAATTTAGTTTAGCCTACTGATTCTGTTTTCTTTAGGATTCTATAGTGTCCTTCCGCAGTAGCTGAATAGAGTAGATAAAATATATCACTGGAAGCGCATATTGCACGTATGTCTACAAGTGACCGTAAGGTCGATTTAAATGTAACAATGGACAATATATTACCATAATGGCCCTATTACCATACCACAATGTGAATTTCCTCTCATTAAATCTCAAAAACTCCTTTGCAGTATTTACCTACCATGTATTATATAGACTAATTTATGCTTCTTTTTTTATTTTTATCCATTTTGCCTGATTCCCCGTCATTTGTTAATGTGACCACCAGGGGGAGCCGCGTGACAGAGTGTTGAGAAAGAGATTGCATTCCTTAAGTGGGCATACTGACGATTAATGGCTGATGGCACATTTTCCCAATTTGTCTGAGCACAGTAGGCTGGGTAAATTATGTTCTGTGTTGATCTGTTGGCCTACCATGTAGGAAAATGTTGTTTTGGATCATTCATTCGTTCATTCTCTGTTGTGTCCAACGTCCTTCTGTTTTGAAGTAGAAACTGTCGCATGGTGCCACTTGGCGTCGCTCTTTAATAAGTAACAGTCGTATGTTCACATCAAAAATGGACAGTTGGACACAGAGTTTGCAGATAAACGATATCAGCATTCGTAGTATGCTCACAGCAGTTAAAGCATGATCTGAACAATGTTGTGTAAAGAAAATGGTCATTTAGCCTCCTCAATGCATGCTATAGAATTGCGTATTGTCATGAAAAAGTGTTTGCCATGGCAGATTAAGAAGGGCTATATGTCTGTGTTGTATTGCTAATTTAATGTAGTCGTAATTAGTTGCTAAAGACAACATTAGAAACATTTGCAATTCATAGCCCTCGCTGGATTGGTGTCATGCCTTGACAAGAGCCCCAGTACTGCTTACAACGTTACTGACATGATGAACACTGAGTTGTTGTTATAATAATAATAATAATAATAATAATAATAAATAATTATGTTACTCGCGAATAAATGTACATATTGTTGACATTTAAAATTCAAAAAAGAAACTTGCTGTCCCCTTCATCCAGATTTAATTCACTTCACAATGGCACATTCTATATGTCTATTTTGCAGTTTATTTATCTTAAATACTGAACTTATAAAAAGAACGTTTTACTGCGTAGAGAAAATTTATTCCAATAAATTATAGCTCAAAAACAACAGACGCTCTTCGCTCTGATTGGTCAGTCTAGAGGAAGCTCCGCCCAGGCATATTGAGCCTATTTAAACACGCTTTCTAGTGCGCTTTGGTATGTTCAACACCTGCACACCGTGGGATTCTACCAACAGCCTGTACTACCCACCAATGGTTGTTCAAGTGAAAGCACGCATTCGCCACAGCAGCAAAACCATGGAAGGCAACCATCAGAAAGTGGAGGCCAACATTTTGTTACTTGGAGCTGAGGACGTTGGGAAGTCTGGTAAGTTCCGACGCAACCTTGCATGTTTCTTAATTTACAGTCTGAATTACAGCTCTAACAATCTTTTTTTATTATTATTGACAGCACTCACCGTGCGCTTTCTAACGAGACGGTTCATTGGAGAATATGGAGATATAGGTAAACAGATTACTGATTATCACTTGCTTGTCTCGATCCCCATTGTGATTTGCATTAAAATAGCCTTCGTTTTGCTTAACGTTTTTGTCTCTCTCCACAGAATCAATATACAGCCATACTGACAAGATCGACGGGCGTGATATTTGTTTCAACATATGGGACTCGCTTTGCCACCAGGTAAGCATCTGTTTGCAAATTCCCCTATAAAAGAATGCTTGAAAGTGTTTTGCATGGCACTAGTATGGCAAGCCATATTAACATATATTCCTTAAAACAATCTACTATCTGTTTTCTAGTTACTTTTTTTTTTTTTTTTTTTAATTAACAAATTGCAGCTAGCAGTTGGGATATGTGAACTAGCTTCTAAAAATATACTAACAAATGACTGATTATTAGTAACTTTTGGGGATAGTTGCGAGCAACTAAGAAACTAGTAGTAGCCTACCTATAGAATAGTTGTTGATAAAGCAGAAACGGGTTCCAGCAGCAATTGGAGTACATGCATGAATCGAAGTAATGGTTAAATATCTTGTTTCAGAATGGAGAGGAGTCAGGATACATTACTGACAGACAGCTGCAGTGGGCGGACGGCTATATCCTTGTTTACAGCATCTGTGATCGCGCCAGCTTCAATGTGGTGCAGCAACAAGTGCAGTGCATACGACAAGCCAAGCAAAAAATGGGCAGCACAGCTCAGATCATAATTGTGGGGAATAAGAGAGACCTTCAGCACCGACGCACAGTGTCAAGTGAGGCGGGCCGGCTGCTTGCGCTCTCGGCGGACTGTGGGTTTTTTGAGGTCTCCGCTGCGGAGACGTATCACGGAGTGCTGATGGTGTTTCACGAACTGTTTGAGCTCATACGAGAGGCGAGGGCACTCAAGAAAGGCACCGCAGGCTTCAAAGGTATTGTGAGGAGCATGTCGGCCGTATTTGGAAGGAAGCGGACTGAATAGTTTCATATTTCCCCTTTAAAGTGGTGGAAGAATGATGGATAATCCCTTTATGAAATCCATATTGGAACAAAGACTGATTATTGATCTCAACTAGATTTTTGCAAGTTGACAATCTTGGGGGATGTTCACATTGTGTTCCGTCTGTGCTATGTTTAGTTGGTCTATGTCTGGACAGACCATTATGTTGTGGGGGGTGTGTGTGTTTTTTTTTTTTTTTTTTTGTCACCTCGCACCATGAGCATCACTTAAGGCGCGTGTCATGTTATAAGTTCTTCACCTACAAAAAAATGTCTCTAGACCCCTATTATTTTGATCTGTTTTTGATTGAAGAAACCTGTCCTGTGTGAAAGGGCCCCATCCTGAATGTTCTAAGACTGTTCAGTTTCGATTAAGTATAAGAATAGTGCTGTCTCATTGTTCAATCTGTTTTTATATATATATATATATATATATAAAACTGTATGTTGTAAACTGAGTTCTCTCTGTAATTCTATAATTTTTACTGTAGCTAATAAGTGCAATTGTTGGCTCAATGCTTCTTAGCCCCTATGCAATTAAATGAGACCGGTTCTAAAATGTGGCTTCCAACACCCGATACATGACTATTGTGACAAATGTAGCAATTTTTTTTCAGTGAAAAAGTTCAGATTGTTTAAATCTTTTGCTCTTTCCATGTATAATGGTCACGTTAACTGCAAAAAAAAAAAATGTTTTTTTTTTTTTTTTTTTTTTTTTTTTTTAACAGTCATGTAAATTGATCTTTGACAATGAATTATTTCAAAATTATGCCCCCTTTTCCATGGTTGATCCTTAACTTTGAGTTGAATGTGTTTTTGAAAGTCCTAACAGTTTCATTCAATGCATTGGTGTTGCTAACTGTCAAACACGGATGTTTGTGTATATATTGCAAGTGCAAAGCCATATGCTATCTTGTTTTATAATAAAACATGTCAAATATTTGAAATCCGTTGCATTTTTTAGATAAAGTTACAGCACAATATACTGTTCCATTAAATAAATGTGACAATACATCACTATTCAAACTGTTGACCATTATATTAATTCAAGATTGTGGTGCTGGACCATGTCTGCTCACTGGCTAATCCGCAACAGCACACACATTTCAGACATTACTGGATTCACTGGTATCCACAAAGTTGGCAAGCAAAACTCCTGGAAAACTGACCTTGTGTTTGTAATGTGTTGAATTGTTAACAGCAACCAAGTAGACTAAAGACTGGCACTCAATCTACGTTCGCAAACCACACCCTGTCATTTTATTCATATTAATATTTGCTAGGGCTGCCCTCGACTAAAGATTTTTCTAGTCGACTTTTTTATTCAAGCAATTACTTGACTAATCGTACGTACGTGTATTTTAGTAAGCCAAATCATAACGACCCTTTAATTGCCTATACATAGCCTAATCAGTGCTCAAACACATCAGCAAAAGTAATGATTATGAATGTGTCGTGAAAAAACAGCAAGGAGACATTGTTTTCTGTGTTTTTCTGCTGCAGAGTTTGTCAACGGCGCAGACTCGTGTGGACGCGCCTATATGCATGTTTGATACGGATTGCATAATCTGAGAATATTTGTTTCCTACTTGATTTGGTTGACAATTACTTGACATTTCAAGCTTTCTATAGATATATTTCTCGTGTCTGTATACACTGAGTATTGGTTTCTTTTTTGACTAAAGTTCACAGAAAGCGGATCCTGTTTGTTTCCTTTATTTTACGAAGGCACAATGTTTTATGTTATTGTATGTTTACACAAATAGAGAATTACTCCTCTGTATGACCAAATAATACGAACACCTCCATGTCATGTAGTAAGTGCGCCAATACTTCAGCTTTGCACAAACACTTGGATATGTGCCCAATAATCGACTAGCGCACATTTATCTAGGTTAATGTGAGAGGCCATGTAAAGTTGCTACTACTTACATGTTTCAAATTATAAGCCATATTTAAGGTCGATGGATGATTTCCTGCCCGACATATTGTAACAATCTGTCCCTCACGGACTACATGACTTCACCAGGTTTTTTTTTTCTTCTGCGACTAATATAATTTGTGCTAGTCGACTATTAGAGGGCAGCCCTAATACACTCACCTAAAGGATTATTAAGAACACCATACTAATACTGTGTTTGACCCCCTTTCACCTTCAAAACTGCCTTAATTCTACGTGGCATTGATTCAACAAGGTGCTGAAAGCATTCTTTAGAAATGTTGGCCCATATTGATAGGATAGCATCTTGCAGTTGATAGAGATTTGTGGGATGCACATCCAGGGCACAAAGCTCCCGTTCCACCACATCCCAAAGATGGTCTATTGGGTTGAGATCTGGTGACTTTGGGGGCCATTTTAGTACAGTAAACTCATTGTCATGTTCAAGAAACCAATTTGAAATGATTCGAGCTTTGTGACATGGTGCATTATCCTGCTGGAAGTAGCCATCAGAGAATGGGTACATGGTGGTCATAAAGGGATGGACATGGTCAGAAACTATGCTCAGGTAGGCCGTGGCATTTAAACGATGCCCAATTGGCATTAAGGGGCCTAAAGTGTGCCAAGAAAACATCACCCACACCATTACACCACCACCACCAGCCTGCACAGTGGTAACAAGGCATGATGGATCCATGTTCTCATTCTGTTTACGCCAAATTCTGACTCTACCATCTTAATGTCTCAACAGAAATTAGACCAACATTTTTCCAGTCTTCAACTGTCCAATTTTGGTGAGCTCGTGCAAATTGTAGCCTCTTTTTGCTATTTGTAGTGGAGATGAGTGGTACCTGGTGGGGTCTTCTGCTGTTGTAGCCCATCCGCCTCAAGGTTGTGCGTGTTGTGGCTTCACAAATGCTTTGCTGCATACCTCGGTTATAACGAGTGGTTATTTCAGTCAAAGTTGCTCTTCTATCAGCTTGAATCATTCTCCCCTGACCTCTAGCATCAACAAGGCATTTTCGCCCACAGGACTGCCGCATACTGGATGTTTTTCCCTTTTCACACCATTCTTTGTAAACCCTAGAAATGGTTGTGTGTGAAAATCCCAGTAACTGAGCAGATTGTGAAATACTCAGACCGGCCCGTCTGGCACCAACAACCATGCCACGCTCCAAATTGCTTAAATCACCTTTCTTTCCCATTCTGACATTCAGTTTGGAGTTCAGGAGATTGTTTTGACCAGGACCACACCCCTAAATACATTGAAGCAACTGCCATGTGATTGGTTGATTAGATAATTGCATTAATGAGAAATTGAACAGGTGTTCCTAATAATCCTTTAGGTGAGTGTATTTACGCTTACTATAGGTGACCTAGTGTGGACTGTATTTTTCTCATGTAGTTTTTTTATTTTTTATTATTCTACACATTTTGAAAGACCAGACCACTATTTCAGTATTAAGCAGAAAGATGTCCATCACTTTTTGTCCCTGTAGGATCAAGATCATCATCACACATTATGTGTATGACATTAGGGTACAAAATTAAGGATTAAAGAAATTAAACAACACAAATTCAGTTACACTGAAAGCCTAAATCGAACAACTCAGTCATTACCTTTGTTTCCTTACACTCCTTCAGTCTTAAACCTAAAAGTAAGTTACAAGGCTCAGTCAATCTTAATCTAGTTCTGTGAAGTCACTTCCTCTTGTCAACTGAGCACGTTTGTAAAGCAACTCATTTTTACCTTGTGTAAATAAAGTGGTAATCTTCCTGGCCCTATAATGGAAGTAAAGCTGTTGTGTCCCAAGTCCAGACATCTGAGCATCACATGTTCATTCATTCACATATAAGCAAGCTCAGAGCGGATCAGATCACATGAAGGGCCCATTGCTGCCATGTCGGATTTTTGTACATGACTGTTCCTGTTCCTTCACAAAAATATGACTAATCAACACATAATACACATTGGTAATGACACCAAAAATTTGTGCAATGAAAATACGTATCATATATACCAGACTGTGGCCAGCATATTGACTCATATGAAATCCAAAGCATATACAGTGCTTATGCAGGTTTTCCACATTTCAAAGGCTTTGAAGAAACAAAAAGAACCAATTTGCTTGTCCATGCTTTAGAAGAGAGTGAATGACAGTATGACTATATATCAATTGTCTTATTTTTCAGTACAGAAAAGAAAGAAAAGGGAAAATAAAAAGATTTAGAGTCCAGTCAAGTGGGCGCTTTGCGGGGGAGCTGACTGAGACTGTAAAAGCTGTTGCTATGCGCACCACAATAACCCTCGTCAGCGAGTAATGACATCACTGACACAGACGTGTCTCCATCCAGAGAACGCCTCAGTGACACACCAGCCTGAATTCCTCCTACAACCATGTGTACGCTATCGTTTACACACACAAGCCTACGCATGACTATTCAGTGTGCCATGGGGCATAATTTTCTGGCATATATCATGCTTTCACAGAATTTCACAGAAGAGGCAACAATAAGAGGGTCTTTGTCAGGAAACGGTGCCATTTTTAACATTTCATTTGATTAGGTTTCCTCTGAGCTTTCAGAAAATCATATTTTCCTACCAAAAACACAAAATGCCAGGGCTGTAAGCATCATAAACATTGAGTCCACATCTGGGAGCTCTTTTCCCATTAGCATTCTTAAACTATCTGACCCAAAATATGTGGCAGGAAATTAAAAATCCACCCTATCTTTAAATACATTATAGAACTTATTCTTCACAATTCATCCATACATTTCCTTTTAAAAATTACCTTGTAATGTTTAATCAAAATGTCATTACTCAATCTTCTGGTAAAATGACTTTTCTTTGGTGACGTATGCAGTTATTTAGTGGAAGATCTAATAACAGACTTACAATATCAAGCAAATATCATCTTACTACACATTATTGACAGTCACTATTGCAGTGCTTTATGCAAGAACAATATTTCTCTGAAAACATTTACACTGTTTTCAATCGATAAACAAATGGAGATATACAAATTGATTAATAATATAATGCCAGTGCACTTTCATAGCCTGTGTTCATGTTTTGGCCTTTAAACTGTTTAAAGAAAATCTCTCTCTACCGTAGAAAAGCCCCCGATATCAAGGACATGTCTGCATCCTTATTTGCCCTTATGTGAGATAACAACATCTCAAGGTTTCCAACCATGGAGGCAGGAGAATAATGAAGATGTCTCTTCAACTCCATCAATCTGTCTCTCTCTCTCTCTTTGTCCTTTTGCTGTGCTTCCTAATTTCATTTTAAGAGATAAAGAGTGCCTTCGGGCTTTTGATGGTCTAGTACCTCAGCGCACGGTGAAGTTTGTGAGGTGAGTCAGGGACAAGAGGGATTGTGTGAACAGACAGGCTCTGAACACTGCGTACATGTGGGGTCCTGCACATACGGATGTGGAACACTGAGTCAAGGGCTCTTCAGGAAAGAAGAGTGTTTGAATCAAGTACAAATGCTTGTATGTAGAGTACTGCGTAGAGTTTGTCACCATTTATTTGAGGAAGTGTGGTTTGGTTCTCTTGGTCCTTTAGCGTTAGCAAAAGCGTTAGCACTCAGACTGTTATTTTTAACACCGAACCTAAAGATACATAACAAAAAATGGCTTTTATGACATATTTTTTGCGACGGAACTTACCGAGCATCCAAAACAATGCGGTGTGCTGTTCTATTAGATGCGCTTGTTGTATTATGCGTATATATGATGGTGTTTTAACCGGCTTATAAAATGTCTAAACAGTACAAGGATTCAATCTGCTGCAGGAAGATGGTGGTTCTGACACCTGTACTGAACTGTACCCAGCAAGCAATTTTGCGTTTAAAAGACATCTAATGGTGTTTGGACTGTCAGTGAAATTTGGACTGTCAGTGAAATTTTAATAAATGTCTAAACCATAGAATAAGACTAGACTAGTCATCAATTTGATAGCATCTCAAAGAAGTGAAACCAAATTCGTAATCACTGTTGATTTTGCTTACATGATGGAATATCATACATCTCGCAAGTTATTGTGGCAAAAACAACATGTAACCAAATTCAAGGTTATTTTGGCTAGAAGTGGGTTACTCATAGCCGGACTATATAGTTAACCGAGATGGTGAAATGATGGCTATTGCTTGCTGGGTAACGAGCAACATACTAGATTGCCAAAAGTATTGGGACACCCCTCCAAATCAGTGAATTCAGGTTTTCCAATCACTTCCATGGCCACAGATGTATAAAATTAAGCACCCAGACTGCTTCTACAAACACTTGTGAAAGAATGGGTCGCTCTCAGGTGCTCAGTGAATTCAAGCATGGTACCGTGATAGGTTGCCACCTGTGCAATAAGTCCATTCGGGAAATTTCCTCACTACTAAATATTCTACGGTCAGCTGTTAGTGATATTATAATAAAGTGGAAGCAATTGGGAACAACAGCAACTCAGCCACGAAATGGTAGGCCGCGTAAAATTACATAAAATGCGCGTGAGGGGTCAGTGCATGCTGAGGCACACAGCGCACAGAAGTTGCCAACTTTCTGCAGAGTCAGTAGCTACAGACATCCAAACTTTGTGTGGCCTTTAGATAGACTCAAGAACAATGCGTAGAGAGCTTCATGGAATGGGTTTCCATGGTTGAGCAGCTGCATCCAAGCCTTACATCACCAAGTGCAATGCAAAGCATCGGATTCAGTGATGTAAAGCACACGGCCACTGGACTCTAGAGCAGTGGAGACGTGTTCTTCGAGTGACAAATCACGCTTCTCTGTCTGGAAATCCAATGGATGAGTCAGGGTTTGGCATTTGCCAGGAGAACGGTACTTGCCTGACTGCATTGTGCCGAGTGTAAAGTTTGGTAGAGGGGGGATTATGGTGTGGGGTTGTTTTTTAGAAAATGGGCTTGAAAGGAACTCTTAATGATTCAGCATACCAAGATATTTTGGACAATTTCATGCTCCCAACTTTGTGGGAACAGTTTGGGGATGGCCCCTTCCTGTTTCAACATGACTGTGCACCAGTGCACAAAGCAAGGTCCATAAAGACATTGATGAGCGAGTCTGGTGTAGAGGAACTTGACTGGCCTGCACAGAGTCCTGACCTCAACCTGATAGAACACCTTTGGGATGAATTAGACTGGAGACTGTGAGCCAGGCCTTCTTGTCCAACATCAGTGCCTGACCTCACAAATGCGCTTCTAGAAGAATGGTAAAAAATTCCCATAAACACACTCCTGTACCTTATGGAAAGCCTTCCCAGAAGAGTTGAAGCTGTTATAGCAAAGGGTGGGCCTACTCCATATTAAACCCTACGGATTAAGAATGGGATGTCATTAAAGTTCATGTGCATGTAGAGGCAGATGTCCCAAAACTTTTGGCAATATAGTGTAGCTCTATGACAAGATAAAAAAAAACAGGTATTCTTGAGGATTTTGTCCTTTTCTTAGGATCACACAATGCTCTGATTTTAGTTGGTTTAGATGTCCT
Source organism: Paracanthobrama guichenoti (assembly GCA_018749465.1). NCBI lineage: Eukaryota > Metazoa > Chordata > Actinopteri > Cypriniformes > Gobionidae > Paracanthobrama > Paracanthobrama guichenoti. Next base: position 20,272,795 of record CM031961.1, on the reverse strand, counting down.
TCATCCGTGTTTCATTCATATTTCAGTCAAACTGCACCAGAGTTTGTTTGGAAACTTACTGAGACCCCCTGAAAAGGTGGGTCTCTGTCAGCTTGTTTAGTATCTGCCAGGGTTCAGATGGCAGCGTTCACTCTTATTCAAATGAACCGCTCTAACAGAGCAGTCGCAGCAGAGTTTGTTTTAATTGAACCAAACCTGTCAAGTGTGAACACCCCTTCACTCTGATCTTCATCATATATGCATGGGACAATCTGAATAAACATCATTGCATGAACATCTAAAATGCTAAATTAATAATAAATAAACAATGCACAATGTAGAATAGTTTATTTGTATAAAGTGCATCAAACCTGTCCTAGAATATCTCAAAATGAGCAGAAATTATACTAAAATTATAATTTGGTGATTTCAGGTAAAAATGGGCTAAAGAAACAGTCCTGCTCATATAACTACAACAGAAGGATGTAGAAAAGATGTGTGCAGTGCTTATATTTGATTTGAAAGGTTTGATTTAATAAGAGGGATGAGATGGGAGAGTAATTTGGGTGATGGCTCTTGACCAGCCACTGCATTACAATGAGGCCTGATTACCGGATATTGTGCCTCACTATAAAATGTCTTAACTAACGCTGATGTCAGAGCTCCATCAGGCTCTTCATCTTATTCCACCCTTCGTGCCTGCTCTCCTGCCTTCTAATCAGACGCACCTGCAACCAATTTCAGCTTATTATGGACTAGATATAAACTCCTGTGCATTACAAGTCCACCATGGACTAGTGTGACTGCACCGCTCCTTTGCATTGTTTCTCTTCTTCCTATTGGAAGTGTATCCTACTTTGTGTACTGTAGGAGCATAACCTGTGGATAACCTACCTTGGATCTTATCTGCATGCTCTGTTCATCTGCATCTTCCGTTGTGTCTTTGCATCCATTGAAGTATTGGTTTTCCCTTATGTTAAACTGTTCTGCTGTGTTTGTTACTCGCCCTGTTAATGTCTCCAATAGAGCCTCCCACAGTTTGGCCATCACATTATCCTTCACTGTATTTCATGTCCATAAGAGATGAAGAGAGAAAGTGTAGTCTAGATCTAGAAACATTGTGTGTATAATTTCCTTTATAGGCTAATAAGCAAATTAGGATGTGTTTTAAATGTCAGCTTGCAAGAGATGAGGGGGTGGCTGCATTTTGTTTTTTGGGCACTTCTAAGAAAAAAGTTGCATGATTGCATGAAGTGAGATTTTTAACTAGATATATACACTAAAAATGCTGGGTTTAAAACAACCCAAGTTGAATAGAAAATGAACAAATCCAGTGATTGGGTTGTTTTAACCCGGATGTTGGGTAAAAGTTTTTGCACAATGTGCTGGGCAGTTTTATTTATCTCAACAAAAATTACTATACAGCTGGCTTAAAATGAACCAAAAATAGGTTGGGAATTAAAAATCAGACACAATTACTAGAGGCAACAATAATAATCAAAAGGTGAACATTTATTAATAAGTAATTTTATAAATGTTTATTGTTTAATTATTATTCATTAAACTTTTATAAATTTATTAAACATATTAATAAATGTTAATTTCAACATATTTTGGGTTAATTTTAAGAGAGCCGTATATAGTAATTTTTAGACAATAGTTAAGCTAAATAAAACTAACCAGCAGGTTGGGCAAACATTTAATCCAACTGCGGGGTTTGTCCATTTTCAACTCAACTTGGGTTGTTTTACTTAGGAGTGTACATTTCAAAGAATTGAGGCAATAACTATTGGCACCCTTGCATTTAAATTTTTGTCCCAATACTTTTGGCAATCTTTTTTTTCTTTTTTTACATATAACATTGAAATCAAGCATATCTTTTGGTATCAATCGTGTTTGCAAAAAAATAAAAATTCCAAGATTCCAAAAAAGTTGGGACACTGTACAAATTGTGAATAAAAACAGAATGCAATGATGTGGAAGTTTCAAATTTCAATATTTTATTCAGAATACAACATAGATGACATATCAAATGTTTAAATTTATAATTTTAAGGGAAAAATAAGTTGATTTTAAATTTCATCAACACATCTCAAAAAAGTTGGGACAAGGCCATGTTTCCCACTGTGTGGCATCCCCTCTTCTTTTTATAAGAGTCTGCAAACGTCTGGGGACTGAGGAGACAAGTTGCTCAAGTTTAGGAATAGGAATGTTGTCCCATTCTTGTCTAATACAGGCTTCTAGTTGCTCAACTGTCTTAGGTCTTTTCTGTCGCATCTTCCTCTTTATGATGCACCGAATGTTTCCTATGGGTGAAAGATCTGGACTGCAGGCTGACCATTTCAGTACCCGGATCCTTCTTCTACACAGCCATGATGTTGTAATTGATGCAGTATGTCTTCTGGCATTGTCATGTTGGAAAATGCAAGGTCTTCCCTGAAAGAGACGATGTCTGGATGGGAGCATATGTTGTTCTAGAACTTGGATATACCTTTCAGCATTGATGGTGCCTTTCCAGATGTGTAAGCTGCCCATGCCACACGCACTCATGCAACCCCATACCATCAGAGATGCAGGCTTCTGAACGGAGCGCTGATAACAACTTGGGTTATCCTTGTCCTCTTTAGTCCAGATGACATGGTGTCCCAGTTTTCCAAAAAGAACTTCAAATTTTGATTCGTCTGACCACAGAACAGTTTTGCACTTTGCCACAGTCCATTTTAAATGAGCCTTGGCCCAGAGAAAACGCCTACGCTTCTGGATCATGTTTAGATATTGCTTCTTTTTTGATCCTATAGAGTTTTAGCCGGCAACGGCGAATGGCACGGTGGATTGTGTTCACCGACAATGTTTTCTGGAAGTATTCCTGAGCCCATGTTGTGATTTCCATTACAGTAGCATTCCTATATGTGATGCAGGCGTCTAAGGGCCCGAAGATCACGGGCATCCAGTATGGTTTTCCGGCCTTGACCCTTACGCACAGAGATTGTTCCTGATTCTCTGAATCTTTGGATGATATTATGCACTGTAGATGATGATAACTTCAAACTCTTTGCAATTGTTCTCTGAGAAACTCCTTTCTGATATTGCTCCACTATTTTTGGCCGCAGCATTGGGGGAATTGGTGATCCTCTGCCCATCTTGACTTCTGAGAGACACTGCCACTCTGAGAGGCTCTTTTTATACCCAATCATGTTGCCAATTGATCTAATAAGTTGCAAATTGGTCCTCCAGGTGTTCCTTATATGTACATTTAACTTTTCCGGCCTCTTATTGCTACCTGTCCCAACTTTTTTGGAATGTGTAGCTCTCATGAAATCCAAAATGAGCCAATATTTGGCATGACATTTCAAAATGTCTCGCTTTCAACATTTGATATGTTATCTATATTCTATTGTGAATAAAATATAAGTTTACGAGATTTGTAAATTATTGCATTCTTTTTTATTCACAATTTGTACAGTGTCCCAAAATTTTTGGAATCAGGTTTGTAGAAGTAATTTTCATATAAAGCTGTACTTAAGTCCTTAAATGGGTCAAAAAATACTTTAAAGTTCATATAATTACATTTAATATAAATTTAAATAGCAATGAACATAAAATTAAGTGTCTGAAAACATTGCATTCAGTTCACACTTAAGTATATTGTTTTAAAGTATATTATTTCTGTTATAATTACTATTTTTAAAAGTATGCTATACTTCTTTTTCACAAGGGTAATAAAGCTTTAACTAGTGGGGTAAAACACATAATCCGTAACTCAATAGTGCCCTGGGATTCAATGGGAATTAGACCTGTACTCATTGCTGGCCACAGTCAAGTGTTTGTTTTATACCATTCCTGAGTTTTTTTTTTTTGTTTTTTTTTAAGTATTTAGGGTCATTGCCCTGACGTTGACCCATGATCTTTGACAGACACATAGCTTTATGATGCAGGGATTAAGCTTTAGTGCTGATTTCCTGATTCCATTCATATAGCCTATTCAAGGCAATAATATTTACTCACAAACATGTAGACTGCAGACCACATTTAAAATATCAGCACCGTTTCTAAATTAGTGATATTCAGAGGTCATGTATGTTATCAAAATAAATGTGTGTGGAGTGGAAACCTGATCCTAGTTCTCTAAGATGCTATGAGAATTTAGCCCTGACCTTTGACCCCAAGTGGGAGGCATATACATGTAAACCTTTTTCACCTTAGTCTAATGGTCATCCTATCCCCTACATACGTTGACTCACAGGAATGTGATAAGAATTTTGACAAAAGCTGACCAAATCAAAGGTTCCGGTTATGAGTCACGTCATTGGAGTGCCATTAACAGGATGTACTTGGGCTTGGGTTTTCGCTTTGTAGTGGAAAATTCCTCAAAACACTTCTGTGTAACTCATTAACATCCACCAAGGTAGTGTGCAGTGGACTGGTATTGTTCAGGAACCCTTGAAAGCATTTTTTTTTTTTTAATGAAAAGAAAAGCTTTTTAATTGGTAAAGTAAGCTAAAAAATAAGTTTTCTTGAGATTCAGAGCTTTATGACTGATGTTGTACAGTGATATTACAGTAACTGTTTTCATGGCTGCATTTTCCTGTTCAAGTGTCCTATGCAGGTCCATTTCTTGAGGTGATCAGGAAATAGAAACATATTTAAGGTCCTATAATAAAGCTTCTGAATGTACAGTAGGAAGTCTTCTACTCAAAGCCATAGTAAATCACTGAAGTTCATTGTGCTAATGTTGATTCAGCTATAAATCTTACCCTTCCGGGAGTGTAATGGACCTCAAGCAGCGTGAACTAATGATTAAACTCCATGCTAAATCCTTGGGAATGTAGCAGTCAATAGGCAAATACAGTACAATAACAAGAAAAAACTATTTTTTTATTTTTTGTAAGTAAACATTGGAAGGAATATTCTTAAGGAATATTCTGAGTTTAAAACAATCTAACATGCTGTTAAATATCACCTACAACTATTTTGACACATCCTTTGGTTTATGGTTTAAAAAGAAATTAAATTGCATTTACATTAAAGGGTTAGTTCACCCAAAAATGAAAATTATCCCATGATTTACTCACCCTCAAGCCATCCTAGGTGTATATGACATTCTTCTTTCAGACGAATACAATCAGAGTAATATTAAAAAATGTCCTGGCTCTTCCAAGCTTTATAATGGCAGTGACTGTTAGGTAATTTTTGAAGTCCATAAAAGTGCATCTATATCCATCATAAAACGGCTCCACATGGCTCCAGGGGGTTAATAAAGGCCTTCTGAAGCAAATCGATGCATTTGTGTAAGAAAAATATCCGTATTTAAAACTTTATGAAGTAAATTATCTAGCTTCCGACGAATCGTCTTCCGTATTCAACTTACGGAAAAAGTGTAGCGCCGCACCTCTCGCAGTTCAAAATGCTTACGCTACATCTGACGAGCGTAACTGTCGTCAGACGTGGCGTAAGCATTTTGAACTGCAAGAGGTGCGGCGCTACACTTTTTCCGTAAGTTGAATACGGAAGGCGATTGAACCTGGAACATTCATTTAACGGGTTAGCTCACCCAAAAATGAAAATTCTGTTATTAATTATTCACCCTCATGTCGTTCCAAACCTGCAAGACCTTCGTTCATCTTCGGAACACAAAGATATTTTTGATGAAATCTGAGAGCTTTCTGAACCATCCATAGACAGCAACATCATTGCAACTTTTAAGGCCCAGAAAGGTAGTAAAGACATCGTTAAAATAGTACATGTGACTACAGTGGTTCAACCTTAATGTCATGAAGCAAAAAACAAACAAAAATAACAGTTTTATTCAACAATGTCTTCTCCTCCGTGCACCACAACCATGCATGTGATCATAGAATTGTGCTCGGCCAATAGTGAGCTAGCGGTTTGCCGTAAAATCCGGAAGTGCTGTACTCTGTGAATAGCCCAACAAAGTGAATAGTGTAAAAGAGTGACAAGGATTCCTTTCTGTCCTTCTATCCGTGCAGACGTGTTTTCTCTCTGTTCCCTGCTGGCTCTCGCGCTGTTTTGTTTTGTCTAGTGTTTCGTCTCTTCTCTTCTCTGACTGCTGCTCTGCTGGACTCTTGAAAATACTGAAATGGAATTGATTAACTGGTCAATCAGCGCAATCGACAAGATTTTCTCACTAAGGAAGGGTGCCCCGGGAGAACCCACCTGCCCGGACGGGACCTTTGCCGCAGGGTACGTGAGGGACGCATGGAACAACTGGCAAGTCCTGTGCCTGGAGGCTCTGTCCGTGGAGGATGCGGAAGATTTATACATGATTGGATTATTGATGGCGGGGTTCCTATTCTTTGGCTTTGGGATTGCCCTGACCTATCGGAAGATTGGTAAGACAGCTGCAAGCAAATTCACCCAGCCGCTGTCTGTGGAAATTAAAGAATGCTTCGGGGTTATGTGTGACCGTTTGAAGGAATTAGATCAGAAAGTGATAGGAATTGAGGAACTGAACCGTAATAACGCAGTCCGGACTGCGGATACGCAGGGTAGAGTGGGCTCTATCGGGGTCAGATCGGTGAACTTTTACGGACTGTAACCGGTCTGGCCATGAGGCTGGACGTAATGTCTAGGGAAACTGCACAGACCGACGCCAACGAGCGAATGCTGAGGACCAGATCTGATTGATTGATTATGATCCGGACAAATTACCGAAGATCATCAAATGGATTAAAAATAATAAATTGTATTTGCCTGACCTAATCAACTAGCCCAACGAACCTCACTTGGTCCCTATCTCTCGGTTGGGAGGTCAGCCGGGCAGCTGTCTGCTATCTTTCCCTGTGCACTGCCTTATCTCCTTCAAGGACAAACCATAGAACTGAACTCGAAAACATCTGAAGTTATGGCTAACATTCTCACACAACACAATCTCAGACTCACTCGCACCATACACAACCTACCCGATCCACCCCCTCCAACCGTCTGCCTGTTTATCTATCTCCTCTCCCACTCCATACAAAAAATCCCATCACGTGACCACGTGTACTGTGTCATGTTTATGTTTATGTTTTGTTGTGTTTGCTATGTAATGCTTGCTAAATTGCATTCTTGTATTTCTGGAGAGCGTAGGGCGGCGCCTGAATAATCGGCTGCGGCCCGGAGGCTTGCTCCAAACTTCATTTCGTTATACTGTACTTGTACATGTGTAATGACGAATAAACTTCAACTTCAACTTGAAGAGAAGAGTTTGTTGAATAAAGTCATTATTTTTGCCTGTTTTTTGCACACAAAAAGTATTCTCGTTGCTTTATAACATTAAGGTTGAACCACTGCACTCACATGGACTATTTTAACGATGTCTTTACTACCTTTCTGGGCCTTAAAAGTTGCAGTGATGTTGCTGTCTATGGATGGTTCAGAAACCTCTCGGATTTCATCAAAAATATCTTAATTTGTGTTCTGAAGATGAACGAAGGTCTTGCAGGTTTGGAACGACATGAGGATGAGGAATTAATGACAGAATTTTCATTTGTGGGTGAACTAACCCTTTAAGGTCTTAATTCAATAGTTGTGAAAAGGAGAAAGATTTATTTGCAAATTGGTATTTAAACCAATCTGTCTGTGCAGAAATAAAACACAACATAGCTAGAACCGCAGTGTCCTTGTCACAGGGTCACCCAGGATATACAGGAGTCCTCATAAGTCTCAAGGTTTCTATTTCACCCATCGTTTGTATCATTGTGGTGTACTTTCTTCAGGACTCCACTGAGAAATGAGGCAGGCCTGAATGAAAAGAAGGATTTGGTTTCTTTATCTTTTAATGCTAAATATACTCTCACATCTTTTCACCGGCATAGGGATCTCACTGACATACTGCCAGCAACCTCACAATGGGATTTCTACCTGTGCCACCGCAATATTCACTGAGAATCATTACATCTTCTACATTTTTGATTTGCTGTGTGGCATCCAGTTATTCTTTCAATATATATTGACTGTTTATATATTTAAGTTTGAGTAAAATGTTTATTATTTTGGTGGTCTGGTCAAATAAGAATGAGCTATTACAAACCATGATATGGCATTCATCAGTGGAAGATACGAGATCACATAGAATACATTGCATCATGACATACAGTATTCTGTGCAATATCCTCTACTGTTCAAATTGACAAATTAAGAAAGTCATCTAGGTTTTCTGCAAAATTTGCATACTGTGCATGCATAGCAATATTATAAGTCTGTTATATTTCAAATACAGACTTTGTAAATATCAAAACTAACTCAAACTGCAGACTTCATGAAAGAGCTGGTTTACTGAGACCTCTTAACCAATTCTCAGCACGTGAAGACTTCTATGAACTTGAGTTGAACTCATTTTGGGGGGTGGCCCCTTATAAGTTGAACCAAATAATGTCATTTTCTTCCAAATAACACCTAAAGATGGCATTTGTTGTCTATGTTATAGATAAGCTCCAGCTGACTGTTTAAGTGTTTTGTAAAGGAGTGACTAATTTGGCGTCAGTGAGGTCATAATGATTTGACTTAAAATAGAAAACATTCCATTCATTCCATGCTCTGCTGCAATTCTGACGAAATTCCAAAGCCCTTATCTTGCCTTTAAAGCAGATTCATACTGGCTGCACTGTTGCACTTTGCCCCTGCCAAACTACGCAGGGGATCTAAACATTTCATATTTAGAAATTAATAACCAACCGAAAACAGACTCTCAGTCAAGGTTTAACTCAACAGCCCTCTAACAAAGAATAACACCCTAAAGACAGTTACCTCCATATTATTAACTTGAGCCTGCACAATGAAATCAAAGTCCATATCAAACCAAACCTCAACTTGCTGAGAAACTAAGAAATCAAGAGAGTATGACAAACATTAAAGGCCTTAAACGTCAAGAGGCTCTCTTGTGAAATATAAGTGTGCTTAACTGTACTAAAAGTGCACTTTCAAATCTTAAAAGTATATTCAAACAAAACTGCTGGTAGATAATATAATATTAATGAAATAAAAGGCAACTTAAGTATACCTGAAGAGAGTATGCTTTCATGACTATTTTTCTCAACACTTTTAAAAAGCGCACTTTGTAATAATGTCAAAAATTAAAATTTTACTTTGAACAGTCTTGAACCATATTTCAAAAACAGAAGTAATTATGAAATTACGTACTGTATAAAGACGATACTTAAGTTCTAAGCCCAAAAATACATAAATTAAACTAATTGAATTTAATATAAATTTAAACTGTAATACATTTTCATTTAATTGCATTTACATTCCATTAGGTGTCTAAAAACATAGTAGTATTTTATTTCCATAATAAATCATCTTTTTAAAAGTGTGCTTAAGTGTACTTCTTTTTCACAAGGGCTTCCATTCGAGACAAAAATCATAAATGGCATCTCATTATCTCAGTTGGTTCTCAAATACTAAATGTACATCAAATAAACATTTTCCTTAACTGTCATGTTCTTTTCGGGGTCTCAGAGACTGCATGGTCATATACACTCACCTAAAGGATTATTAGGAACACCATACTAATATTGTGTTTGACCCCCTTTCGCCTTCAGAACTGCCTTAATTCTATGTGGCATTGATTCAACAAGGTGCTGAAAGCATTCTTTAGAAATGTTGGCCCATATTGATAGGATAGCATCTTGCAGTTGATGGAGATTTGTGGGATACACATCCAGGGCACAAAGCTCCCGTTCCACCACATCCCAAAGATGCTCTATTGGGTTGAGATCTGGTGACTGTGGGGGCCATTTTAGTACAGTGAGCTCATTGTCATGTTTAAGAAACCAATCTGAAATGATTCGAGTTTTGTGACATGGTGCATTATCCTGCTGGAAGTAGCCATCAGAGAATGGGTACATGGTGGTCATAAAGGGATGGACATGGTCAGACACAATGCTCAGGTAGGCCATGGCATTTAAACAATGCCCAATTGGCACTAAGGGGCCTAAAGTATGCCAAGAAAACATCCCCCACACCATTACACCACCACCACCAGCCTGCACAGTGGTAACAAGGCATGATGGATCCATGTTCTCATTCTGTTTAAGCCAAATTCTGACTCTACCATCTGAATGTCTCAATCGAGACTCATCAGACCAGGCAACATTTTTCCAGTCTTCAACTGTCCAATTTTGGTGGGCTCATGCAAATTGTAGCCTCTTTTTCCTATCGTAGTGGAGATGAGTGGTACCCGGTGGGGTCTTCTGCTGTTGTAGCCCATCCGCCTCAAGGTTGTGCGTGTTGTGGCTTCACAAATGCTTTGCTGCATACCTCAGTTGTAACGAGTGGTTATTTCAGTCAGAGTTGCTCTTCTATCAGCTTGAATCGGTCGGCCCATTCTCCTCTGACCTCTAGCATCAACAAGGCATTTTTGCCCACAGGACTGCCGCATACTGGATGTTTTTCCCTTTTCACACCATTCTTTGTAAACCCTAGAAATGGTTGTGCATGAAAATCCCAGTAACTGAGCAGATTGTGAAATACTCAGACCGGCCCGTCTGGCACCAACAATCATGCCACGCTCCAAATTGCTTAAATCACCTTTCTTTCCCATTCTGACATTCAGTTTGGAGTTCAGGAGATTGTCTTGACCAGGACCACACCCCTAAATGCATTGAAGCAACTGCCATGTGATTGGTTGATTAGATAATTGCATTAATGAGAAATTGAACAGGTGTTCCTAATATTCCTTTAGTTGAGTGTAGAATAGCTGAAAAATACACTTATAAAAGCCTCCTGAGCTTTTAAAGAGCATTCTCCTCTAGGCTGTGACCTCCACAGTGTCTGCCCAAACCGAGATGTAATTTTATTGCAGATAAAAACACACCCGAGGCCTATAGTAGGTGTGCACACATGGAGGCACTGTAGGCAGGTGTGCGCTGAGATGGTATTTGATTCTGGCATGGCATTCCTGGCATTCCACCAGGCACCTTGTCCCCCTCCGATCCAGAATTCCATTCATTTTAGCCCAAATGCTGTACGGGGTGAGGCAGCACAGCACAGAGCTGGCTTCTCACCAGCTCGTGCACCTGTTCAACATGACAACTCATTCCTCTGTGCACCTGTGCTGCTGATCGCTGCCGCTGATTGTTAAATTAAACGCGCGTGCGAGATGTCCTCCTGCTGTCGGATTTTAATTTGATAGAGAGTGACCTGTAACAGCTCAGTCTGTAGTAACTCATAAGCAGTAGGCCAATATCAGCCCTGTGGAGAGGTTGACAAGTGAAGCTAAACGTTCATATGCTTCACTGATTCGATATATTAGTAGAACACTGAGGCAGCGTAATGGCCAGCATGTTGTAGGCCTGCTTGTACATGGCAGAGCCACAAGCAAATTGTCTTTGAATGGAGCCACCCTTGTGAAAAAGAAGAATGTAATGTTTTGGACACCTAATTGCATGTTATTTACAATGAAATAAAAACATATTATAGTTTAAATGTATATTAAATGCAATTAGTTGAACTTAAGAGTGCTTTTTTGTTTCATTTAAGTACTTAAAGGGGTCATTGGATGCAAAATTCACTTGGTTTGCATATAAATGTGGCTTTGCAGTGTGTGGACACAACCACCCTACAATGATAAAAATTCATTCACTACTTTTTTTTAATCCTCATAAAGCCTAAACACTCTCAATAATCAAGCTGTTTTAATTTTCTGAGCAATATGATGTCATATTACTCATGCTCTGCCCACGACCGCTGACGGATTGTCCCATATTAGCATATTTCTGCCTTCATCCAGTTGTACACTGTCTGCCAAGGCAGCACTTCACGTCCCACGTCCCATGGGGTGGAGTGAGCAGTAGCTCATTATCATTTAAAGAAACATGGGGCCCTATTTTAACGATCTGAGCGCATTATCTAAAGCGCACAACGCAAGTGAATTCACTTTTGCTTGTTTAACGATGGGAAAAACGGTCGGCGTGCCCGGCGCATGGTCTAAAAGTGTTGTCCCTAGTCTCTTGGATGTATTTTGGGTGTAACGTGCAATAAACCAATCAGAGTCTCATCTCCCTTTCCCTTTAAAAGCCAGTTGCGCTTGCACCATGACGGATTCGCTATTCACATGGCGGAATTTGCAAGAGGAAAAACTGAAAGCTTCTCTAGCGAGGAAACGGATCTGCTTGTCCAAAGATGCCTGCTTGCTTGTCATTACTGCAAATATGTAGGCTAATTCTGAAACATGCAATGACTATCCATTATGACATGTAGGCATTTTTATGCTATGTAATCCTTTAATTTTTCATATTTAAAAATGTTTGTGTGTAATAAGCAGTGTGTACACGTGTACTCAAGTGCATTTGCTAAACAACATGGCACTGGACGTGAAAGTGATAACTGCGTCAGGCTGAAACTAGCAAAAAAACACAAAAAACACTTGCATCCCGCCTGGCGCCGCATTGCGCCGGGTGTATGATAGTCATGTGGGTGTAGATGAATAGTCATGTGCCTCAACAAGTAAAGTCATAACATGATACCTTTGCAAATCGTTAGCTAATGATTAATTAAAGCAGACAACTGGAAGTATAAAAGCATGGCTTTGACCCATTGTGGTAATTAATACATTCATTTACATTATTAGTTAATATAATGTTATTAGGGAATTAATACATGATGTCATATTTAATTAATAGCAATTCATATATTACTTAATCTATTAATCATATAGAATCTTCATTAGTTGCTGATGCAGTAATCATTAATAAATGGTTTAGTTCTTCATGAGTTATACAATAACTTATTAACTGATTATTTGAGCATTAGTTAAGCATGAATTAATGCATATATAAGTGTTACCAAAAAAAAATATTTTTTATCCACTTCAAGTATAGGGTTTAATGTGTATTTTGTACAATTTATTCACATTGTGTTTTCATTCAGCATTTTGTTTCCAATTTCTCAAAATATCAAGCAAGGCAATGCCAGAATAAATCAGAACAAACAAAAACATACAAAACATTATAATTCCCTTACAAAAAAAAATAAATAGCAGTTCAACTTAATTTTATTATTAAGTATAAAACGTCATTTTATTCAAGTATATTATTCAAGTATATTTTATGTAGTAAGTATCCTAATATCAATGTACTTGTAATATACTTGTAATTGTACTATTTCATTAAATTGGTCAACTTAGGCTATACTTTTAAGTATACTTTAAGTGTAACAGTAATTAGGAACATACACTATATTGCCAAAAGTGTTGGGATACCCCTCCAAATCATTGAATTCAGTTGTTCCAATCACTTCCATGGCCACAGGTGTAAAAAAATCAAGCACATGCAGACTGCTTCTACAAACATGTCACAGCACGGGGAATCAAAGACGGCAGGCAGAGATGAGGGATCCAAATCCAGGAGATTTTAATGAAAATAAACAATCATAACATAAATCAGGAACAAAATAACATTGAGAAAAAACAAAGAAAACACGAGGAACCGCAGACACTTGCATGACATCCATCAACGACCGACAGAGAACCATACAAGGGCTATTCAAACAGAGGGATAAACTTCTGGCAATAAAGTGAATCTGTTTTCTTTATAAATCAATATCAACTATGTGAGAAAATATTCAATAGGCTACTGAATCAAAAGAGTTAACACAACTACATGCCAAGTATACTTAGAATACTGAATTATACGCGAATTATAGGCAAAATGTAAGACTTTTCTGTCCGTATAAGTTAAGTATACTTAATGGTAATTTTAAGTATAGGCCTATCTTAGAAAGTAGATTGAAAGCATACTTTCTTATTTGTAGTTTAAAAGAAGTATACTAATAGCACACTTGAATAAACTTCTTTTTTGTAAGGGTCAATGTGGCAGACTTAATCGTTATATTTATTTGATTATAATTGATTGATAATTCATTACTTTTTTATAGTGCTTTTCTCAACACTCAAAGTGCTTTATATATGGAAGGGGGAAATCTCCTCAACCACCACCAATGTGCAGCATCCACCTGGATGATGCGACGGCAGCCGTAGTGTGTTAGGACGCCCACCACACACCAGCTTAAAAGCACATAGTGACCCACGTGTATTTGTTATTGTGCTAAAGCAGTGTGACTGTAGCTGACCTGCATCTGCCCAGGTGTGTCTCCGCATGTGTCTCCAGCTGAAACACACAGATAACAGAATCAATAAAGCAATCAATGGCTGCCGGATTTAACATTGTATTCTCACTCCAGATTGCCACCACTGGTTTTCTCAGCGTGTCTTACACGTGCAAGATCAGAGCATTGTCCTCAGCCTGAAAAGCATTTCTATTTCTTTCCTGCCTCCCTAGAGAGAGAAGTGTCGTCTACTACATGTGCTTGTTTTGTTCACGATCATTCAGAAGGTTTCTCAGTTGAACTCAAACAGTTTCTAGTTTCTTGTTGTGAAACCTCAGATGTGCCTCCAGCCACTTCCTCATCTGTCTGAAATAAAAAAATTTTATGTACAGATAACTCCTTATCATAAATGTCTTTGGTGCAAAAACAATAATAATTGTCTAAAAAAGAATTGCTATACTTACATAATGCATAAAGTTGCAGTCGTACACATCATGTCATTGTTTCAAACTAAATATTATTGTAATATGTAATGAGAACATTTGGTTTAATCATCGAAACAACAGTATGATCTTCTTTCAATTTAGTACTTTTAACAATCAGCTCATTCAATAGCAAACAATGCAAGATAAATGATTCAGCTCACCATTGTCGGTGAAATAATTACAGTGACACAGGCTACAGATGTTACATTAGAAAATACACTTATATTACCTAACTTATGTAACATAAAATCCATAATGTTTGTATTAGTATCTGTCCAGTGTGTCATCAAAAGGTGTGATGAAGTATGACATGGCAATGAGGTTTTGTGCTAGTACAGTAAAAGTCCTCACTGTGCCATATGACTGAATCCCTACTGTAGTTGACCTTTATAAGGGTGAGTTACAGTAATGTGGCAGCCATGGTAATCTGTTTTTCAGTATCACATGGCATAGGCCTACTGTAATGTAAAACACACACACACTTTGAACATAGTGGTTATAAATCGCTTATAATGTAAAAGAATTCATTACATTTGGTTATCCGTATCGGAAATGGCAAACAATGTAGAAACTATATCTATATCTGTATCTATAGAAATCTATAGGTATACCAAATGATTCATTGATTAACCATTAAGATCACTTGGATTACATAATAGATAAAAGAGAAAGAAAAATTTGAAAGTAATAGCATTATGAAAGCAAGCTACTGTGAATTAAATGTTTATATAAATGAAACTCTTATTTTGTGTAGTGAAAAGGATACTGTGATTTTGTGTATTTGTGTAACACAATTTAAAATATGCTGAAATGTTTGCAATTTTGATGATCTGTTGTGATATTAGATTAAAATGTTGCACTTGCTTGTGAAAATTGCACCAAAGCAATTTCTGGAAAAACTTTCTGGAAAGAATTTCAGTGACTGTCCTTCCCATGAGTATTCCCTACCACAGATCATTTTATGATACACTTCTTTGACGAATTCCCCACCACACACTGTATATTGTACTATAAGGTCATATTATCTGTCCCTTCTGAACAATAATCAGCCCTGAGGTCTGTGGTTTATCTTTTGTCGAGAGCTGATTCATACAGAAAGTGTTTCAGTGTATGGATCATGTGTCTTTATTATGCACACAATCCTATCAGATGTGTGAGGTGATTAGGATCAGCCCTCATGTCCTGTGCTTGCATATGAACCGGATACGTGCTGCAGGGTGAGTGGAATATGGGGGGAGAGGGGAAGGCACGGGTCCTGCTTGACATTCTGTCATCTTAATGCAGATGATAAACAGAGCGCTGTGGCATTATCAGGAAGGCATTGTGCAAAACTCTGTATGACAAAGGGGACATGAGGTGAAGTGATACGATATGAATGCCTGCCACATTCAGCTGATCTAGATACATCAACAGTATCACCATCCTGGAAAGGTCAACATGCCATTGTTAACGGTTTATATAATCAGGGTTGCACATAACTGGTGCGCAGGTGCGCATGCGTGGTAAAAATAGAAGATGCGCAGCAAAAAACGTGGAGAGAAGCGATTTTGTGTACCTACATTTTTGGGGACAGGGACATGTTTACTTACTGGAGTAGGATTTTTTTATCCATCTCTGGTAAGATAGCAGTCATGATGACGGATCGAAGTTGATCCGTGATCCGTGCGGCCCAGGTCACATCGGTTCGGCACGCATGTGATTCACGGATTAACTGCTACATTTAACCATCATAGAGTGAAAGTTTATCATTTGGATGTGTTTTGTCTTGCCAATTTACACATTCAAATGATTTTAAATGCAGAAGATGAGGCGGAAATCGGGACTAGCGTGCTGAGAGAGAAAGAGAGAGGGCGCTCGAACACCAAATTGATTCCTCTTTCGCATTTACTTGCGCTTGAACGGACACATACACACAAAATTGTGTCAAAATAACCACCTCAGCAAGTATTCTCTCGGTTATGTCATGAAGTGAATAGTTGAGAAAGAAACCGGATGTGTGTCAGTATATTCGGTCCGTGCATTCGGTCTTAAAGTGACAGCAGCCTAATATTCCTGCTGTTGTCTGTCATTAATGTTAATAAAAAAAAAAAATACATTTTAACAAAGAAGCAAGTTACTATCGTTCAGATGTTTGCTGTCAGTATGATTTGTTGTTTTTGAAAGAAATTAATATTTTTATTCAGCTTGGACACATTCAATTGATCAAAAGTGGCAAGACATTTATAATGTCACATTTGTAATGTTTATAAAGATTTATATTGCTGTTCTTTTGAACTTTCTATTTATCAAGGAATCCTTAAAAATGATCAGTTTCCACAATAATATTAAGCAGCAGGACTGTTTTCAACATTGATAATAATAAATATTTTTTCAGCAGCAAATCAGCACATTAGAATGATTTCTGAAGGATCGTGTGACACTGAAGACTGGAGTAATGATGCTGAAAATTCAGCTTTGCCATCACAGGAATAAATTACATTTTAAAATATATAGAAAACACTTATTTTAAATGGTAAAGCTATTTCACAATATTACTGTTTTATTGTATTTTTGATCAAATAAATGTAGCTTTGAGCATGAGTGAAAGATTAAAAAGTCTTACCGTTCCCAAATTTTTGAATGGTAGTGTATATCAAAGTAATATTACCTGAAAGCCTAACTGTACCATGGTACTGTCACAGTAAAGTTTGACATGTGCTAGCTGCATGTTTGTAAGGGGTTTTTCTTCCTCTTCTTTTGTGGTCTGTCTTTTTATAAAGCAGCAGCTTTAGTTACAATTTTTTTTTTTTTTTTTTTTTTTTTTTTTTTTTTTTTTTTTTTTTTAGGATTTACTTTTGAAAAAATGTACACCCAAAAACTGCTAGAAAACTTGTCATTTCTTTGTGAAATTATCAAACACATTAAATTAAATGTGAGATTTTGAAGTAGAAAGACTGAGACAGTATTTTCTTGTAAAGCATACACCAGTAATCTATTTTATTATTACTTTTGAAAAGTGTTGGTAAAAAGCCGAACCAAGTTGCATCTGCAAACAAAACATGTTCCAAAGAAATTTCTGGGGTTACATTTGAATTGCATAACATACAGGGTGACATATTTAGACTGAAACGAGACAAACCTCTTAAGTTGTTTCCTATTTTAATGGATTCAACGGCTAATTGTATAAACCACCGCTTTTATCACCATAACAAGTGTTTCACTTCATTTCCTGAACTACATCAGAGTCACTATGCTGAATATTTTCATTTCTTCATTTCCCACATGGTGAAATGAACTGCAGCTGAAACATTCAAATACTAACAATGCTGTTGTAGGCTGTGAGTTTACAAGGGCAGCAGTATGGTGTGAGACGTACAAAATAGCCTCAGGTCCCTGTGTGGTTCAGGGTTGGCAGTAGAGATCCCTCTGGGACTTAAGTAGGGGAGTACAGACCAAATATGCCCAACCCTGCTTGTCCTTCTGTCACGGGGGAGTAAAAATACTGCAGCTACGTGCTGCCCGCCAAGCCTCCTTCTTCAATGCAGCGTGTCCCAGAATCCTCAGGGGAAGTCTGTGTATGGCTGAATGTAGTGTCTGCACTTCATAGGGCAGAGTATGGGGCATAAAAGGTCATGGAAATTGACAAAGCAAAATAAATATACAATGCAGTTGAATGAAAAACATATTCAAGCAAGTGTTACAGTTTACACCAAAACACATAGAAATTTTCAACAAATTTTATCATTATTTTTATTGATTTAATTTTTTATTTATATAGAATTTTTATTGTTTAATTTTTTTAATTAAGTATTATTTTTTCAATAAATATAAAGAGTTTATACATAGTAGTTTATGAAAAAACAGACCAGGATACAAAATATCTTATTTTCCATGTGCTTTTTTTTTTTTTCAGTGGATGCTCTGGTGTTCTGTGCATCCAGCTGGCCTCTGTCACTAATCTTGATAAACAACGTAGCCTTCTTTGAGGTCTGTGTGAGGGTGAAGATTGATCTACTGCTTGATATGAAAGCCTGGCTTTGCCTACGTGAGGTCTGAGGCTCAGCGCTATCGAACAGAGACTCGGAGATAAAGCAGGAGAGGAGAGATGTGAAGATAACAGACGGACTGCCAATGACACTCTGATTGCTGTTGCCAATAGTGCCACTGAGATGAAACTCTGTTTAGATGCTTAACCCCTAAATGCATGAATGTTTCGCCAATCATTATTACATATCTGGGTCTCTAGCGACCCGGATCTATATCTAACACAGATGGATCTCTACCTGTCGCAATAATATAAAACTCTCCTGATATTAGAGTAACAATTACAGAAGAATAAAATAAAGCATTGTTACCTTCTGAAGCTTGGAATGGTTCAGTTTGAACAGATGTTTTATACCGTCATCACTGTCCTCGTCAGAACTAATTTCCCAGTATTCAGCATCCGGCTCATATTCGCCATCTCAAACATATTCTCAAAACTATCAACATCTTCAAAATCAATAATTTGATCACTGACCGCTTCCTCACTAGATCCGCCATCAAGTGACAGTGACACTAATATTTGATTGCATTCAGTAGCAATTTTAGCAATCTGAGCAATCAAGTTTTGTTGATGATAATTCTTTTGTTTTCTGCCTGTGGAAACTATGAGTGAAACGTCACTTCATCATTGCGTATCAGACTTTCCCACTTTGTGGAATAAAGGTGAATTGCACTTATTCAGTAACCAAAGATTCAATTGTATACTTACACTGTTACACACCTCGGGTCATTAGTGACCCTATACAATTTTTACAGAAAATGAATGGGAAAACAGGCATTCTTTTATAATTGTATTGTTTTTTTCTTGTTATATTGTTTATAATGAATTGATTGAGGAATACTGAGAAGATTAATGTCTAACTTTAAAGGATTAGTTCACTTTTAAATAAACTTTTGCTGATAATTTACTCACCCCCATGTCATTCAAGATGTCCATGTCTTTCTTTCTTCAGTCGAAAAGAAATTAAGGTGTTTGATGAAAACATGCCAGGATTTTTTTCCATATAATGGACTTCAATGGGCACCAAAAGGCTCAAGGTCCAAATGACAGTTTCAGTGCAGCTTCAAAGGACTTTAAACGATACCAGACGATGAATAAGGGTCTTATCTAGTGAAACGGTCCTTCAAATAAATGAATGAGAAGGAGGGTAGTGAATGACGTCCTGGGCCACTACAGACCCAAGGTATGCGTTTAAGTGTTAATGACTGATGATTTAACTAAATATCAGCTTAGAGCTATACTGTTCATATTCATTTTACATTTACACATTTGTGAGTCTTAAACTTCATAACTCTCTGGATCATACTAGGAAAATATACATGGATTGCGATATAGTAGATGTCCACATTAGAGCAAATACACTGTCAGAAAAAAAGGTACAGTGCTGTCACTGGGACGGTACCCTAAGGTACAAAAGTGAAAAGGTACATCTTTGTATCTTACTCAGCCCTAAATGGTACATATCAGTACCTTAAAGGTACATATTAGTACATTTTCTGTTTTGTACGTTAGGGTACCACCCCAGTGACAGCACTGTACCTTTTTTTCTGACAGTGTACAACTAAATATATCATCTCAAATATTGAGGATGTGGCCCAGCTAGCATATATTGTACATATCCCAATCCCATTCCTCAACATTTATTTTTTCTTAATGTGCTTATAGTAAAAGTGGGCAAAACATAAAACGAAAGGGGTCAGAACGTTCCCCTTTTCTTTTTTTCTTTTTTTTTGAGGATACAAAACAGATTAGCCTGTGTGAAAAAGAAGTACACTTTAGAGTACTTGGAGTATGTAAAGAATATACTTAAGTGTGAACTGAATTTATGAATTTTCAGATACTCATTTGCATGTTAATTGCAGTTTAATTGCAATTTAATTAAAACATATTACTGTTTTAATTTGTATTAAATGCAAGAACTTTAGAGTGTCTTTTGACTCAATTAAGTAGGAATTAAAGGTGCAGTGTAGTATTTATGAAGATCTATTTACAGAAATGCAATATAATACTTAACTATGTTTTCAGTGGTGTATAAAGACTTTACATAATGAACTGTTATTTTTTATTACCTTAGAATGAGCCATTTCTATCTACATACATGCGGGTCCCCTTACAGTGAAGTCACCATTTTGCGCCGTCATGTTTCTACAGTAGCCCTAAACGGACAAACTGCTCTACAGAGCGCTAGCTACTCTCTGCTGTCTCAGACGACGACATCTTTGTCCTGTGTCGGCCACCGTAGCTTCTCTATGTGCTTCGAAAGGGAGTGGTGAGCAGTGGGCGGTTGCATTTCGCAACCTTACCACTAGATGCCACTAAAATTTACACAGTACACCTTTAAGTACATCTTTATATGTCATTTTATAAATGCTTGTATTGAAATACGGTTTACAATACACAGTGCACTTTTTAAGTGAACTTAAGTGTGTTAAGAAACATAGTAATGAAAGTGTACTCTCTTGAAGTACACTTCAATGGCCTTTTATAGCATTAATATTACCTGCAAGTACTGTTTAATAAAATATAGCATAAGATTTGGAGGACACTAAGTGCACTTCTTTTTTCAAACATTTTCAAAGAGAGAGCAAACCTGCCCATGAGTAAGAGCTGTTATTAATTTTACTCATGTGTAGAGAGTGTTTACAGAAAAGTGTGAAGGCACAGCAGCAAAAATGGCTCATTTTAACCTCAGGGTCAAAGAGTGGGTAGAAAATCGTCATGCAAAACTAAAATATGACGGTTGTTGTTGTTTAATAAAAAAAATAAAAAAACATTGACTAACAATAGTGGAGCTCAGGGACAAAAAAATGAAATTATTTTAAAAAGACAATCCTGTAAAAACCATGAGATTTGGTGATTTTACCTTTTTTTGACAATTTATTTAATTGATGTAAAGCTGCAAGGTAGTAGACTTCCACAAACAATATATTTCATTCTCTCTCATTTTCTGTTCTTCATCCCTTTTTTCATAGCCGTTTTTTTTCTTGTCTGCTTAACTTCGCTCTACACGGTTCAGCCTCACCACCCCTGAATGCACAGATACTTTGGCATGGCTGGGCAGAAAGCCCTAAAAGGACCAACAGCAAAGAGGTCTGGATCTCTCTCACACACACACACACACACACACACACACACACACACACACACACACACACACACACACACAGTATTGCACAAATCAAAGATCTCATGCAATCTGAGAATGTGCTGTTGTCCTCTGTTCTCCATGTTACACAGGGACACAGAAAAAGCCATTATTGTCTCGTTTTCCAGAGCTCCGCTCGTAGAAAACAAGGACGGCAGCCACTGGACACCTGGGAGCAGTAATGAAAACTATGAAAAGCAGCCAAGAGATGCAGGTCAGGAGGCTGGTGGCTCTAATGAGTATCAGTGATTACATTATACAGGACTGCTCAGCTGAGGGTGGTCCAGCTATGGTGGGCATTCAAACTCAGACCTCTTTCTTAAAGGTACAGTTCGTCACAAAATGAAAGTTCTGTCATCATTTACTCACCCTCATGTCATTGCAAACCTTCATTCCTTTCTTCTGCAGAGCACTAAAGAAGAATATTTCAATTGTTTTTGTCCATGAATTTACAGTTTGAATTTGTATGGACAAAACATTTCAAAACATCTTTGTTCAACATTCTTTCCAATAACAGTTCATATCCGCTGGCAGCACAGTGCATGGCAGCGCGCACGTAATTCATAGTACACAAACATCATGCACATCCCCATTATATTTAGTAAGGAAGCATTTCTGTTTCCTGGGAATGAGGTGCCTTTTCCCACTGTTCCAGACCCAGTTTCATTTACTCAAACCTTAACCCGTGTATATTTTAAGAGCTAGTGTAAACCCGGTCTCTGATCACACCAAAGGGTGACCTCACACAAGCTGTTCCTTTCCCATGATCCAGCCAGCCCCCGCTGATGTTACCCTACCAGACTACATTTCTATGTAAATACAATGCCAGATTATCTTGGAAAGTTTATTTGGGTGGTTTTGTACCCTGAGAGCTATTTTTCTATCTGTTTCTAGAGAGAGAGAGAGATTGGACAGTGGGATATACTGTATAATATGGTCATGTGCCGAGACTAAGATGATTAGAATTCTTATTTTGAAATCCCATTGAAATGTTTGAAATGACATCAAGAAGCTGGTGTTAATGTAGATGTTATCTTTAGAAAGATTTGTATGCACTAATCACATATTAGCATGCTGGAGCAGATATGATGACTCAATGTACATTAAATTCACATTTGTTTTTAAATGGAACATTTTGCTGGAAATAGAAATGCTGAAATGTATTAAAATCCAGGTACACTCATTTTTATGACAGCTTGAAGAATTTGCAAGTTTTCATTTAATTTAATGATTTCATTTATCTTATCATTTCGATATAAAAGTTGAAATTATGACAAAGGTAAATAATTCTTGGTATTAAAAAAAGACCATGAATGTGATCAGGGGTGTAGCACCAAATGTTGGGCCCCGGTCACAGAACCAAGGGGTGGGCCCCTAACAACGATGTAATTTTGTCATTTTAATATTATAGATTATCAATATATATTTGGGCCCCTGTTATTCAGTTCCACTATTACCCCCTGTCCGACGCCCCTGAATGTGATGTTTAGATCAGAGTCACGTTTCTCTCCTCAGCATGCAGAGTTATTAATTCGGTTTAATATCTGAAACACTTAACTATCTAAGAGGATTACAAAAACTACTGCTTTATCCCTTTCTTTACCCCGTTAACTTTTGCTGGGTTTTACAGCAGCAGGAATGCCTTTAATCTGATTCCTACTTTAATATTTACTTATGGCTACTTATTCCTGCCATAAACCTTTTTATTTTTATAGCAGCATGTGAGTGGCCACGTCAACACTTTAGGCGACCCCTCATTTGAGTCAAGTCAGAAGGGTCTGGTATCGTATGGAAAAAGACAAGGTTTAGCATAAACTGGTTGACATTATTCCCATGTTTAAGTTCAACATTAAAGCCCTACTTTAGAAGATTTCATTCTGTAGACTCAACACCCTGTAGTCCTAAGGCCCGTTCACACTAAGAACTATTACTTAGCCATGTCAGTTTTAGTTCACCACAGAATGAAGGCAATTCACTGTGTGTAAAAAAAAAAAAAAAAAAAGAGAGAGAGAACAGACGACTTAACTTTAAATAAAGTGAGGAAACCCATTGCCTTAAGATTATTAAATAAACTTCATACATAACTGACAAAATTTAAGTTATGCAGAATTGTCAAGTTCACATAACTTAATTTTTTCAATTACATATAAAGTTTATTACTTAAAGGACTTATTTACACTGTTAAAGAGTTGATTCTCATGCTAAAGATGGCCAAATTTTCAACAACAAAAAAAAACGAGTTGGACGTATGACAGAGTATTTCTGTGCCAAATACCTTCTTTCAGGATTCGAAAGTTGTTTTCGAGTATGACATCATAAAAGGCGGAATTCCTTGTATGGGCACTTCTCCCGGATATGAACGTGTGCGCAAATCAACCAGAGCAAGAGCGAGCCCATCAACGAGATTTGTTCGGGTTACGGAAGCCGTTTTGTTTTTAGACCACGAAATCAACAATGTCACTAAAGAAGTGTGTTTTTGGTTGTGAGAGAAAGATTCAATTGTTTTTGAATCAGCTTCCCAAATAACCCAGCGTTAAGGAAGCAGTTTGTTTTTTTCGGAGCAGCAACGGAGTTCTGCAAGTGTTTGTTTGTTCCCGGTCATGAGTCGAAACCGCAGGCGGTGAGTGAAACTGCATCAAATGTCTGTGTTTTGTTGGCAATCAACGCGTAAGTGCATATATGTAAACAACACGAGCGTATAGTGAATAGAAAGTTATCCAGGGATAATGCCGATAATGTGTGTGTGTGTGTGTGTGTGTGTGTGTGTGTGTGTGTGTGTGTGTGTGTGTGTGTGTGTGTGTGTGTGTGTGTGTGTGTGTGTGTGTGTGTGTGTGTGTGTGTGTGTGTGTGTACGTGTGTGAGTGTGTACGTGTGTGTGTACACGTTTTTCTAGCCTGGTGGGGACTTCAACCTGAATGCATACAGACTCATGGGGACTCGTGTCACTGTGGGGACCTAAATTGAGTGTCCCCGTGGGTACAAAAACTTATAAATCATACAGAATGAGTTTTTTTTATTTTATTTATTTTATGTAAAAATGCAGAAAGTGTTGTGTGATAAGTAGATTTAGGGGTAGGGGTAGTGTAAGGGGATAGAATATACAGTTTGTACAGTATAAAAAACATTACGTCTATGGCGAGTCCCCAGAACGGTAGGGGTGTGTGTGTGTGTGTGTGTGTGTGTGTGTGTGTGTGTGTGTGTGTGTGTGTGTGTGTGTGTGTGTGTGTGTGTGTGTGTGTGTGTGTGTGTGTGTGTGTGTGTGTGTGTGTGTGTGTGTGTGTGTTCATTCGTGACTCTTTAGCCCCACCGCACGCCTTTACAAGCTTGGTTGTTTTCGGAAAGGATCAGTACAGCATATCTGTCTTTTATAAATATGATCAAACTAAAGACTCTTCGGAGATACTACTCTATAGGTACTCAAGATTAACATGAGACTGGGTGTTCTGTAGCCTACCCTTTTATTAACTTAATGCAACAGGTTTCCTCACTTTTTTAAGTTAAGTCAACGGATCACTTTTTACAGTGAATCATGAGGGGCTTGATAATCACAGAATTAAACTGTACCACTAATTAAGTAAATGGATATTATTTTATTGCACTGGCAAAGAGTAATTTCTACACACCTTTCATGACTATTTAAACTTTTTGTCCATGTATTTAGTCCTTTACTGGAGAAGGATTTGTAAAATGTGTATGTAAACAAACTGTGTATGTGTATGTGTATGTAATGAAACAAACCAACAAAAATCGAAGTGAATGAATGAATGGTCGTTTTATAGATATTGCACAGATAAAGAGCAAGCTGATTGATTCTAGCTGATTGAATAATTTAGAGATGAGCATAACTAGCAAAATTTAAATTTCGATACCTTTTCCATGACTTTTTAAAATTAGGATCTTAAAATGAATTTAAGATTATTTATGAATTGCAGTTTTGTAGCCTTAAATCCATGCTATTGTATTTCTAATCAGTCAAAAACATCTTTATCTATATCTTTAAAACAGTATTTTTTTGTCTAGACCACCTTGTTTGGCAATAATGTGACTGGTTTAAGAGGTCAAACTTGAGCTTATGTAAGGCGTTCAGAGACAATCGGTTGTCTATTAACACAGTATTAAGTTCTTGGCACAGATTCATGAAAAGACATGCACTGTTAGGATGAGCCAAACATTACTCATCCTCTTTATCTTTATCAAAAATGGTGTGGGTCCTGGTTTAATGTTACTACTGTCTGCTGCACTGTGTGTGTCCAGGTCTTTGCTGGTAGGGTGCAAATGTCTGGAAGTCATTTTGCTGATCTTAATCACATCCAATGTCTCTATGACTACCACATTTTGGGAGGCTAACAAGATAATAGTTTAGGTGTCTTTAACTACTATGTACTTAAAATTTTTTGGTACAATGTATTATTGTAAGTATACTGTATAGTAGCCTAGTTAAAGCACTTAATATAAAGAGGGTCTATAAAGAGTAGCCTTATAAGAAAGGACGTTGAATGAGATGTAGAGAGAAGCCTAGAGAGTGAGAGAGAGAGCTGAGAAAGCATCTGCTGTGGGTGACTGTGGGTGGTTTGGATGACCACTCTTACCCCCTTGCCATCATTTGTCATAAGCTTCCTACTGAAAAATAAAAAATAAAAAAACAGACACGTGTACCAGTCATATAACTGCTCCACCAACTCTTGAGAATCTGCATGCTGCAGTATAACAAACATGTAGGCTACTGGATAAGTAAAAGTGATTTTTGATCCTGATAGAGAGAAAGAGAAGGTTAGGGGTAATGCAAACAAATGCAGCCATGTGGGAGTGACACAGAGCATCTGAATCAGTGTGATGTAACTAATGAGCTAGTAGGAGAGGACAGACCCCCACCGCAGCTCTTCACAGCAGGAGGGAAACACATAAATTACAAACTACCACAAGGACAATGCATAAGCATGTGGTCAACATTAAACACTAGTGGCCGTTTTAAATTCAGTTTAAACTGTTTTAGTTTGGGCGTCTTTGTGCAATTCATGAATTCAGAAGGTCTACATTTTCACACTTAGCAATGTTTATGTTTCATCATTTCACATCTACAAAACCGTCTCAGTCACTCAGTGTTCTCAAAGTATTTGAGTACATAAACTATTTAGTTGCCATTATTTGGCTTATTTATCTTCCTCGTCAGAAAGCTGCTGCCTAATGAAACGATTACACGTTTCCGGTTGTAAATGTTAAGTTTTGTTTCCCTCTAGTGGTGAGATGAAGGATGCAAGATGCATGAAACTTGCAATGCACAATGAGTGATTCAGTATTACTATTTATTTATTTTACAGTCTATGGATTCCTTCTACTCTGGTTCAGCTTGTTAGAAATCATATTCGATATAAATCAACAATTAACATTAATATTAAACGACGTTGAATTGATTGATAAAACGTATTTGTACTATTTTTTCAATAGTACAAGAGCCTCTACTTCACCTAGAGTTTTTTTCCTTTGGAACTCTATTGTTAATAATATTAATTGAAAGACAGCTTGGTCAATCTCCTTTAAATATTGTATTATTATTTACTATATTATTGTATTTAGTATAATAAAACTAAAGTAATACATTTTGAAATTATGTATACCATCTACCCTGTTAAATCATTAATTTCAAGATCCTCTGATAGTGATGATTTATGCTTTTTGTAAACGTGAGAAAGAGTCTTCTCTGAAATTGTTTTTAAAAAAGCAATTTACATGTTTAAAATATTATGATAACATTTTCAGATCCCCTGCCACCAATTAATGCCACACATTGTTTTGTACTACTGTATGTTATGCTATGTTTGTTGTTCTATCCTCAAAAAAAAATTAAAAATAAATATATATATATATATATATATATATATATATATATATATATATATATATATATATATATATATTTATATATATTATCTATTAAATATATGATCTATGGATTCAACACAGCACAGATTAATCATTGATTGGCTTCAGCATTGACGCTAGCCAGAAAGCTCAAGAAACTTTGATTTGACTGATCTTTTACTGATGTTGTATAAAATGGTTGAGATCCTAATTAATGGACAAGGAAAATCAGTAGAGAGGAATAAAATTCAAGTCATTATTTATTTCAAAAATTAGATTCACAGCTCCATCATGTCAACATTCAGTAACCCACCGCGGTGATGCATAGCATTAACATTTAGGAAGTTTCAAAATATGATTAAGTTTCAAAAAAAAAAAAAGTCTATAAGTCGTATATACATACATTATTTTCAGAAACCTGCATTACAGCAAAGTGTCAGTGATGTAGTTTTTATTCAGTTATAAGATCAATTATGCAATAACCAAAATTATTTGATAATTTCCCAAAACTTTTTGGTTGGAAAAAAAGCTTATTTTGAAATGAGTTTGGTAACAAATTGCAGAGGTTCTCAACTGCAGGAAACAGCTTTAAACAGATACAGATTTAGAAAGAATTTGGATCGAAATAAACATTTTAATCGTAACCATTTCTAAACTGAGCAGTGACCTTGTACAATAATGTTTGAGAAGCACAGTTTATGACACAAAAGGATTGCAAATGTTTCAAGCGCTGTAATTTAGGGTAAATCTTATTAACAATGTTCAAAATAGCTGGGAGATTTTTAACCCCGAAATCTGAAGAAAACTATTTCTTTAGATTTGTAAAGGTCGTAGTAGTATTTATTGTACTAGATTTAATTTATGCAAATTTGCATTGATTTTGGGAAGAAATGTGACCCTGATATTGTACCATTTGTAGTCCTATGCTGTTCTGTGCTTTTACTACACTAGAACACCCCATACTGAAAACTACACCATTATATGGTGACAAACTAGGACATTTTCAGACTTGCATTACTTTAAACAGACTTTAATAACTGTTAAACAAGGCTTTTTTTTGTTTGATCTGATTAAAGATTAGGTTTTTAGGATGTTTTTTTCACACATAGAAAAACGGCTTTGAATGTGCAATTAAACTGGAATGAAGGAGCAAACATTCTTCTTTCCACTATCAGCACAACCTCAAGAGAGGTTCTCTGTAGAACCAAAGCAACAGGATATGTAGTTCTGATGTCACTCAGGGCTTGAGTTTGAGCCAGGGGTGAACTATAGTGAGAATGGACAAGATAGAGGACGTGAGGCCGCAGGCCCCCACAAAGCCCGACCCTGTGGGGTACAAACCCAGCCGGTCCAGCGGTATGAACACGTCGCACAGGTTCTTCAGAAGGTCCAGGAGCAGCGGAGGGTTGTTGCGCAGAACAGTGATCAAGAGACAGAACTGCTTGTTGAGCCTGGCCGAGAGCACCGGGAGGGGCGGCAGTGGAGGAAGCGCTGAGGAAGGAGACGGGGTTAAAGGGAACTCTCCGTTCTCTGGGGTCGTCGTGAGGGAAGACGGACTGGAGTTAAAGCTTTTAGCTGAACTGCTACGGGACTCTCTTTCCATCAGCAGACGGACTTCATACGCATCTCGGGTTAAATTGAGGATGAGTGCGAACAAATAATATCTGTTTATAGGAAGTGAGAGAGAAAAATCAGGTTATTAAATTTCGTGCTCAAAATAATAAAATATATGCAACTATGCAACTGGCTATATAAATATAGCCATAGATTTTAGTAAAACCTTTTAGTACATAAAAAAATACTTGACGGGTGATGCAAATTCATTCACACGGTAATCAAATTTTTCAAATGTAACATTTTTGTAGTGTTTAACAATGTAATGTATAATTTAATGTAAGTGTGTGTGCATATTATTATTGTTAAATAAAACTAAAAGCATAAAAACATTGTCGTTAATTGAAATAAAATTATTTCAGCTATTATTTCATTTCTCATTTTCATTTAGTTTAACCTGATGTACTAAAACTGAAATAAAAATGAATAAAAACTATATAGACATACTTTAAAAATAATAAAAACAAATTAAAAAAGACACAACATATAACAAAATGACAAAAAAAAATCTAAAAATTTATTCAAAATATTAATAAAAACTATATCAGTATCTCTAAAATAACAGTAAACACTAAAATAACTCTATGTATGTATATATATATATATATATATATGTGTGTGTGTGTGTGAGAGTGTGTGTATATATGTGAGACACTACACATGTACACACATATATACACACACACACACACACACACACACACACACACACACACACACAGAGAGAGAGAGGTTATTTATAAAAAAAAAAATTAAAAAAAAAAGATTTACTTTTGCAAAGAATCCAAATTAAACTAGAACTCACCTAAATGACCTCTGGCTCCATTTGTTTTGGTCCAGTTCGGGCAGTAGTCCTGTTTTGCCGGCCCACAGTACATTATCACAGGCAAAATACATTGCTCTGTTGAGATGGGCCACTGTGATGCAGAGACGCAGCACGCAGTCGGACAGATGCACGGTGCGTTTCGCTGCTTCCAGAGCTTCAGCGGAGTTCCCTAAACGCATCACTGAGACAAACACATGGACAGACTGTATCAATCAAACACTGAGCCATATTAACATAAACAGATTCTGTGAGTGAAAAGAGATTAGCCAACAGGGGCCACTTTATGCAACCACTTTATTAATGTTAGTATTAATAGGCATAATCATTCAAACTTAACCCCCCATCTTTAGGAAGATATTAGCTAAATTTCATTTAGGGAAGAATTGCATTGGGGTTTAATGTAGAAAAAATGCTGCAAAATTACAATGCTTGGCATTTAGGGTTGTAAAATTTCATTGATACACTAAGTGAAAGTTTTGAATTTATAGCGCAATTCAACACATGGGCTCAAAGTTATGGATGTTCAAAATTTCAGGGCATGTAAGCCATCACTACACACACACACACACACACACACACACACACACACACACACACACACACACACACACACACACACACACACACACACGTCTGGTTTGCTATCTTTGTGGGGACTCCATAGGCGTAATGATTTATATACTGTACAAACTGTATATTCTATCCCTTTAAAGTGTACACTAACCCTACCCATCAAACAAAACTTTCTACATTTTTACATTCATAAAAAAATCATTCTGTATGATTTATAATCTTGTTTTCTTATGTGGACCTCAATTTAGGTCCCCATGGTGACACAAGTCCCCATGAGTCAGTGTGCATTCAGGTTGAAGTCCCCACCAGAATAGAAAAACATGAACACACACACACATACACACACAAACAATCAGTTACTGTAATATGCAAACCGTTGTGATAAATTTCAGAGTGCCAGCTACAGTTATATGTAGTTTTGACCCAAATTTTGTGAACATTTGGTATTATTTAAATGCTTTTTACAAATGCAACTAGTTGCAATTCTGCTATGTTGTCTCTCTCAGGGTTAATTATGTTATTAATTATATTTTGCTGCAAACTTGCATTGGACTTTCTCTTATGAAAACTGATTGAACTGAATTTCTTTAAATTGCTATTCAGAAAATTCCACCCATGCCATTCCAATCCAGCATCCTGTCAATTCAAATTCTCTTATCAAAACTAAAAAGAGAATCAAAAGAGAGCCAGTTGTCGGCTAACCCCGATTCTTCTGACCACTGCCTTTGGCAGAAGAGCGCAAACATACATTTTCTTGTCAGGCTCATGTGAGCTTCCAGCTGTTTAATGGTGCTGAGCAGCTCTGCTCTCGCTCCTCCTCTCTGCAGCGTGTAACCCAGCAGTGTGCAGGCATACTGGGCAGCCCTGTTCAGACACAAACAATTACTGAAAATGAGCATTTACACTGCACCAACATTCATTATGGACAGTACAAATGTCTGAATATCTTTGCATTACATCAGGGGCACAACGGGCCCCTAAATATGATGTTCCCTTTGCAAGGGACCCTATTATAAACTATACACATACAGTTCAGCTCATAAGTACCGTCCTGAATAAGCGGTTTTACATAACCCAAGTTGACATAAAGTCTACAAGTCTTAATACATATTCTGCAAGGTGTAAACTTATGAGCAGAATTTATATATAAAAACAAAATGGTAGAAATATATTAAAAATACAGTCTGGAAAAATACTTTGAAACTGATAAAAACTGATCATTTGATGCTGATAATTTGAAACTATCTTTTTTATCTGTATCTAACTGTACACAAAAATGAAAAGCCATCCTAGGTGTTTATGACATTATTCTTTCAGACGAATACAATCAATGTTATATTTAAAAAATATCCTGGCTCTACCAAGCTTTATAATGGCAGCCCAAAATTTGAAGCTCAAATAAAGTGCATCCATCCATTATAAAAGTAATCCATACGGCTCCAGGGGGTTAATAAAGGCTCCATTAAATTAATGGAGTGAATCGATGCGTTTTTGTGTAAGAAAAATATCCATATTTAAAACTTTATAAAGTAAAATATCCAGCTTCTACCAGACCACCTTCCGTATTCAACTTACGAAGAAAGCATAACAGGCGTCACGCATGACGTTGGATGTGGCGTAAGCGTTTTGAACTGCGACAGGTGTTACACTTTGTAAGTGAAAAATGTCATACACACCTAGGATGGCTTATGGGGAGTTAATATTCTTTTCTGGGTGAACTATCTCTTTAAATTTATAATTACACTGGAAGGACACCTAAAATAATGTGTAACCTGTTTGAATTTCTTTGAATTTTTTTTTTTTTTTTTTTCAATTTAGTTTTTCACTGAACCCCTTGGGGCCCAGACCCCAGTTTGAAAACCCCTGCATTAGAATGACAAAGGAACCATAACAACTGGCATCTGCGCTCAAATGCCTGGTTGTTTGGTGATATTTTCTTTCTTTCTTTGTAAACATTGCTTTTATAGTATAATTATAAACATGGTGGTAATTTTGACATGGTACTTAATGAGTTGTATATCCATACCATAAACCATATTTACACGGCACTCAGAGGCACTTCATTAAATACCATGACCATGTGAATATCACTGCGATTTGTTGTTAGTATTACTAATTGTGAGGTAACTTGGTAAAAACTGTATTTTACTATAGACGTCCAATGCGCAGCACTTTCAAGTCTCTAAACATGTTGTAAAGCTCGTGCAGTCTGTCAAGGAAACATGTGGTGCATGTAGTGGTGGTAGTGCTGTAAACATGAATGCATGAGTGTTTGTGTACCTGAACACGCGTTCTTTGGCTTGACTCTGCGCGCTGAATCTCACCCACGACTCCATCGTACACACACTGGGCCCGTGCGTCCTTCACGCGCGTACTCACTGATATTCAAGGTGCCAGAAACAGGTTAACCAAGCTGACCGTGAAGATCCTTGATGTTTTCAGACAATACGTACTACTGCGTGCCGTCTGGTGCTGGAATTGTGTGGCATACTTGCTCTGTTTCACTTGATGTTTTTGTCGCTTTGACAGTTCATCCGTCAACGGCAGCTGAAGAGGGACACGCCGTTCGCGTTTGGTTAAATTGAAATCGCATTATGCACTTGTCCTTGAATAACACGGCGAGTTACATTTTGACAAATGTGTTTGAGATGTCAGAGATGGCAAGAAATGAACCGGGGAATTTTCTGTTTATTCTGATGAAACTATATAACTTTAATATGTAACGTCAACAAACGCTTTATGAACTTACTGTCAGTTTCTGGCGACTAACAATAAAAAATAGCCACCAGGGGTCGCCAAAATTAAAAGGTATAGATTTAATATATATTACAAATTTTAAGTATGACAAGAATTTTTTTTTTACAGTGGTGCTGTCAAATCGAAGTTTGTGTTTACATAATATATGTGTGTGTACTGTGTATAATTATTATGTAAATACACCGATCAGGCATAACATTATGACAGTTGAAGTGAATAACACTGTCTCTTCATCACAGCACCTGTTAGTGGGTGGGATATATTAGGCAGCAAGTGAACATTTTGTCCTCAAAGTTGATATGTTAGAAGCAGGAAAAATGGGCAAGCGTAAGGATTTGAGCAAGTTTGACAAGGGCCAAACTGTGATGGCTAGACCAGTGATTTTCCAACCTGTCCTGGAGGCACCCCAGGCCTGCACATTTTGTGTGTCTCATTTATCACACCTGATTCAACTCATCAGCTCGTTAGTAGAGACTGCAAGAACTAAATTGGGTGTCTGATAAGGGAGACATACAAACTGCGCAGGGCTGGGGTGCCTCCAGGACAGGTTTGAAAACCACTGGGCTAGATAACTGGGTCAGAACATCCCGTTCTGCAGTGGTCAGTATCTATCAAAAGTGGTCCAAGGAAGGAACAGTGGTGAACCGGCGTGAACCAGCGATGGGGGTGAGGCTCATTGATACACGTGGGCAGCTACTGTAGCTCAAATTGCTCAAGAAGTTAATGCTGGTTCTGATAGAAAGGTGTCAGAATACACAGTGCATCGCAGTTTGTTGCATATGGAGCTGCATAGATGCAGACCAGTCAGGGCACCCATGCTGACCCCTGTCCACCTCTGAAAGCGCCAACAGTGGGCACGTGAGCATCAGAACTGGACCACGGAGCAATGGAAGAAGGTGGCCTGGTCTGACATTTTCTTTTAAATCACGTGGATGGCCGGGTGCGTGTGCGTTGCTTGAAACGTACCATCTAATGGAAACGGTATTCCCTGGTGGCTGTGGCCTCTTTCAGCAGGATAATGCTCCCTGCCACAAAGCAAAAATGGCTCAGCAATACTTTGAGGAGCAACAAGTTTGAGGTGTTGACTTTGGCCTCCAAATTCCCCAGATCTCAATTCAATCGAGCATCTGTGGGATGTGCTGAACAAACAAGTCCGATCCATGGAGGCCCCACCTCACAACTTACAAGATCTACTGCTAACATCTTGGTGCCAGATACCACAGCACACCTTCAAGGGTCTAGTGGAGCTGTTTTGGCAGCAAAAGGGGGACCAACACAATATTAGGTCATAATGTTATGCCTGATTCGTGTACAAATACACACACATGCATGTATATATTCAAGTTTTTTTAATTGATATATAATATAAATATACAGTATATACATGCAAATATTTCTTAACTATATATATGTATATGTGTGTGTGTGTATTTAAATATACATAATAATTATATACAGTACACACATATATTATGTAAACATAAACTTTTATTTTGGATGTGAATCATGCGATTAATCAATTTGACACCACTAATTAATAATAATAATAATAGGACTATTCAATAGATTGGTAAAGTGAATTTTATTTGAGAATCTCAGATGACAATAAATAAAGGAAAATATAGTAAACCCATTCTGGTTAAAAAATTAAAAATAAAATCTAATAATCACAAGAAAAATGACATGAATTTGCATGAAATGCCTAAATGAACAGACATACCATTCAAAGTTGATGCGTAGTAAGTGCACAGCATGTGTACGAGGAAATCCAGATAAGGATTCACCTTCCTAAGCCACATTAAGGTGTTTCATTTCCGACACTGACTACAGAAACCACTAGAATAAAAAATTACCCTGTGTAAAAAACGAAACAATTTTGCTTTCCATCGTAATCAAGTTGGCAAGTCTGTTAATGTGCTTAAAAGTGGACCTGAATATTGCTCAGCAAGATTTCACAAAGTCATTCATACAGTGTATTTCGCAGCTATTTCATACAGCTCAGTTTCCATCAAACGCAGCCTAATTGACTGAATCTCACGAAACCTTCAAGAACATGTCCAAGTCATATTTCAGATAATAAATTAGATTTTGATTCAAGGATATTGTGGCTTTTTAGGAGCATTTTTGCATTGTCATGACAATAAAGCAAATCCACCCTTAAATTTGCATTACATTTATGCATTTGGCAGACGTTTTTATCCAAAGCGACTTACATTGCATTCAAGGTACACATTTTTACAGTTCTTGCTTTCCCTGGGAATCGAACCCACGACCTTGGCGTTGCTAGCGCCACGCTCTTATTGTTTGAGCTACAGGAAAGCTACAAGAAAGCATTATTACCAGTAATGAGAATCTCCATTGATAATCATGAGAATTATAAACTCAAAAGTAAAACATGTGATGCCAATTCCAATATATATCATTTCTGGGGTGAAATGTGACCCGGACATGTTATTGTGAGATGTAGTTTTTTATAAGAAGCTTTTTGAAAAGAAGAGTTGCAAATCAAACCCTCATGTTCATTTGAAAACTACAGCATGTTTTTTAAATACATCTAAAAAAACTACAGTCATGTTAAAGGAATGGTTTACAGTACTCATTAAACTGGCAGATTAATATTTCTACCATAAACTCTTGCCTATTTACCCACCTCTGCACACACTTTGCTCTTTCTTTCTACTCTGCACAACATGCTCTCTTAAACTCATTTGACCTTCATATTTTCCTGCAAGCAAATCTCTGACGTGTGTCTGACATGACCTTAACTCTCTTCACTTCAGTCTTTTCAAAACACATATAGCAAATCCTTCCATGTTTCCTACATTCCCATCAGTTAAAATGAGGTACAACATTCCCCCGACATTCACTTTCACAAAGTGTAATGCTGTCCAATAAAGAAAATAATAACTACTGTCAAGTTTAATATTTCTTTCTTAATCTCTAATATCAGTACATCCCACGTCCCACATGACAAGTGAGTGTGTCCTGCACAGTAAGGGTTGTAGTCTAACTGAAATGATTGGAAGTGCATCATTGCAAACAATCAAATATGAACTATAAATACAGTTCCCAAACCATCTGAGAAAGGTGGGACTAATACAGCTTTAGGTGAGAGAACCATCATCTGGAAAGCCACGGTATCCCAACATGCCCTTCTCTGTGGCTCTCTCAGTGCTCGGACTGCTGTTTCTTATGGAAGGGGGCTTTAAGGCGACTCCAGAAAGAATGGCTGCGTCGGGTTTTCCTCTCACTTCCCCGCACCATCTCGGCCTCACGCTGGCGGATCTGACGCACCAGTGCGGCAAACACCTCATCGATGTAATAACGGAATGCTGCGGAGGTCTCAAAAAAGGGGCACTGGAACTCTCTCGCCAACTGTTTGCCCTCCTCGACAGACACCTGAAAGTGTAAGGATAAAATAAATAAATATGTAGAACAATAGTAAATATACACCGATCAGACATAGCATTATGACCGGTGAAGTGAATAACACTCATTATCTCTTCATCTTGGCACCTGTTAGTGGGTGGGATATATTAGGCAGCAAGTGAACATTTTGTCCACAAAGTTGATGTGTTAGAAGCAGGAAAAATGGGCAAGCATAAAATTGAGAGTGAGTTTGACAAGAGCCAAAGCTGCAGCTCTTCTGGGGTTTTCCAGATCTGGTAGTGGTCAGTATCTATCACAAGTGGTCCAAGGAAAAGTGGTGAACCGGCGGTCAAGGCTCATTGATGCACGTGGGGAGCAAAGGCTGGCCCGTGTGATCTGATCAAACAGACAAGCTACTGTAGCTCAAATTGCTCAAGAAGTTAATGCTGATTCTGATGGAAAGGTGTCTGAATACACAGTTCACAGAATCGTAGTTTGTTGCGTATGGGGCTGCATAGCTGCAGACCAGTCAGGGCGCCCATGCTGACCCCTGTCCACCTCTGAAAGCGCCAACAGTGGGCACGTGAGCATCAGAACTGGACCACGGAGCAATGGAAGAAAGTGGCCTGGTGATGAATCACGTTTTCTTTTACATCACGTGGATGGCCAGGTGCAGGTGTGTCACTTACCTAGGGAACACACGGCACCAGGATGCACTATGGGAAGAAGGCAAGGCGGTGGAGGCAGTGTGATGCTTTGGGTAATGTTCTGCTGGGAAACCTTTGGTCCTGCCATCCATGTGGATGTTACTTTGACACGTAACACATACCTAAGCATTGTTGCAGACCATGTACACCCTTTCATGGAAACGGTATTCCCTGGTGGCTGTGACCTCTTTCAGCAGGATAATGCTCCCTGCCACAAAGCAAAAATGGTTCAGGAATGGTTTGAGGAGTACAACGAGTTTGAGGTGTTGACTTTGGCCTCTAAATTTCCCAGATCTCAATCTAATCGAGCATCTGTGGGATGTGCTGAACAAACAAATCCGATCCATGGAGGCCACACCTTGCAACTTTCAGGACTTGGATCTGCTGCTAATATCTTGGTGCCAGATACCACAGCACATCTTCAGAGGTCTAGTGGAGTCCATGGTTCGACGGGTCAGGGCTGTTTTGGCAGCAAAAGAGGGACCAACACAATATTTGAAATAATGTTATGCCTGATCGGTGTATATAAACCACCATTCAAAAGTTTGGTCAAAAGAGTCTCTTTTGCTCACCAAGACTGCATTTATTTGATAAAAAAGTAAAACAGTAATATTATAGTATAGTAATTAAATTTTTATGTTAAATAACTGTATTTGAATAACTGTTTTCTATTTGAATATATTAAAATAAATAATTTATTCTTATGATGGTAAAGACGAATTTTCAGCAGCCATTAAATCAATCTAATTATGCTGATTTG
Source organism: Paracanthobrama guichenoti (assembly GCA_018749465.1). Taxonomy (NCBI): domain Eukaryota; kingdom Metazoa; phylum Chordata; class Actinopteri; order Cypriniformes; family Gobionidae; genus Paracanthobrama; species Paracanthobrama guichenoti. The sequence continues at coordinate 20,234,651 of CM031961.1, read as the reverse complement.
TTGCCACTGGCTTCTGGCTTGCTCAGTTGGGGCCACCTAAATTTCATCTATATTACCGATCTGCCCGCATTGACACTATATGATACTTGAAATTAGCTGGATAACATCACCGTTTCACCAGAACGGCTGTACAAATTCTGTTGCATTATTTTCCTGTTAACAATGTGAAGCTGCTTTGAAACAATTGGACTTGTTAAAGCGCTATATAAATAAAGGTGACTTGACTTGATTTGATGCTCAAGAAACATCTTTTTTTATTTCAATGTTGAAAACAGATTAATATTTCTGTGAAAACTGATACTTTTTGCAGAATTCTTTGAGAACTAAACAGGGCAGCATTTAATTAGAAAATAGAAATCATTTATAACACTAAATGTCTTTAATGTCACCTTTGATCAATTTACAGCATCCTTGTCAAATAAAAGTTTTAATTTCTTTTAAAAATCTTACTGACCTCAAACTTTTGAAAGGTAGTATACAGTGTGTATATATACTATATACAATAAAGTACATAAAGTATAATAAGTACATACTATATACAATATACATGAGTACATTAAAATACTTTTACAGCATTTATTTATCTGGGTTAAAGTTCATTTTCACAACCACTATCTAGCAACCGCACAGTAACGCCCTCACAACCACTAACACTCTAGAATTGTGGTGGCGATTCTAGAACTGGTTGTGCAGTGGTTTTCTAGTTAAGGTACAGTAAGAATGTAAGAATATTTCCAGGACTTTGTAACTGTGAATATGAACAGACTGAGACATCCTTCAAAATCATAGGTCACACTTTAGATTAGGGCCCAATTCTCACTATAAAATAACTATTAACTATGACTTTTGCCTCAATAAACTCCTAATTACTAATAGTTAGTAAGGTATTGTTAAATTGAGGTATTGCGAGGATTAAGGGATGTAGAATATGTTCATGCAGAATAAGGCATTAATATGTGCTTTATAAGTACTAACAAACAGCCAATGTCCAACTAATATGCATGCTAATAAGCAACTAGTTAATAGTGAGAATTGGACTCTAAACTTAAGTGTTACCAAATCATGTATACAGCAGCCAGAAAGAACCTTTGTAAGACAAGCCATCAAGAGGCCTACAAGCGACTCTTTATAAGTTAGTCTTCCATGACAGAGACGGGAGAAACTGTCTGGCTTGTACGAAAGAGTGAAGAACGCATGGTATCTTGACTAGAGTTTGCCCAAAGGCAGGTGAAGACCAGGAAGATTATGTGTTCTTCTCAGACAGCACAATGCTAGACTGTGTTTGGCGCATATCAAACAGAGCACATCACAGTGACACATCATCCCTACAGTGAAGCATGGAGGTGGCAGCGTTGTGAATTAGGGATTCTTCAATCTGGCAGGGAATGGAGACATTATAAAGACAGAAGGAGCATGGATAGAGCTGAGAACAGAAAAATGATCTTCAGGGCATTGACTTTGAAAGATGACTTACATTTAAAAAGATTAAAGTCCTAGGCAAAATAAAATAATCCAGTACTAAGCACTGGTGGAATGGTTTAAATTGCTCCTCATAAATTGTACCCTTCCAGCTGGATAAGAAAAGAAATGAGTCCCACTTGTTTTTTGTTTTTTTGTAGGTCAAAACCTGAGTTGCATTTTAGACATCATTCAATGAATTTTTGGTCAAGTGGAAATAAGGTCTGTGGTTAACACAAGTACACAATATTTTCATGTTTAATTCTACAATATAAAATGCACCAGTAATACCCCTTTTGATTATACTTGTCTTGATAAAGGCAGTTGCTAACAAGTGTTCATATGGGACTGCAGAGGTTGTCTGGGACATTAAACGTCATCACACCAAACAGATGAACTCATCCATTCACTAGTCTCATTGTGTTTAAAACCGCGCTCTCGCAAACTATTCTAATGCACACTTTCAGGGATTTTTTTTTTTTAAATGAAGCCTGAAAGAGTTGTTGGAAGTATAATGGTGGTGACTTTGAAGTCATGCGAACTACCATAGTGTAGTTCATTTAGAGCCTAGGTTTAGCTTTGTACTTCTGGCAATTGTATTTAGGATTCAAAATTCATTAAGGTTGTGTTCATGTGTGAAGATTATCATGATGAATATAACATGTAAGAATCATATGTTAGTCACAGAGCTTATGTACTGCAATAATGCAAAAACCAATGGAAAAATCCTATTGGGTTTTTGTTGAGGAACCCAGGGGAGCTTACAGGTTAGCCTATGTCATCACTGCAGTGCTCTATAACTGCTGCCAAAAATATCTACACTTTAGATTAGGGTCCTGTTCTCGCTATATAACTAACTACTAACTATGACTCGGCAGCCATTGACTACAGTAGTGGGAAAAAAATACTATGGTAGTCAATGGCTGCCGAGATCTGTTTGGTTACAAACATTCTTCCAAATATCTTCCTTTGTGTTCAGCAGAAGAAAGAAATTCATAGGGTGAGTTAATGATGATTTTTGGGTGAACTGTCCCTTTAATAGTTAGTTAGGTAGTAATTAAGTTTAGGCATAGGGTAGGATTAGGGATGTGGAATATGGTCATGCAGAATAAAGCATTAATATGTGCTTCAATCAGCAGCCAATATCCTATTAATATGCATGCTAATAAGCAACTAGTTAATAGCGAGAACTGGACCCTAAACTAAAGTGTTACCTTTATTTCTATAGGTATAGGGGTTTCAGGTAAATTCTCTCACCTGTCTGAGATGGGTCAGGTCAGACTTGTTTCCCACCAGTACAACGGGGGTTTCCACGGTGCGTCGCACACGGTAGATCAGCTGCTTAAAGTGCCGTGCCTCCTGGAAACTGCGGCGATCCGTGATGGAGTACGAGATGATGAAACCTTCTCCTGCTCGCATGTACTGATCACGCATCGCTGTGAACTCCGCCTGGTTCAAGACAAATACATGAGGCCTTGTTAATCCACCAACCCATGAATATGACAAACATCAGTTGATAAATTATAGAAATATTCCAAAGTTCAATGCAGTCAAGAGCATTTATGGCATGTTGTCGTTTACCACAGACAGTTTTAACTCCTCCTTAATTTGCAAACCAACAAAAATCATGTTTACAGTAATTAATTTACAATGGAAGTCTATTGGGCAAATACATTCCAAAGAGCTTCTGGATCTCATATTATATATATATATATATATTTTTTTTTTTTTTATGGAACAGTTTATTGACCCTTTAGACAAAATATATATTAAAAATATCTTAAAACAAAAGATTGGTCATATATTTTATAGTTTATATAGTATGATAAAATGAGAATATGGAGCTCATACTCAAGAAAGAAAAATATAATCATATATGATGTTTATATGGCCAAAAAGTAAGATGAAATTCTGATAGCTTATGATGTAAATCAATGAGATACTCTCATAATATGAATACAAATATAATTTGTCAATTTATATCTCCCAATAATATGTTTTAGTAAGTCAAATGCTTAGTTTTATTATCAAATCTTAGTAGTTGTTATTATGGGGGAAACATGAAATGAAATACAACGATGACTGAAAGACACGAGTAACATATTTGATACTCACATCATATTTGATACTCACATCATATTTGATACTCACATCATCTTAGTAAACCTAAATCGCTTCAATCCAGTAAATGTTTATCTTGAAATATTACTAACCATATAAAATATTTCACAGCAAAAGACAAAACTTGCATACTGATTATACATTAGGCTTTATAGGGTAAATTTTCCTTTACAAAATTATGAATTATTAAAGTGGCTATTTGAACAGAAACTACTGTCATAGGCAGATGAACATCTGGTTATATGTTATCGATGTAATTCCTGTCTTGTATCCTTGTACGTATCATGCAGTGCCAGAAAAAAGTGCCAGTACTCCCAAGGGTTGAAAAGTGCCAGTACACTACATTACCCCATTAGTCTCATGTTGCCACATAATCTCAAATCTAAAGGCCTGTTCACACCAAGAACGATAGCTATAAAGATAACTGTATTAGCGTTTACACCAGCGGACGCTATCGTTCTGTTTATTCTAAGCGTGTGCTTGTCTCCTGCTTTAAATGCTCAATCTTGTTACAGCAGGATGGATTCTGATTGGCTGTCAATGTTTTTATCATTCATCAGCAGGATAAAATTGTGATTCCAACGATATAGTTTCTCTGTGCCATTATTGTTACAGCTGTGGTGTGAAATCTGCTATTCTTTAATATTGAGAACTATATCTTTATAGTTATCATCCTTGGTGTGAACAGGTATTAACTTTTGGCCCCATAGTGCATTCCTGTAAACAAGATTTTTGTTTGTTTAAAAACCAAGTGATTAGTTGAGGTCAAGATTTCTGTTGTAATCGACATTATGCCACAGATGCATTATGCAACATTCCTTGAATGTTTCAACAAAGTTACCAAATGAATCATAAACACCAGATTATCATACTATAGGCTAATTTTCATTAAACTCGTGATGAGATGACTAATGTATTTTGTAACAGTCAAAAAATGGCTGACTCAGACTGCCTGTGTGTGTTTGTCTTGTGAAGTGATGACTGCACAGATGAAGACAAAAAAGGGAAGTGAGACACATATTGTTGAAGGAGAATGACCTTCTTATAGTCTGCAAAATAGAGGGTTAAGTTGACTTGACTTCACTACACTTTACAACAGAGGTTCACTTCACTGCACTTCACTGTCTGTCTGATTCTTGATTTGTTTTAAATGTGTTCATCTTTATCACAACACCCCTCCCGCCTACCTGTCCTGCTGTGTCCAAGATGTCCAGATTTGCTGGCTCATCATCAATGCGGATCTGTGTTTTATAGGCATCCTCTAAGAACAGTAAAAACACATGCATGAAAATAATGCAATGATTGATAAGAGATCGCAACAACATTAATCAGCTCAACTTAAAAACCCAAATGGGAAAGGACATTTGTAATGGGTGCATTTAGTAAAGACAGAAGATACACTACTGTTCAAAAGTTTGGGGTCAGTAATATATAGATATATATACCTGTATATATATTATGGCTGTCAACGCATGCGATTAATTCAAAATCCTTAACATGTTAAAATAATTTTATGCAAATAATAAATTACTGAAGCACATGAAATTATGACAATAACACAGTTACATGATCTTAGAAGTTGGGAGTTTCTGAGCATCTACAATGGCACTGTAACCCTGGTAGGAGGACGTTTCTATTCTATTCTGTTTTAAATTTCTATTCTATTCTTAATTTCTATTTTGATTGTCTGTTAAGCTGTTAAACTCCGGGAAAGTTTTCAGTCCAATGATCCAGTAAGCGATAATGTAAAGAAAACAATGCACCGCTGTATGGCCAGATGATACACAAACTACGTTTCTCAGCTGGGTAAAGCAAACCAGCATCTCACTAGTAAAGTTTTGATGGATGCACCTTTGTAATCAAGGTAAAGACGGTTGTGGTAATGCAGTCGTACAGTAAGCACGTGTGAGTCTGTTATATTAATGTGCAAACAAACAGCGTATGTGCGCTCTCTACGCACTAATTGCGCATTGTATTTATGCACATTTCAGTACATTCACGTTGTTTCCACACACATTCAGTACAATATTTTGATTTTTCATATGTATGTTGCCGTTGCATTGTACACATACTCTATTCTGTGAATTCTGAAAAGTTCGTTGCTGTAATGTTTTTAGTTTTTCATGGGTGCTTTGGTGTGCATAAATGTATGAATAAGCTATATTGACTCCTTGTCCTTTTTTGGGACATACACCTAAATTTACCTTAAAATACAGTTTTGTGAGAATCACCCTTCAATCAAATGGTTTACTTTGCTGGATATAGCAAATTATGTATGCTTAATTCCACGATAAGTGTGCGATTGATGCAGCCTTCTAGATACTATTAGATACTTCTTTCAAAACATTAAAGAATCTTAACGACCCAAAATTTTTGGACAGTAGCCAGCAGCTGACATGTTCAGGCACATTTAAAAAACAGATAGATTAAACATAACAAAAAACAAACAAACAAAAAATATAGCTTGTAAAGATAACTACCAAAAAATAAAAGTATTACAACATTTAAAAAAAAAAGGCAGAAAGTATTACATTTTACACTTGGCACAACGCAGTCAGGCAAGTACCGTTCTCTTGGCAACCGCCAAATCCAGACTCATCCATCGGATTTCCAGACAAAGAAGCATGATTCGTCACTCCAGAGTCACGTCTCCACTGATCTAGAGTCCAGTGGCAGCGTGCTTTACACCACTGCATTCGATGCTTTGGTGTAAACTTGGTGATGCAATGCTTGGATGCAGCTGCTCTGCCATGGAAACCCATTCCATGAAGCTCTCTACATATTGTTCTTGAGCTAATCTGAAGGCCACACAAAGTTTGGAGGTCTGTAGTTATTGACTCTGCAGAAAATTGGCGACTTCTGCGCACTGTGCGCCTCAGCATGCGCTGACCCCGCTCTGTGAAGTGGCCTACCACTTCGTGTCTGAGTTGCTGTTGTTCCCAATTGCTTCCACTTTATTATAATACCACTAACAGTTGACCGTAGAATATTTAGTAGTGAGGAAATTTCCCGAATGGACTTATTGCACAGGTGGCAACCTATCACTGTACCACGCTTGAATTCACTGAGCACCTGAGAGCAACCCATTCTTTCACAAATATTTGTAGAAGCGTCTGCATGCCTAGGTGCTTGATTTTATACACATGTGACCATGGAAGTGATTGGAACACCTGAATTCAATGATTTGGAGGGGTGTCCCACTACTTTTGGCTATATAGTGTATATTATATAAACACAAACTTTTATGTTAGATGCGATTAATCGTGATTAATCAATTTGACAGCACACACACACACACACATATATACACACACACACAATTCTTTATCCGTAATTCTTTCTGAAAATTCTTTGCTCATCTATACCAGTTGGGTCACAAAAATGTAACACAAAATCAATCTGAAATGTAAAATAATTCATTGTTAAATTAAGAGGGCATGTTAGTTATTTCCTCACCGATAGTAGGGTCATGATCCTCTGGGAATCTGTGACTTATAAACTGCATGATGATGGCTACAAGACAAAGAGAAAGAGACAAACAGAACTTACATAATTGTGGTATCATGAAATTCAACAAGAGGAGTGTAAACATCTCCCCCTTCTCCCTCATGCGGAGCAAACACACCCTGCTGTCGGCATGTATTTGCTCTGTATGCGCTCTCTGCTCTGTTCCCATGGAGACAGCGATATAAAGAGAGAATATCAGTCACCCTAAAGAACCTTCTGCAGTGCACTCTCAAACAATGAGAGCAAAGCTCATGCATCCTCACCAGGTGACCTCCACTCATCTCCTAGGCAACAGACTCCTGGAGGGGAAGGAAGTTGCTAGGCACCTGCGCCTTCATAACGACCAGACTGAAGCACTGAGCCAACACCCACACTTTTATTGTCTGCCTGCCTGGGACTGTATGTCCACGACTGTAAACCAGCCCACTGTCTGACCACAATAATGGGCTGCAGTGAAAGAGAATGGACGAAAATAACCCAATGAAAGAGCATGAGAAATTAGGCACAAGGGACAGTTGCACAAAAACATTTCACGTCAAATTCAAAAAAATATTTTTTTTTCATAATTTCCATTGTTCTAAATTATGATCATATTAAAATGTCAATACTGTAATATAGTATAGACAATTATAAGCAAGCCACTCAAAGGTTGGTTGTGTGAAAACTGTGATGTCAATAGACCACAATAAACAGTAGACCACATATGCCCAAACTTTTCTCAAGAAGAACAATATGGGGGTTATGCGCAACAAAATCCCATATTCTGTAAAACAGGTTGCATCACTTCCGGTTCAGGTTTTTTTAAAAATATAGAGCTGTTGTACTTTTTGGCAACTAATTGGGCTTGAATGGTTAAATACACATACCTGTGTGTAAACAGTCATTTATGTCTTACATAAATGATTATACAGCTTTCCTGTAGCTCAAACAATAAGAGCGTGGCGCTAGCAACGCCAAGGTCATGGGTTCGATTCCCAGGGAAAGCAAGAACTGACAAAAATGTAAAAATATGTACCTTGAATGCTTTGGATAAAAGCGTCTGCCAAATGCATAAATGTAAATGTAAATGTAATGTCTTAACTCAACCCCTGATCAGAGCCTAACTCCACCCACTGGCAATATTTGAAAAATGCTGGAAAAGTGTCCCGAGCCCAGCAGAGTCAGAGGGGACGAACCGAGGGCGCGGCTGAGCGGGGAGCGTGCACCTGAGACCCGCAGTGACAGATTGATTGACAGCTATCTTAACTCCCTGTATATGCCAGCATGTTACGGTATTGTTGTTCATTACCACGGCAACCACTTGCGTATCACGGTTTGAAAGCACGTCTCATGTATGAAAAGTATCTGTACCCATGACGGGCGACAAAAATATCGCAAGAAAAGCCTGACATGTACTGACAATTGCATTATTTAACCGTATTTTCTTAATTAGAATGTTGATAATAAGTGTTAAGTAAGTTTCATTCATAATGTTTCTACTTCATGTAACATGAGAGTTCAAACTGGAGTGAAGCCGTTGAATGTGATCAATGCGGGAAAACATTTCTTAGGGCGTGGATAGTGTCATACCCATAGACTGTAAAAAAATATGGACATAGTGTCCGTGACGTCACCCATAGGATTCTGAAGAGCAGTTTTGAAGCGTAAAGTAGAGACGAGCTGGACATCGCGCGTTACAGAAAATAGGCAAAGAGGCGGGACGTGGGCGGAGCTGAGGTGACACGATGACTAACAGACAGCGGATAAAGGACTATCCACTTGTCACTCAAAGTGGCCACACCCTTAATTATGCAGAACCTTAAGGCTTTATATAATGTAAACAAATGAGTTATAAAAAAATACACCCCCCTCACAGTTCTCATAAAGGGCAAAATTAGATATACAGACCAAAACCACAATTTGTACCAGGCTGTAAACATGTTTTTTTCTGCTGTAAAGTTGGGCATTTTAACATGGGGCTCAATGAGATTCTGCTCCCTTCTGGAGCCTGTCCCTATCGGCCAGTTGATGAATTGCAGTTTAAGTCACTTTCATATTGACCTCAAGAGAAACTGGGGGAGGTTGCTGCTTGGCCAACAACGTCCAATAGGAAAATTCACCTGCACTAGCCACCGTTCAACCTTAAGAAGGCAGCACTCCATATACGTTTTTACACCATATACTGTAGAATTAAAACACTTTAAACCCAAATGCCAAAACATTTACTCAAATCAATGAACAGCACTAATAAAGCCCATGTCTTGCAGATCATTAACTAAAAAAAAGTTGTTTTAGGGTTTAGTTACCCTTTAAATGAATGTTTGAGAAAGAACGCATATTGGATCCATGCATTCGGCCTCCAAATTTACCTGCTGTCATTATATTGCTAATCAAACAACAAAAAAGGGAGAAAATCTCTCACTGCTGTTGACTGAATCATAAAAGAATAAATGTATATTTAATTTACACAGAAAAGACTATTTGTTTTTTATACATTTGATTACTTTATACATTTTATGTAGTAGGCATTTCACTGCCGGTTGTATATTCTGTATATAACTGTGTATGTGACAAATAAAACTCTTGAATCTTGAGGCTATTTCTAGTGCTTGAATATATATATATATATATTCCTCGTTATCGTGAAATAAAATGACTCATTTCGTGATTTTGGTCATATCGCCCACCCCTAAAAGAAAGAAAAAAATAATAAAACCAAGAAATAAGTAATATCAACAACAGAGAAACAAACAGAGAGAGAGAGAGAGAGAGAGAGAAGAGCAAGGGAGAGAGAACTACGTTACTTACCACTTTTTCCCACACCACCCTCTCCTAACATCACCAACTTGTACTCGCGGGAGTGACCCCCTGTGCTCCGTGAGGACTCCATCCAAATAACTGAAACACACACCACACAAAACAAACCAAAAATCTTGTTTAAAATAGATTTAAAACCTTTAAATTTAAAGGTTTAAGTTTGAAGCATGCCATGCTTTACAGACAGACAGATAGATAGATAGATAGATAGATAGATAGATAGATAGATAGATAGATAGATAGATAGATAGATAGATAGATAGATAGATAGATAGATAGATAGATAGATAGATAGATAGATAGATAGATAGATAGATAGATACCCTTTGGTAATTTGTCAAGCCGTCATAATAAACAATGAAACACTCAGCATCTAATCCCACAGCTGCACTGTTGCATGAATGCAGGCCTGTAGTGTAACATAGAAAAAACACTCAGAAAAAAAGCACTTGTCGAGGCTGCATTTGACACCAGAGCTTCTGTTTGATGGAGAAGAGGAAGTGAGTCATTCTGTTGAGCTATTCATGTGACAAAGCGAAGCATCCACGGGGTGGGTGTTACATTAACCACGGTCAATAATAGATTATCTGCCAGTGTACCCCTGTCTGATCCATTTTTCCATTGTCATTGACTGTGATGCCGCATTAGTTACTCTACCCATCTATGTGATTTCCAACAGTGGAAATAATACTAGACCTGAGTAGAATTGTTCTAAGTTTTGAGCAGCTCTATTCAATTGTGTTACATGCAGCTCCGTCACTCTTATTTTTAATATCCATATAATGTTATTATTTTGTTTGTCTGAGTTTATGTGTTGCTGTCGTAACTGATAGTCATTGTTTGTGGGAAAGCAACAGAAAATGTTATTCATGAAAAATGTTTTGAGCGGCTTGTGTCCAATGAATGGATTCAAAATTGTTAGTTTTTCATAAATGGCTCAGCAATTTATTATCGAATAAACTATAAAAAGGGCTTACATGATTTAAGTTGACACAATGATTATTCTACAGCACTTATTATTGTCACTTTCCTAAATCATGAGAATCATAAATTCAACCAAATTATGGCTGGTATTGAACATTCCGTCACACCTTGTTTACCGTGGTAATCATAGTACACTTCGGGGTTCCATATAGGTTATATAGTATCATTTATATTATAGTATTTACAAACACTTTATAATATCTAATGTTTGTTGATAGAAAATTGCAAAAACAAATATAAGAGTTTTAAACTGTATTTTAGACAAGTGCCAATTTTGATACCAACGGTGGAAAATTATAAACATCACAACAGAAAATAAAGCAGCTAATATAAAATTTAGTTTGGCCTCCTGAGCTTCAAAATAATTTTGTTTCTGAAAGGTAAACATGCCCTGGTAACATCATTTGCATACAGCTTTATTGTAGCTACTAAATTACTGTGGTATGTTGGCGGAAACTATGGTTACTATAGTACGTTTGAAAGGGAACTTTAATATTAAGGCCTTTTGTCATTGAGTGGCACAAATGCACATTGAATCCACCGCGTTAAATATGTCCAAGTTAAGAGGAAAACTTGCACGACCAAGAAAAAAAAGGTATTTAAAAACAACAAAAAAGATGAATAGCTGGTAATTATTTCATGACCGAGTTTGAAATGAACACGACCGACAGAACTGGATTAACTGCAATGAAATCATAAGTTTGTGATATTAATAGACAGGACGCCTCGACAACCTTAAGTGAGTTAACCTCTGATAATGCATATATATGTGTATATAAATAACTTTATTAGTTATATTTACTACGTTTTTTTTATTTTTATAAACTTTTTAGTGGTCATCAAAACGAAAGTTTTTTTAAGTTGATGAAGAACATCCCACAATTCATCGATGTGAGTGAGTAAGCTTATTTACTCAGCGAAAGAGTTACATTAAAACAAACACTTGAGTCGTTCAAATAAACTAGTGAAACATAGCAGCCGCCGCCGTTACAGTCATTTTGCTTTTAAAAAGTGTGATTCTGTACATGATAAAACTAATGTTAGAAGCCGAGTGAGTTACTTGGTGGCTTACCTGTGTCACAGGATCTCTGTCTCCATTGGGACTTTTGTATCGATGCAAATTATGTTTAAATATTTGATGTTAGAAAATTCCTGCCATACAATTCTCACTGTAAACATACAAAGCCATGGACGACTGGAGCAGCTCGCAGATGGGTCCTAAAACCCGCTGGATTACAGTCAGGCTATTGACAAAGGAGGCTGGCCTAACGTAATAAATTATAGAATGAAATATAAATAATACATTTTCATAGATAAATCCGTTTAACCCTATATAGTTAGTATAGTTATTGTTATGATTGTAAAACTATAATAAATACAAATAAAAGAAAAAGTGTACGAGTAAAGATAGATAGCCTACAACAGTAAAAGAAATGTATGAAATATAATCTCCACATTGAGAAGCTTTCTGAATAAATTGTTTTTGATGACAGTGGCTAAAATACTGTGTTGGTACCATGGTACAGTCCTAGCACACAATAAATAGCGTACTGAATCACTACAGTATTCAAGTGCAGGTTGCACATTATTTTACAGTACATGCACTTTCAATTAACCTACAAAAATGTAAGGTAAGGTAATATAGGTTAAGTTAGGCATATAGGTTCAGTGTTAGTACCTAGTTATTATTACCCAGTTAGTGTCATTACTACAAAAAGTACAAAAAGAAACAGGACTGTAAAATAAAGTGCTAGCCTACCTATACTTCAGTGGTGCTCAAAAGGTATTTCATAAATACCTATACCCCATGGATGTCCAAAAAAACATGGTAAGTGAACAGTTGTCTTGTAATGTAACTAGAGAGGCCATTTGTGTAAACACAACCACTTTAAAGATGGCATAAAACTGATCTTTTCTTTCCTTTTGTTATGTAAGGATTCACTCACCTAAAGGATTATTAAGAACACCATACTTGACCCCCTTGACCCCCTTTCGCCTTCAGAACTGCCTTAATTCTACGTGGCATTGATTCAACAAGGTGCTGAAAGCATTCTTTAGAAATGTTGGCCCATATTGATAGGATAGCATCTTGCAGTTGATGGAGATTTGTGGGATGCACATCCAGGGCACGAAGCTCCCGTTCCACCACATCCCAAAGATGCTCTATTGGGTTGAGATCTGGTGACTGTGGGGGCCATTTTAGTACAGTGAACTCATTGTCATGTTCAAGAAGCCAATTTGAAATGATTTGAGCTTTGTGACATGGTGCATTATACTGCTGGAAGTAGCCATCAGAGAATGGGTACATGGTGGTCATAAAGGGATGGACATGGTCAGAAACAATGCTCAGGTAGGCCGTGGCATTTAAACGATGCCCAATTGGCACTAAGGGGCCTAAAGTGTGCTAAGAAAACATCCCCCACATCATTACACCACCACCACCAGCCTGCACAGTGGTAACAAGGCATGATGGATCCATGTTCTCAATCTGTTTATGCCAAATTCTGACTCTACCATCTGAATGTCTCAACAGAAATCGAGACTCATCAGACCAGGCAACATTTTTCCAGTCTTCAACTGTCCAATTTTGGTGAGCTTGTGCAAATTATAGCCTCTTTTTCCTATTTGTAGTGGAGATGAGTGGTACCCGGTGGGGTCTTCTGCTGTTGTAGCCCATCCACCTCAAGGTTGTGCGTGTTGTGGCTTCACAAATGCTTTGCTGCATACCTCAGTTGTAACGAGTGGCTATTTCAGTCAAAGTTGCTCTTCTATCAGCTTGAATCAGTCGACCCATTCTCCTCTGACCTCTAGCATCAACAAGGCATTTTCGCCCACAGGACTGCCGCATACTGGATGTTTTTCCCTTTTCACACCATTCTTTGTAAACCCTAGAAATGGTTGTGCGTGAAAATCCCAGTAACTGAGCAGATTGTGAAATACTCAGACCGGCCCGTCTGGCACCAACAACCATGCCACGCTCAAAATTGCTTAAATCACCTTTCTTTCCCATTCTGACATTCAGTTTGGAGTTCAGGAGATTGTCTTGACCAGGACCACACCCCTAAATGCATTGAAGCAACTGCCATGATTGGTTGATTAGATAATTGCATTAATGAGAAATTGAACAGGTGTTCCTAATAATCCTTTAGGTGAGTGTATATATCTGAGTGAAATGTACAACTTAACGAACAAGAAAACAAATGTTGGGCAGGACTTGATTTTGTCCATCAGGAACTGACTGGATTGTTGTTGTTTGTGATTGACAGGTTGCCCCGCCCTCACACCATCAGAGGAGAGATGATGCACGAGGAAGAGGAAATTATTTTGACTGAAGATTACGAGGGTACATGAATTTAATAAATAAAAATGTATGCACAGATACATCGTTTATAATAAATACTCCAATATTCAATAAAAAAGGAATTGTCAATTTTGATTTCATGATGACTGTAAGACTGTCATAAGAACTAGTCAGACCAACTAGCAGTTAACCAATCGCTCTTACTTTTCAGATTCAAATTAGACTGATCTATGTTTTTATATAACTGACCTAAAAAATGTAAATATGACGTAGTTGACTAACGTGTAAGACTAGTCAAAGCAGTTTATGCAACCAGCCACAGCTCTGATCGTCAGGTATAGCTGTTATTATGGGAACAAAAATAAAAAAATGTATCCATCCCCTTATTATGGAAAACTTGCAGTTGTAAAATGAGCAAAATAAGGGGGAGTAAGCGACAGATTACAACTTGAAATGATTTTGACTATTTATCTTTAGAGCAGAGAAAGAGGAGGAGGCCTGATTTAGTGTATCAGTTTTTATTTTATTTGCACGTCCATTGTGTTAACAACTTCAACATACAGTACAAGTCAGCATTAGTGTAACATACTGTATTTAGCATAAACTCACAGCAGTATGCAGATAATTTTCCCTCAAAAGCATTACACTTCACACTTTAAGTTAGCTGTCCCTGAAGATCATGTAGTGAAATGAGCAGTATTAAGCTATAGATATGTAAAGTACATGTTATTACACTGTACTTACATTATACATAGACAACTTGCTTGTACTTACAAATATTGAAAAGGCCAGGTAACAACATGAATCGCACTACATTTGAGGTGAACTAACACTGTTTATCATCTAGGTCATTTTAGGGACACCTAAAATAAAGCTGAATCACTAACTTCACTCCACCTTAACATATCGACATCGCAGCATCCAAATGGACTAATATATTTATTACAATAATTTTCTTCTCGGTTCATTTTCATCTTTGTTCAGCTTTCAATGTATTTGTACAACACACAACAGCAAAAAAACTGTTAGGGACCAGTGGCAGAGAGAAAAAGAGGGGCAGATAGTACTCCAAAAGATGAGGTTTACACAAAAAGAAACCATTTCCATTCCAAGTAAAACAGTTAGATACAAGAAGAGCAGAAAGTGCTACTGCCCACCAGTGCATTGGAACAAACACTAATTTACAATTGGTTATATTCTTCTTTATGTAGTTATTGATATAAAACAAGCTTTTTATGCCCAAAAGATCAAAAAAAGTTCCAAGTAACACAAGGAGCTAAGGGTTCAAATAAAGAAAAACACGCATGTATCATTTCACTTAGGTTGCATTGTGTAATTTGGGTTGCTGTTTTTACAAAAGTGGGGTTTGCTGTCATATATAAACCACTAAAAACTGTAATATATACACCAGTTTTGAAGCAGAAATTTGAATAGTGAATGCATGCAGGGTAAAAAAACAAACAAACGAAAAAACAACACTATTGAAGGTGGAAGAGTTCATTCTTCTATTGTAAATGTATAGCCTGGAAGTGAAATAGAAAGTGTGGACTAGGATGACGGGCACATGGCTTCTTGATTTCCATGAAAATGTGATTGGAATGTAATTCATTTAGCCTAATAAACAATGGTTAATCTCATTATGTGGTCTTAAAACTCACAATGAGCTTGACTGCAGGGAATGCTTGGGCCTAATTTACTGCTATATTAATTTCACATGTTAAATACGAAATATCTCTAATGAGCCAGTCGATATCTTTTTCCTCCTCTCACCCTCCCACTTTCTGCCTTACTAATTTAATATGCGCTCATTCGCACTGGGAAAATGGCATTTAAATCTGCCTCAGGGGCTGTGGGCACCGAATGACATAATTAGGAACACATCCACACGCACATTGCATGCCTTCAAATATAGACTCTGGGCCTGTGTGAGACTGCAGTGTGAGCTACTTCATCGCGGACACCAACACTCACTTTTCTCAAGGGGTGCAATATCCACACCACAAAATGTTGGTCCATCTACTTTGGTTAGTTTTCGACAGCTGCCGCTGACTAATGGTTACTGGCTTATGCCAAAATCCTAACTTTGATATGGTCAGTTATTAGTCCTATCATAGTTGTTAGGTTTTTGATATACCATATACATATAGATATAGATATATATATATATTCTTTTCTTTTGAAAACAAATCATAAAAATAAATACAGTACTCTACGAAAGTGCAAAAATTGGTCTGAATCTGCATATATCTGCTATAATTCATAGACTAGCTTACTGAATAACCTAACAGGTTACTAAAGTAATTAAGATTTTAAAGTTGGGGTGGTTAGAGATCTGGCTAAATTTTATTTCTGTTATTTCATGACACCATTTATATGCCAAAAGTCCAAATGCATATTTGGTGATTCAGTTGTACTATGAAAAAAGAAAGAAACTGAAGAGAACCAGTGTTACGCCCTATGATACATTATGTACATCTTGACCAAAGACATTAAGAATTAGTTCCATGGCCTTAAGAATTAAAAAACACGTTTGATGGCAATAGAAACTGTGATGTTAGGTACACTTAAAATGTACAAATTTGCAGACAATACGCAAATATGCTAATATCTGTCACATTTGGCTTTGACTTTTATTTAATCTTTGTTTCCCTCAAACGTTTTTGACCGAACCTTCCCTGATCTCTGTGTTATGGTAGCACAGCAACTGGGTCAAAAAGTCCTTTGCAGTAAAATGGAAATGTGCATAGATATGCCTAAAGAAAAAAATAATAATTTCAGTCAACGAATAGTAGATATGTTAAGATATGCGACAACAAATATGTCATAGAAGTCATTTGTCATCAAGATGGAGAAATTAACAATAAAGTATAAGTAAAGCTACAAATAATTAAAGCATCTACAGCATGGAGACAGTGTAGACTGGCTTTACTGTATGGAACATTAGAGTGTTTTCATAAATTAAATTCATTTTTAATCCTGAGCTGACAATCACTAATTTTCATTGGTGGTTGGCTGAAAACTGCCTTAAAATCAGGTATTGTTTAACTGATATTTAGAGTTTTAGTTAGTTTTTTTTTCAGAGAATTTACATCTCAATTTCAGCGTCATCAATAGACTAAGCATTAATAAAAACTGGATATAAATAGCCATATTTCTACCTTGCCTTATGTGGTAAATATTAGCATGTTAGCAAAAATTTTCATGATGCGTCCAGTTTATATCACCATTCATCCGTATTAACTATGAAAAATTCACCCCATTATTTTCCTAAAAAGTGGGCTTGAAGCTCACTTTTTTTACAGCCCTCCTTTATCCTAAATATAAAAGTGTCTCATTATCTCTAGCATGCAGCTAATTGAAAGTATAATATGTATATTGTGAATATGCCGGTATACTGGTGAAAGGCTCTGAGGATACTGTGGTATAACGCTCATACAGGTATAGTTCAGAGCCATCATTTACTTTTTTTCTTTCTTTTTTCTTGTTTTTTTTTGTTTGTTTTGTTTTTTGCTATGACGAATTAGACTTTTTTGCTATAAGTTCAATAGAGAACTTTCCAAGTTGTTCCGTTAGACTTCTCCCGGTCCTTTGTGCTGACACAAATACTCAGCCACTCATACACCTAACTGTATTGAGAAAAAAGGAGATTGTTAAATGGGCTTCTTTCTATAGAGGGGCTGACTGGAAGGAAGTGGTATAATACACTTTGCTTTCCCCATGTTTTAGCCAGACACTAGTACTCTGTAAGGTTATGCCATTTGGCAATCTGCCGCCTTGGGTTGTCACAGACTTCCCTCCAGTGAGTCACCCCTGATGGAATAGGGCTCTGACCACCCAGAACCAGGCGACCCACAACCTCATTCTTCGTGGTGCGGTCAAAATCAATGACCAGAAACTCCACAGAGATGTCCGGCATTAGCTCAGTGGGAACATCGTAGATAAAGGATTCATTGAAAACAGGATTGAGTGTGCATTTCTTGACATGCGTCTTCTTCTTGGCTATGCGCTTGCGGCCATAGAAGACATTTACTTTAACATAAGGGTCTGTAGGTAGAGAAGAGAAATAATGATGTGAGAGGTAAGATACTGATAAGTTTTTGGCATCATAAATTGGATTATTTGAATATCTTCACTCTTAAAAATAAAGATTCTTTTTTTTGGCATCTATGGTTCCATGAAGAACCTTTAACATCCAGGAAACCTTTAACTTTCCATTCCATCTTTTCTTCAGATTATTAAAATATAAGAAAAAATGGTTCTTTTAAGAACTGTTGACTGAAAGGTTCTTTAGGGAACCTAAAATATTTTGTCTATGGCGTCGATGCAATAGAAGCACCTCCACCACCCCCACCCCACACTTTTGAAACCTTTATTTTTAAGAGTGTATATTTCTGTGTATATGTATGCTGTGTACTTACTGCCTGACAGACCACTGATGTCCATGGTTGGCAGGTGTTTGGCCTTAAGGACAACCACATTAAGCCTGTGAGTAACAGGCTGGTAGGACAATGAGACCAGCAATTCCCCACGACTTTCACACTATGGAGAAACAGAACAGAAGTTGAACAAATCTTTATAAGCATACACAAAAGTCTATCAGATAAATGTCTAAGGATCATGGTGATGAGCTACATGAAATGATCTGTCAGTGATCACAGCACTGATGTAAAAGGATTGCCCCAATGGCTCATGATACTCTTGCCCTTTCAGACTCTGTCCAAAAGTAAGGTAAGCATGTCCCAATTATCCATACTTCCCAAAGCAGTGCCAACAAGGGGGACAATGCCCGTCATTGTAGTTGAGACCAGCTCTTTCGAGACCAAGACCAAGACTAGAAGAGAGTTGAGTCAGAGACAAAACATGAACCTGAAGAGGGTGTGAATGATTCAGGCAGTATTCTATAATGCTCCCAAGTCCGTGACAAGGCCAAGCCCATGAAAATATGGTCTTGGAGTTCGGACATCAGACAGAGGCCGGTCTTAAGTACTACAACACGGTCATTAACCTTGTCCAAGTGCTTGCAATACCCATAGCCATCACAGACAAGTCAGTGTCTGAGTGTTGAGAGACCTAATGATACCCCTGATTCTAGGACAAGGTAGGGTTTGCAAGTTATAAGATTAAGAGCTAAGGAAGTGCTGCAATACAGGAACAATGTGTTCTCCTGGAACTCCTGACCTCTGGGACAAAACCAGACTAAAAGTAAGAGTTTTTTTTAGGAAATTGTCTTTGAAGGGTCCCCTGGCCAAGTGCAGGGGTTTCAAATCCTGCTCCTGGAGGACCACTGTCCTGCAGAGTTTAGCCCCAATTAAACAAAAATGGACCAATCAACGTTTACTAGAAATTTCCAGGAAGGTGTGTTTAGACAAACTGTAGCTAAACTCTGTAGGATGTCTGGGCTGTCCAGGACTGGAATTGGATACAACTGGCCAAAAGGATGACTGCTGGTGTCAAGTCTTCAGAAATACTGGCAACTACTGGTTTCACTTTATTTTGACGGTCCTTTTAACAAATTCTGTTGACTATAAGTAACGTTGCGCATACGTCTACTAACTCTCATTAGAGTGTTAGTCGAGTACCAATAGACTGGTAGGGTTAGGGTTAAAATACTTTGACATGCAGTTGCATAGTTACTTATAGTGAGTAGAATGTCTGTTGGGAGAGCAACACAATAAAGTGTTTGAAGAAGCAGACAGTCTACTAATACTCTAATGAGAGTTAGTTGACACATGGGTGCAGGTGCAACGTTACTTATAGTAAACAGAATGATAAAAAGGGACAATCAAAATAAAGTGTTACCCAAGTACCTTGTGTCATTTAACAAAGTCAAGGTCCTTCAACACTCCAGGAGCATTGGGAGTACAGGGGCTCTCCTATCAGTATGCATGGTGTTCCCACCTTATCCCATGATACATTTCTGACAACCTGGATGAAGTCATTATCCACCTGGGGTGCTAGAAGGAAAAATGACTTCATCTCCTGCACAGTGAAATGGACCGTAGAGGAGGACAGAGCATTCACTGCAATTACACCAGAGCCTGTCCTACTCACATGATACATTAAATTGCCACTTATTCTCTAGATGGACAAGTGTGAGGAAGAACTGCAATGGTGAGCCATCTGTGCACCTGTCATTTTTCCCTGGGCAATGGTGATCATATGTTCATGTGGGTAAGCAAGGTGGAATAATCAAAGGCACCTCTCCATTGTCATAAGAGAAGAGGACAAAAAGAGCATTGACGTCTCTGCAAGCCACGCTGCAACTCCCACAGGACATTAATTTCTAACCCTGTCTCTGCGAATAAATCTCTGCGAGATTGTCTTGCAATCTGACACTTATGAGCACTGAAACCTTCAGCAACAGCTTAAGGTGACTTTTAAACCATAATTTTAATCACAAGTTATAGTAAAAGCAGTGTTAATAGCAAATTGTGATGACACAGATATACAAGTTCCAAATTTAAAACAGTTTCAAAATGTAACAGCAAGTTGTTTAGCAACAAGCAACCAAATATAAATTGGTTGCTTAATGTTTTTTTCAAATAAATGTTCATGTACTTTGTACAGTTGCTGAGTTTAATTTCAGTGCTGAACTTTCACTGTCCTTCAATGGTAGAACAAGCATCCAGCCTTAACCCGGTTGCTGAGATTAAAAAAACAATAAAAAAAATAAAGCCGCTCATTACCATTTAAAAAAATACTTTTTCAATTTCTAAGGACTACAGCAAACGGTCGGTAGGGACTACAGACATTCCTCCAGGGTTGCTGACATCACCAACCTCAATATTTACATAAACCCCTCCTCCGAGAATATTAAATAAGGGGGGCGAGGCCATTTTTTATTGCTGTGGAGAAGAGTTGTTGTGGTATAGTTAGTAGGCTGGAGTGTTGTTGCCGCAATGCCGACGAAACGCTGTTATTTTCATCCACTTTGTCCACTTTGTTCATCCTTCCTAGGGACGGGGGAGTTAGGGATCAATGGTTCAAATTTATTTTTAACTCAGTCCCTCATAATTATTACTCGCTCTCTGTGCTGCACATTTTACGGAGGAAAGCTTCCACAATCTTCGCGATTCAATGCAGGATTCGCACAACGGCTTGTCCTGAAAGATGGAGCAGTTCCAACTTTAAAAACAGAAGCTGTTTACGGGCCACAACCTGTAAGTATGATTTATTTTTCGTCGATGTGTTTTCCTGTAATAGTTTGTATTGTTAATTGTCCATTGTAGCAAGGAAGTAAACAAATGACAACGCCGTTTGGCTCTGCAAACCAGTTTGTTAAATGCTCATTCATACAAACACCTAACGTTACAAACTTTTTAAAATCTCAACAGCGAACTTGGAATTAGTGTAAATTACTCTTTGATTAGAGCTTTTATGTATTGTTTATCTACAGGCATGCTAAACATGGTTCTGTGTTTGATTTGGCTACTATAGTAAAGCCAATGTTTAGTGTTCGTTTTGGGTTAATAGTTCTTGCGACAGATATTTGCCTATAACCGCTAGAATCAACATTGTTTCTAACACTACCAAAGCACAGACTACCGGTAAAGGTAAGGGGCGTGACGTTTCCAAAAAACGTGCACTAGGCGGTTAGCGAATCACAACACACTGGGCCAGCTAACCAATCTGAGCCCATTGCGTATTTTTGAGGGGCCGGCTTCATAGAACCCGGAAACCATCAGACCGTTTTTACAAGGAGGGACAGAGCCTGTTCACGTAACAGTGCACCCAACAAACACAATCAAGCCTTCGAAAGACTGTGTTTTACCACCCCTTTAAGCTTAAACCTGCCTACTGTTAGATTTATACAAAAAAAAATAATTTAATCGAAAACTAAATTTATTTTAAACTGTTTGAATGGGATAAGAAAAGAAAAAAAAACTTAATGCAAGCTATTTTCTTTAAAGTTTTGTCTTATGCAATTTTTCGGCTCATGTAAATGTATCTTGTTTTTATGATGTTTAGATATTTTACTGGGCAACAAGGCAAAAATACAGATTGAAAAAGAAAATGATGAGGGTAGTTTTTAGGGCTGTTCTGTTTTATTCTTTAAATGTGATATTGTCACTGCTAATATTTTTGGCTTCTTATCCATGTTTTTCCTCAGTTACTTTGTATCCAAGCATTTGCTAAATGAAGAAATGTAAAAGTAAAGATAGTTTTTCTGTAGCACAACATCCACATCATATTCGAAGGCTTCTAGACATATAAACGTTGCCTTTTCCCCCCTTGTTTTTCTCTTGCCATCTCTGTCTTTATTTTTCTCTTCTCTTCTTTGAGAGTAAAGATTCCAGTCCTGCTCCTGGTTATCACCATGGCAACTTGCATTAGGCATCCTGGAGCTAAACATGGACTTAAAACAGCCTTCATCTTAATGTGTAATGTCTGTAAGTGTTTGTGATTTTCTTTTTAGCTGTATAATGAGACATAGTTTCTATGGGTGACTTTGCTTCTTAAATTCCTTTTGATTTGTATAATATATATTGATTTGGCCATAGATAAATTTGAGGTTGTGGTGGTGGTGGTGGTGGTGGTGGGGGTAGATTTATCTACCAGGAATTTACAGTATTAAACAGTAATATTTTACATTAAAGTACCATAGTCAAAATTTACAGTAAAATCAATCATGCTGAGTTATTTTCTGAGAAATTACTGTGAAATTGATGCAATTATTAACCTGGAATATACTGTAATTTTGCACTGAAATATTTAACAGTGCAGCCACGTTAATGATACACAATATTTCACTTTGTATGCCATACTTGTTGAGCTTTTATGATAATCTAATTTATCCATGCAAAGAGTCCAAATAACTGGATTTAATTTGTACATAAATTAGCTATTTGTCACGGTTGGTGGCTGTAGAGCGCATGACGACGGAGTAAGAACAAAAATAGTCTTTAATATAAATTTTATGAATAAACTTTTAACACAACCACGTAAACTTAGACGCAAACATTGGACAGATGACTAAGGAGAACTTGGTGGTTTCTATAAATTTCAGGATTTGCTGTGCGTCTCTAAAGTTACATAAAAGGGATTACACTTTAGATACTGTCATTCATATGGTATATTTAAAGGGTTAGTTCACCCAAAAATGAAAATTCTGCCATTAATTCCTCACCCTCATGTCGTTCCAAATCCGTAAGACCTTCGTTCATCTTCAGAACACAAATTAAGATATTTTTTTATGAAATCTGAGAGCTTTCTGACCGCACATAGACTGCAACGTTATTACCACTTTCAAAGCCCAGAAAGGTAGTAAAGACGCACAGAGCCAGCGTTCTGACATAGAAACCGGAAGCGATGCACTGTGTTTACAACGTGAACAGCGTAGGAAACTGACACAGAAGAGACGAAATTGTTAAATTAAGTTGTTATTTTTGTTTGTTTGTTTTTTGCGCACAAAAAGTATTCTCATCGCTTCATAACATTAAGGTTGAACCACTGTACTCACATGGACTATTTTAACAATGTCTTTCCTACCTTTGTGGGCCTTGAAAGTGGTAATAATGTTGCAGTCTATATGTAGGGTCAGAAAGCTCTCAGATTTCATCAAAAATATCTTCATTTGTGTTCTGAAGATAAACAAAGGTCTTACGGGTTTAGAATGACATGAGGGTGAGGGGATAATAATCATTTTTGGGTGAACTAACCCTTTAAGTCTATTCAAACGCAAATATAAACATGAACACTTTAAAACAGACAATGAATTGACCTCAGCTAAATGTCATTAGGCTACCCTTATTCTGCTCACATTCATTTTCTTTCTCTTCCATGAAACTACAAGCGAGCATAACGAGCATGGCGCTGCCGCAGTATGTCACTCACTCTTCATAATCACCCATCTCTCTCCACCACTCTCTCTCACTGCACAAACTGCACCCCATCTGTTTCCTGAGCTTTTTCTCCTTCCTTCTCTCCCATAATCCTCTCTCTCTCTCTCACTCTCTCTCTCTGTCTTTCTCCTGGCGGAATCGATTGTCTACCACTCCCAGCCAACACCCTAATGCTCCTGTCTTGTTGAGCCACATAGGCACTGATTCAATTTAAGATACTCTCTTTATAGAAGAGTATAAAGCACACAGGAAGTTCTCTGATTTGAACAAGCTTACTCTGCATATTCTGTGTACTGATTTACAAAGCCGTACACAAGAGGGAACACAAGCTCAAATACTTATTTGCCTCAAAGCACTAAAGATTTCCTGCGGCCAGAGAGAATGAGATTATGAACATCGCTTATAATGCTATTGTTCCTGTTTTGATGGAAATACAGCAGCGTATTAGACTATTATTACTTGTTATGCAACTACTTTTAACAGTGTTCTGCTTGTGTTTGAGTGAAAATGCGTGCAAACTCAAAGCCTTCATCATAACTCAGTCACGCTTTCTCTCTCTATTTAAATGGGTGTTCACTAAGGCCTCTTTTACACCTGCTATCTGTCTTGTGTGACCTGATCATCACAAGCAGGCAATCAGTGCTCTAAATATAGGTGTAAATGAGGTTCAAAACATTTTGTGATCACTAACTATAGTTTCAAGGTAGTCAAAAATGCATGTGATCACAGTGAAGTGTAAACACTGATCTGATCTAATGTCTCTCGGACATTAAAGGCCCTATTTTAACGATCTGAGCGCATGGTCTAAAGCGCATGGCGCATTTAGGGCGTGTCCGAATCCACTTTTGCTAGTTTAACAATGGAAAAAACGGTCAGCATTGTTCCAAAAGGGTTGAACATAGTCTCTTAATGAGTCATGGGTGTGTTTTGGGCGTAACGTACAATAAACCAATCAGAGTCTCATCTCCCATTCCCTTTAAAAGCCAGTTGCGCTTGTACCATGGCGGATTCGCAATTTACATGGCGGAATTTGTGAGCGGAAAGACTAAATGCTTCTCAGAGGAATCCTTTTATTTTTAATAAATGTTTGTGTGCTGTTTGTGTAATAAGAAGACTGTACCCGCATATAGGTGCATATTACTAACACGGCCTTTAAATAACACAAAAAATACAGCGCTATTGACTTTAGACCAGGTTTTTGTTGGTCAATGGCACAGTCGTTTTCAATTGCCTCAAAATAGCAATGTTCCAACAATGCACCTGAACACATCTTGTTTTCAGACCAGCACGCCTATGTGTGAACAGATGGGTGCAAGTGCATTTGTTATTTAAACAAGGTGGCACTGGACATGAAAACGATCAGGCTGAAACCAGCAAAAAAACACTTGCGTTGTGCCCGGCGTCACATTACGCTGTGTGTATGATAGGGCCCTAAAGATAGGGTAGTTATTCTGATTGAAACTCTCTTCACATCCTGATAGAAATCAATAATAGAAGTGGACTAAATATATATCTTTTTTTTACATATATCTTCTATGGAATTTTCAGGACCAAAACATTTTTCGTCCAATCATTGCATTCGGTCCGAATGCAATGACAGGATGTCCTACCTGCATGTCAACGTATGTAGCTATGCAGAGTTGTAGAAATAGTCACAGGGTGCCGTGAACAAACAGCAGTCATCTTTGGCAGTTCCTCCTGAGCCAAAACAACAACACTCTCAGGAAAAAAGGTACAGTTCTGTCACTGGAGCAGTACCCTAAGGTACAAAACCGAAAAGGTACTAATATGTATCTTTGAGGTACTAATATGTACCTTTAAGGTACTAATATGCACTCTTAAAGTACTGATATGTACCTTTTAAGGTACTGATATGTACCATTTAGGGGTGAGTAAAGTACAAAGATGTACCTTTTTTTACTTTTGTACCTTAGGGTACCGCCCCAGAGACAACACTGTACCTTTTTTTCTGAGAGTGAAGCTTATGCTGCATTCACACCATGTCATAACCGTAATTACAAGATGGCAACTCGTGATGTTCTACTCTGTTCAACTCTACGAGCTGTTCATGTCCTCAGACTCGGATTTATGTGTCTCTCTGGCAACACTATTAACACCGAAATGAATCTGCAGCATTCAGGTGTTCAGGGGCCTGTATCATGATGGTAGTTTAACAAACTCAGGGTTCCCATTCAGTCGGTCACTCTCGACGCCACGTCGGAGTACCGACGAATAGGAAATCTCGCTTCGCGAGCCAATCTACGCCGAGTGTAACTAAAAGCGAGCCAATGCACATTGGCATGCAATGATTGCACCAGGTGCTCATGCCACGCTGTGCGGGTATAAATGAGACACAGGTGATTGCATCAAATTAGCATTTTGCTTCGGAGCCGAGTGGTAGATGGTTACTACAGATATCACTCCTTACTTCGCAGTCCTGACTGAAGACGGAAGCCGCCTTTCGGAAGCGATCTCTTCATTCGGTGTTGGTGTGACGGCACAGCAGCGGTCGTGTGGTTTTCGATCATCTCTCTTTGTTGTTTGAACAGAACGATCACAAAGGCTGTTCTCACAGCCGGTTCGGTGCGCTAGGTGGAGAGCGCTAAAAAGCCGTTCCCACGGCTGGTAAGAGAGCGCCGTGTGAGAGAGTGCGCACGTCAGGCTGCACTACCCCTGACTGTGTCGCGCGCGACCCCTCCCCTGCGTGCTTCAGCACCAAGGAGAGCGTCCTTCTGAAAGAGCTTACACAGATAGAGCTTGCGTCTTTTTCAAGATGACATTCTATCTGTGTGTTTCTGGATGCGGTGGTTTCCTGTCACCGAGGATGGTCATCAGCGCTGTATCTCGTGTTTGGGCGTTCAGCACGCTGAGGCAGCGCTGGTGGATGAATCATGTTGTTCTCACTGCGGGAACATGACCATCTCGGAGTTGTGATCGCGGCTCCGTCTCGCAGGGGCGGAGCCTCTGTGCCTCTGCCGCGATCTAACTCTCCTCAGAGAGTTACTTCAGGCAGTAGGCCGGCTGATTTGAGGGTTACGGTGAGTGTGTTTCCCCAGGGAACCAACCCCGGGAACCCTCATCCCTCTCGCACTCCGCGCAGCCAGTAGAGCTGCCATTGGAACGCAGCGGTGGGCCATCCACGAGATGTGCACCATCCGTATCCTTTGGGGCTCCCCTTGAGGACCAGATGTCCATCGCTGCATCGGAGGGAGGGTCAGAACTCTCTGGAGAGGATGTGTCGGCGCAGGGGCTCCTCCGGGTAGACCCACTGTGCCCGATACTGATCTGGAGATGATGGCTATGCTTGCCGGGCCGCCGAGAGAGTCGGGCTCGTGTGGAACCCTCCACCGTGTCCCGAATCCTCAAGGCTGGATGATTGGTTTCTCGGGGTGGCCCGTGCTGGTTCTCAGCGCGCCCCACCCGGTGCCTTTTTCCCGGAGGTGCACGAGGAGCTCACAAGGTCGTGGGCGGCACCTTTTACTGCCCGAAACCGGCCTAGTGGATCCTCCTCCTCACCACCCTCGATGGCGGACCTGCAAAGGGATACACGCAGGTTCCCCGTGGAGCGGGCGTTGCTATGCAACTGTGCCCTAACTCCACTTCCAGGGGGAACCCGTGTCTTCCCTCCGGGGCCTGTAGGTACTCATCCGATCTGATCGGGAAGGCCTACCTGGCTTGTGGAGAGGCAGGCTCCGCTTTACACGCTACGGCGTTGTTGCAGGTCCATCAGGCCCGGCTCTGAAGACCTTGCACGAGGGTGGTCACGATCCCGCAGTTCTCCAGGAACTGAGAACCGCAACGGACCTCGCGCTTCGTGCGACGAAGGTTACGGCGCGGGCCGTGGGTCGTGCAATGTCCACTATGGTGGTCCAGGAACGCCACCTCTGGCTGTGTCTGGCGGACATGAGGGAGACCGACAAAGTCAGGTTCCTTAACTCCCCCGTCTCCCAGACTGGCCTCTTCGGCGACGCGGCCCAGAACTTCGCCCATCAGTTCTTGGCCGCACAGAAGCAGACTGAGGCGGTCAGTCACATTCTGCCTCGGCGGTCAGCTGCTGTCTCCACCCCGCCGCCGGCAGCGCCTCAGCCTGCTCGTCGCCGAGGGCGCCGCCTGCGTCTGCCTCCGCTCCCGCGCGCAGCAGCAGCCTCCACCCAGCGGCGTTGTGGGCCGGGCGCAAGCAGGCCGCCCTACCCGTCCAGGCGCCTGCCAAGAGGGGAGGCAAGGCCAAGGGCAGGCTGCCACGAGGCGGGCGACCCGGAGGTGAGGAGGACTGCTCTTCTGGAGATGGTGACCACACCGCTCCATCCCCCGGTGGAGGGCCGGGAGGAGAATCTTGTGTTCCATTTTGTCTCTGTTCCGCCGCGGTGCTCAGCCCCAGCGGTACCCAAATTCTCAACACGAGCAGTTCCTTCCATCTCCGGGTCCGCAGGGGGCTCGGAGAGTTGTGGCGGTCAAGCGCGGACCACACTCATCCTCCCTCTTCGCCAGCGGGCAGCAGTGGACAACCCCTCATGTTCCTGCTGCCCACCTGTGGAATCAGGTAAGTGTTGCACGGCACACTCTCACCTCGCTGCGGGCGCCTCCACGAGACAGCCGCCCCAGTCCGGTATCTGCATTCCACCTCGCTGCCCCACGGTGGGTACGCCGGTGGTCCCTATGGTCCTGCTTATGCGGTCCCTGGGAGCCTGGCTAGTGCTCCTCGGTCCGTCTCGCTGGCTCATTCGGACCATCAGGCTCGGCTCACGCGATTCAGTTCGCCTGGCGCTCCCCAGGATCAGGGGCATCCGCTTCACTTCGGTGAATGCTGCAGATGCCCATGTCCTGTGTGTGGAGATCGCTGTCCTGCTGGCGAAGGACGCGATAGAGCCGGTCCCTCCAGCCGATATGAAGACCGGCCTCTACAGCCCGTACTTCATTGTACCCAAGAAAGCCGGTGGGTTACGGCCAATCTTGGACCTGCGAGTCCTGAATCGGAGCCTCCACAAGCTACCGTTCAAGGCGCTCACGCAGAAGCGCATTTTCGAATGCATCCGTCCCCAAGATTGGTTTGCAGCGGTCGACCTGAAGGGCGTGTACTTTCATGTCTCGATCCTTCCTCGACGCAGGCCATTTCTGCGCTTTGCGTTCGAGGGTTGAGCATATCAGTACAAAGTCCTGCCCGCCGGGCTGGCCCTGTCCCCCCATGTCTTTACGAAAGTCACGGAGAGGGCCCTCGTGCCCATGAGAGAGCAGGCGTTCGCATCCTCAACTATCTCGGTGACTGGCTCTTTCTAGCACAGTCCTGGGATCAGTTGTGCGAACACAGGGACCTGGTGCTCAGACACCTCAGCCAGTTGGGTCTTCGGGTCAACTGGGAAAGGAGCAAACCTCGCCCGGGCAGAGGATCTCTTTCTCGGTATGGAGTTGGATTCGGTCGAGCAGGCAGCGCGCCTCACAGAGGAGCATGTCCAGTCGATGCTGAACTGCCTGAACACGTTTCAGGGCAGGATGGCGGTTCCACTGAAAGCGGTTTCAGAGGCTCCTGGGGCATATGGCAGCCGCGGCGGCAGTAATGCGCCGCTCGGCCTGCTTCATATGAGACCGCTTCAGCATTGGCTACGGCGGCGAGTCGAGATGGGCGTGGCAACGCGGCACTCACCGGGTGAGCATCACACCGGCCTGTCACCAGTCCTTCAGTCCGTGGTCAGACCCTTCGTTCCTTCGGGCTGGAGTGCCCCTGGAACAGGTGTCCAGGCATACTGTGGTTTTCACGGATGCCTCCGCCATGGGCTGGGAGCCACGTACAACGGGCATGCAGTGTCAGGGGTTTGGGCGGGCCCGCACCTGCATTGGCACATCAATTGCCTCGAGTTGCTAGCAGTACATCTTGCTCTGAGCCGCCTCAAAGGGCGGTTACGGGGCAAAGATGTACTGGTCCACACGGACAACACTGCGGCTGTTGCGTATATCAACCGGCAAGGTGGTCTGCGCTCCCGTCGCATGTCGCAACTCGCCCGCCATCTCCTCCTCTGGAGTCAGAAGTGTCTGAGGTCGCTTCAGGCCATTCATGTCCCTGGTGTGCGCAACCGCGTGGCCGAGTGGCTCACGAGCTGCGCTCCCAGGGGAGTGGCGACTCCACCCCCAGGTGGTTCAGCTGATCGGGAGACAGTTCGGGGTGGCACAGGTCGACCTGTTTGCTTCCCCAGAAACGTCCCACTGCCAGTGGTTCTATTCGCTGACCGAGGGTACACTCGGCACGGATGCCCTTGCGCACAGCTGGCCCCAGGGGCTGCGCAAATATGCGTTTCCCCCAGTGAGCCTACTTGCACAGACACTGTGCAAGGTCAGGGAGGACGAGGAGCAGCTCCTGTTGGTGGCGCCGTACTGGCCCAACCGGACCTGGTCCCCAGAACTTATGCTCCTCGCGACAGCCCCTCCTTGGTCGATTCCTCTGAGGAAGGACCTTCTGACTCAGAGACGGGGCACCCTGTGGCACCCGCGTCCAGACCTGTGGAAGCTTCATGTCTGGCCCCGGGACGGGACGCGGAGGTTCTAGGTGACTTACCCCAAGAGGTAGTTAACACCATCACTTCGGCACGTGCACCGTCTACAAGACAGGCTTACGCCTCGAAGTGGAACCTGTTCGTCGAGTGGTGTTCTTCTCGCCGAGAGGACCCCCGAAGATGTTCGATCGCGTCTGTGCTTTCCTTCCTGCAACAAGGGTTGGGCGTAGGCTGTCACCCTCCACCCTCAAGGTCTATGTTGCTGCTTTATCCGCCTATCACGACCACGTAGAAGGTAAGTCGGTTGGGAAGCACGACCTGGTCGTCAGGTTCCTTTAGGGGCGAGACGGTTAAATCCTCCTCGACCCCCTCCATACCCTCTTGGGATCTTGCTCTGGTGCTCGAGCACTCCAGAATGCCCCATTCGAGCCCTTGCAGTCAGCAGAGCTAAAGATTCTGTCTATGAAGACTTTGCTGTTGGCTGCATTGGCCTCCATCAAGAGGGTAGGGGACCTGCAGGCATTTTCGGTCGACGAATCGTGCCTAGAGTTCGGGCCGGGTAATACCCACGTGGTACTAAGGCCCGGCCTGGCTATGTGCCCAAGGTTCCTACCACTCCCTTCAGGGACCAGGTGGTGAACCTGCAAGCGCTGCCCGGAGGAGGCAGACCCAGCCCTAGCTTTGCTCTGTCCCGTCCGCGCTCTGCGGATCTCACGTGGATAGAACTCAAAGCTTCAGAACCTCAGTTCAGCTCTTTGTCTGTCACGGAGGCCAGCAGAAGGAAAGGCTGTCTCCAAGCAGAGGATGGCCCACTGGATAGTGGATGCCATCACCTTGGCTTACCAAGCACAAGGTGTGCCCTGTCCGCTCGGGTGCGAGCACACTCTACTAGAAGTGTTGCATCCTCCTGGGCGCTGGCACGTGGCGCCTCGCTGTCAGACATCTGTAGAGCTGCGGGCTGGGCGACACCCAACACGTTCGCTAGATTCTATAGCCTACGTGTAGAGCCGGTCTCCTCCTGTGTTCTCACCTCAAGCGGGTAGAAGCACTGAGAGGCCCGGCTCTTGTCGGCTTGCTGCGCTCCGGCGCTCTTATTCTCCAGAAGCAAACTCTGTGAGTCCTCCATCTCCTCGGTGCCGGACGTCGCGGGCGTCGGGCATCAGGCCCCTGCCGCTGAATCCTTGAGAACCGGTAATGGGCTGGGCTTATATGAGTGACCCTGCGGGGATCCCATATTTCTTCCACGGTCGCTCCTACGGGAAGCCCGTGTCTTTCCCTTGGGAGAGCCTTCCCGTCACCGGGACTGAGCCCCCTCCTCCCTTGCGGGCTACGGCTCAGCTTTGTACTCCACATAACTCCTCCGGGGTACGATGTGGGCTCCGCAGCGGCCCCTTTTCTAGGGCACGCTTCCCAGTGTCATCCAATAATCACTGAACAGGGTCATGCGGAACAGCAGTGATGGACTTCCTGGTGTGAGCCCCGTCTCATCAGGTAAGAGAGCTCAGGTGGCTCACACTGGGCACTGGAAGGGGCAGAGGCCATGGCACTTTGGTAGGGATTCCTATTCGTCGGTACTCCGGCGTGGCGTCGAGTGACCGACTGAATGGGAGCGTCTCGGTTACGTATGTAACCCTCGTTCCCTGAAGGAGAGAGCGGAGGCGCCACGTCCGTCGCCATGTCCTCTGTACCCTGCTGGGGTGCCTGCCTACCTACTCGGCTCCTCAGCAAAAGGCTAATTTGATGCAATCACCTGTGTCTCATTTATACCCGCACAGCGTGGCATGAGCACCTGGTGCAATCATTGCATGCCAATGTGCATTGGCTCGTTTAGTTACACTCGAAGTAGATTGGCTCGCGAGCGAGATTCCTATTCGTCGGTACTCCGACGTGGCGTCTCCGTTCCCTCCTTCAGGGAACGAGGGTTACATACGTAACCGAGACGTTACAGGATTAGTTTCGAGTTGACAAAACCAATCCACTCTATTCAGGCTTTGTTGGTCCCATGATGCTGATCATCAGCTTTCTCTGTCAACTCAGGCTTTGATCCTGAGTTTAGCTGAGACATCAGTAGTGAACAGCAAATCATACGCTGTGGATCAGTGAAACTGAGATTCACTTCTCACGAGAGAAGCAGCACAATTCACTTCCCTCTTCTGCAGAATATTACATGATTAAAAAATATTAAAAATTTAAACAAATTTACACAGCAAGAAGAAAAGAGCTGCCTATGAAAGAGGACAACTTAAAGAAAAATCGTATATGTCAATGCACGTAAAAGTTATGAAGTTAGTTTAGTTGATATATAGAGAGAATTGAACATTTAGCTCACATGTAGTAATTTTTATAGTTTTATTTATTGTTTTTTAAAGCTTATTTGTATGACCTTTTATATATTAATTTGAACAAAGTGCCTATTAATGATTGATTAACTAAAATGATACATGTGTAATTGATTAGGGGTATAATAATTACATAAATGAAATATCTAAATCATTCGAAATTATTATTATTATAAATAAGCATTGTTAAAAGCCATTTGGTAGTGACCTTTAATTTGGAGTAGAAAAAGTTACTATGTTACTCCCTATGTTAACTGGAGCAGGTTAGCTGTGGAGCGTAAGTTACTATGGAGATGAACACTGCTAAAAGCCAAACCACTTTAATGGTACCTAAAACCCAGGATTGACACAAACTAAGCTTAAACATATCTGGCTAGCCAGCTAAACCGGCTTCATGGTATAGGCCCCAGAGCTCTGTAAGTTGTTTACGTTCATTATTATTGTAATGTTACGTGCTTTGAGACATGAGGTAATTAAATGCCGTCTCTTGTGCCGCTTTGCTGAATCTGCTCTGGTTGTGTGTTTTGAAGGAGGCGTGGCTTTGGAGAAGCTCTGAAGGGAGGGTAGGATCTCATGCTTTCAAGGCTAACTTGTTATTGCTAGCCGCTCAAAAACCGCCTACCCTTTAACTGGCAAGTCACCTCTCAATCATCCATTACACTAAAACAGAGGTTTTAAATTTTACTTTAAAAGATAAATATTGGAAAAAACAAACATATAAGCCTGGTCACCAGATCGCGTGAAGCACATACTAAGTTCAGTTAACACAGATGCTAATATAATTAAAACATCACTAATAGCTAAAATAACAATGAGCATTCCACTTGAAACTGAGGTATATTTTAAGCAATAGTGTGCCAAATCTATGCTTTGTTTTGGCACTACCATTCAAAAGTTTGACATGAGTAAGAATTTAATATTTTTTTATTTATCAGGGATGCATTAAACTGATCAAAATAGATGTATAATGTTACAAAAGTCTTCTATTTCAATATCATGCTGTTCTTTTGAACTTTCTATTCATTCAAAGAATTGATAATAATAAGAAATTTTTCTTGAGCAGCAAATTAGCATTTTAGAATGATTTCTGAAGGATCATGTGACATTGAAGAATGGAGTAATGTCTGCTAAAAAAATCAGTTTTGCCATAACAGTAATAAATAACATTTTAAAATATACTACAATAGAAAATAGTTATTTTAAATTGTAAAAACAATTTCACAATATTACTAGTTTTAGTCATTTCTGTTTTTTTTTATTTTTATTTCAGCCCTGCTGAGCACAAGAGACTTCTTTCAAAAACATTAAAAAATCTTACTGACCCCAAACTTAGTAGTGTAAACAGTATAGTAAAACACCAGAGACCCTCCCTTCAAAATACAATCACAAGTGGTTACAGGAAAGGCATTAATACCATGTGTAAACAGGTGTATAAGAAACAACAGGAGCAAAGAAACTATCAATCATTTTCATGAAGTGTATAACTGAAGAGATGCTAGTTGTTTTGTTTGTGTGTATCATTGCTAATGATGTGAGTTTCCAAATGGCTGTACTGATGGATGTGCCCCCTGCAGTCTGTAACCTTTATGGCTACACTCTCTGTATGCAATAATGCCACTTTAATGGGCTGTGGATCAATAGTCACTCTCACCACCCATAAAGCCCAGCCCATACGTGTAAGGAGCACAATGGTATACAGTTACATAATATAACATCTATAGTATTAAACACAGGAGAATTTCAGAAGAAAATATGATTGATGTTTGTCCATGCAAAAATCTCTGCCACAATGCTAAGAAGTTCTAGGTGGTTCTGAGTGATTCCTAAGCAGTTTCTAATTCCCCATTCTCTATTATATTCTGGTCTCTACATATGGCTCAGGTAACTTCCCGTCATTACTTACAAAAGTAATAGCAACCGTTCCTCAACAAACCTTGTGAAAAAGTGTGCTGAAGTGTGCTTAACTGTATTAAATGTACACTTGTAGTGTATTTCAAATCTTAAAAAGATATTTTTTTAAACTATACTTGTCTTGTAGATAATATAATATTAATTTAATAATTGTACATAAAGAGAATAAACATGCAAGACTGATTCTTAACGCTTAACTTTTCAAAAATACACTTTGTAATAATGTTAAATTAAATCCTTTATCTTAAAGTACATTTAAAATCAATGTTTTAATAATATTTTGTCATTCTTTAAAAAAGTACACTTATTTTGATGTGTTGACAAACATACTAAAGTTTATACTAAGTTTATTAGTATAAACATACTAATTTAGTCCTGAGACTAATTCAAAGCTTAATCAAAGCTGAGTATTAAGTACTGTAATTTTCACAGTGTTATGGTGAGAGAACATTGTGCTTGGTACATTTTAAACATACTTCTTTTCACACTAACTTGAATAGCACATAAAACAGCTTCCCCTTAAAACCACTTTGTAATCTCAGTTACAAATACAGCTGCAAAGGTCTCAAAAATCACAAGTTGAAAGCTTATATATCCTCTAAAATGCCAAAAAAAAAAAAATTGTCAACACAATAAAACCAGCACCTCTGAAAAATTGTGGGATAATAGCTTCAATGAACTGGAATTGATGGCAGCGCTGTCACTCTGAAACTGCTTGTATCAATCACAGGGACGCTTAACCTGGGGCAAAGATTTCTTTACCTATTCTTTTACCTTATTTCCTATATCAGGTTTATGTCTAGAAAAGCTGGAGAAAGCCTTTCACCCACAATGACTGCCGCTAACCGTAAAACATCTTGGGAAATCCATAAAGGTTTGAGCAGTCATCTCATGGGAATGATTAAGTTTAACGATCACTGCGTCGAATAACAGCCGAGGAATATGATGCCGTTTGCAGGGCCACCCAATACTGATGTTTTCATGTTTTCGAATGATTTAAGTGTGGTGTTATGAAGATTACAGACATCTAAGACCAAGTACACACTGCAGCTGAATTCAGTTGTCAATTCACCTTTTAGTGCTTAATCCTGTTCTGTACAAACAAAGTTTGCTAATTTATAGGAGTAACAATTGCATTTTACAAAAACTCTCATGTGTTGCCAAACAGGGCATGAGGTACGAGCATCGACTCGCATGGCCAGATTTTTTACAGAATAAGAACAAGTCCAAAATAAACCGAAATAAATTCAAATGTTTTACATTGAAACCAAGACTAAAATATCACGACTCACACCTGCCCACTTTAAAGGAATTGTTCACCCAAAAATACTCGCCGCCCTCAAGCCATCCTGAGTGTATATGACTTTCTTCTTTCAGCCAAACACAATATTATATTAAGAGTTATATTTAAAAAAATCCTGTTATCCTGTTGTAAGCTCTTCCAAGCTTTATAATGGCAGTGAATGGTATCTTTTTTTAAAGCCCAAAAAAACGCATCCATTCATCCATCATAAAAAAACTAATCCATACGGCTCCAGGGGGTTAATAAAGGACTTTTGAAGTGAAACGATAGCCTGGATGCCAGCCGAATTTAGCCCCGCCCACAACATTTGAGGTCAGGAAGTTCGGTCTGGATTTGATCTGTTATGGTGCAACTATGCCCGAACCAGAGCATAATAACATAATAATAACAACATAATAACTATACACAGTATACTCTAAAAAATGCTGGTTTGTTTCAACCCAAAATTGGGTCAAATATGGACAAAGCCAATCGTTAGGTAAAAATTTTAATTAATAAATTTAACCCAACGGTTGGGTTTGTCCATTTTGACCCAATTTTGGGTTGAAACAACCCAGCATTTTTAAAATGTACACACTGTTACGGATTTGGTGTGGAACAAACTCACAAAGGCGAAGGAGAACTCGGAACTTGGAACTTTAATCACAAACTCTAGGAAACAAACAGGAAAACACCAACAAGCGCAAGCGAGAACCGACAAACACTGAGGGCACACAGAGGGCTCATATAGACAGGGGAAACAAGGTGATGAACTAGACTAACAGGACACAGCTGGGACAAATTAACTCATAATGAGGGTGATACAGGAGTGGCGGGAAAACTAAACAAAGGAACATGTGACCGGGCAACACAACATGTGACATTCGCCCCCGAGTAGGCGCGTCCTCGCGCCGCAGAAAAGGGATGGTGGGAGTGGGGGCTCTGGAGGCGGAGCACAGAAACAGGGATTCAAAAGGTCCAAACAACATGGGTCCATGGGGCGTGGAAGGAGGGAGGAGCCAGTGGGGAGCCTGGAGCAGGGGCCAGATGGCACAGAAACCAGCCAGCGATGGAGCCACTGGAGGAGCTGCCAGGTCGAAGAGCCCGCACGAGACCGGAGGCCCAGGAGACCGAGGTGAGGCCGCAGCGACGAGCGTCCAAGGTGGAGCCGGAACACCACAGGACAGAGGCTGAGCCGGTGCGACCGAGGATGAAGGCGGAGCTGGGGGGAAGGCGGAGCCAGAAGAACCGAAGGTGTAGGCAGGACGACGACTG
This sequence comes from Paracanthobrama guichenoti, assembly GCA_018749465.1. Taxonomy (NCBI): domain Eukaryota; kingdom Metazoa; phylum Chordata; class Actinopteri; order Cypriniformes; family Gobionidae; genus Paracanthobrama; species Paracanthobrama guichenoti. The sequence goes on along the minus strand of CM031961.1, from coordinate 20,197,353 downwards.
ACCAAGGGCGGAGCGGAGACGCGAGGGAGCCCGGGAAGCCGTATGGCGAAGGTGTCGGTGGAGCCGAGGGGGGGAGGAGCCAAGGCTTAGCCGACGTGTCGACAGGCCGTGGTGGAGTGCAGGGTGAGGAGACTGGCAGTGACGACAGGGGATCATCTGTGTAGGGCGGAACTGCTGGACAGAAGACCCGAGGCGAGACGACACTGCCTGTGGGAGGAGCAGAGGGGATGAAGGACAGCAGTGAAGGCAGGGCTGAGGAACTGGCTGACTGAGGAGGTGGGGAGAGGAGGCTGGGTGGGAGTCTTGAAGACTCAGGAGAAACATGGGGACGCTGGAGAGACAGGGAGCACTGGAGACACAGGGGGACTGGGGATAGCCTCTCCAAAAAAGTCAATAAGATCCTCCTTGACAATGCCTTGTAGTTCCTCGCGGTAACCGCCAGAGGTCCCCGTTACTTCCACCGCGGCTGGGTGGTGGGACGGGCACCCTTCCCAGCCCTCAAGCGCCACGAGTAATCCCTCCACGACGCACAATGTTGCCGGCTCACGCACCTGGTCAGACCCTCGCTGTGGTCCGGGCTCCGGGGCGATGACTCCTCTCAACCTCTGCCTGGGTTTGAGCTCGTCGATCGCGGCAGGCCGGTCTCCACGGTCTGCGGTGGGCACAGGCAACTCCCTCGTGCCGGTCGTGGTGGGTGGTGGATGGCTGGTCTCTGGCGGTGGTGGAACGGTACTGGTCATGCTGTCCTCAGTGTGGCCGATGGTAAAGGGCGAGTTGTTATTGACCAGTACCCACTCCACGGAAGGCGGCGAAATCCTCCTTTGAACTGACCGCTGGACGCAGCGTGCCTTCGACCGCTCACTCAGGTCCGCATAGAAAACCCCCCCGAGTGAGCAGTCAGGGAAGTGCGTCTGCCACGCTAGGTCCAGGAAGTCCCGTGTGTGCAATTCCAGCGGGCAGTCTCCCTGCTCCAGGCAGAGAAGACGAACAGCGGGAAGGGCCATCGGGAACACAGGGAAAACTCAAAACAAAGGAGAAAAAACGTCGCGCAAAAAAACTGTTTCGGTCGGTTCTTCTGTTACGGATTTGGTGTGGAACAAACTCACAAAGGCGAAGGAGAACTCGGAACTTGGAACTTGGAACTTTAATCACAAACTCGGGAAACAAACAGGGAAAACACCAACAAACGCAAACGAGAACCGACAAACACTGAGGGCACACAGAGGGCTCATATAGACAGGGGAAACAAGGTGATGAACTAGACTAACAGGACACAGCTGGGACAAATTAACTCATAATGAGGGTGATACAGGAGTGGCGGGAAAACTAAACAAAGGAACATGTGACCGGGCAACACAACATGTGACACACACATATATTATGTAAACACAAACTTTTATTTTGGATGCGATTAATTGCGATGAATCGATTTGACAGCACTAAAAAATATCCATATTTATAACTTTTTAAACTGTAATCACTGGCTTCCAGTGAGGGCTGTACACAAGTCGAGTTTCCTTTATGATTGATGGACTTTTTTGGGCTTTTTTAGGGCTTTCACTCCTATTATAAGGTTTGGAAGAGCCAGGATATTTTTTAATATAACTCCAATTGTGTTTGGCTGAAAGAAGAAAATCATACACACCTACATGGCTCATTTTCATTTTTGGGTGAACTTTAATAACTCCATAAATTTGATTGCTTTATGATTTAAATGCAAACAACAAGCCCAAAAATACTTATAATAAACAGACATGGCAACACATCAAGAGAGTTGTCCCGTGAAGCAGCCTTTTAAGCACAAACAAAACCTCTGTCAAAAATTGTAGAAGATGAGGAGTCTTTAGCTGCTGGAATATTAATTTGGTCAAAAATAGCAGATACCAAACACATAAGACACCAGAACTTTGCTGTGGTTACCACGGTGTCAATCATCACAAACAAGAAACGAGTCATGTTCTGTACACACACAGAACAATAGGTGATTCACCTCTGTATTTAAATGCGGTTTCCACCCCAGAAACTTTACAGTGTGTACGTGGCCTAAGATATCCCACAATCCTGTGCAAGGTCGAGAAACACTCACCTGTGTGTTCCTCTTGCTAATTTGCTGGGTGATATGCACTCGTCCCGTGCTGGGGTCTACGCCCACCAACGGCACGACCGCCTCCCCAATGACATCATCCCGTGCAAAGCGATCAAAGCTGAGCACCAGGAAGTGCAGTGTAAGCTCGGGCAGCAAGCTGTACGGGATACCGTAGAAGGTGAACGTCTCGTCGAACACAGGCTCCAGAGTCTTCCTCAGTACACGTGTCTTCACCCGGTGCTTCTTTTCGGGTAGAATGGTCATCTTCACGTAGGGGTCAGAACTGCCCGCCTGTTCGTCCACCGCGGGGAGCCCCTGTGCTCCAACGATAGTGACAACGAGGGCCTTCTTGGGGAAGTTGTAGTCAATTGCCAGACTGAGCGTTCCTAGAGAGGGTGAGTTGAGACTGTAGGGTGATGCCGTTTTACTGGGTGCTTCACTGCTGCTTCCTGAGCTGCTCTCCATACAGCAGTAGTCTGCCCGGATGGGCAGCGCCCTCTCCAGTCTGGGAGGACCCACAGGAGGGACCAGGTGGTTCATCTGTAGGTGCGCAGTACCACCTTCGGGATCTGCATCCACAAGGAGCACGTCACTGTTTCGGGATCCACGACTCCATTCTCTTAACAAGGAATTTGATCCTGAGCGCTGGCCCACCCGTACAATCTTCTTGCTATTGCTGAGGGTCTCGGGGTAGATGCTGATGCCTTTGAGCATGTGGATGAACTTGTAGGGGGGGTCAACGGGTGGGTCGTAGGGGCCGCTGGTCAGCTTGTACGCACCTGTCATTTGACGATATCGCCGTTGACAGCACGTCCACAGGAAAACGGCCACTGTTACGGAGACAACCAAGACCCCTGCACCCAGAAAACCTGCGAGCACTGGTGACACATCTGAAAGAGACAAAGACAAGAAATTAGATCACCCTAGTGGAAAAGTATACTCTAGCATACTTTTAAAAGGGGTACTTATTACAGAAATAATATATTTAAGTATAATTTTATATATATATAGTGCAAACTGAATGTTATGTTTTTGGGTACTTAACTGCATGTTGATTGCAATTAAATGGAAATGTATTATAGTTTAAATATATATCAAATGCAATTAGTTAAACTTTTCTGACCCACTTAAGTAGGACTTAAGTAGATCTTTGTATGTAATTTCTATTGTCTTTGAAATGTGGTTAAAGTGTAACTAAATAAATATACTTGAATTTGGGAAAAGGCCATCATTTCATTTTATTAAATTTTTGTCTTTGCATACTGTAATGTGCTGTTTGTACTTTTAAAGGGATAGTTCACCCAAAAATGAATATTTGATGTTTATCTGCTTACCCCCAGGGCATCCAAGATATAGGTGACTTTTTTTCTTCAGTAGAACACAAGCACAAATGAAGATTTTTAACTCTAACCTTTTGTAGTGATCGTATATTGCATGTGAATGGTAACACATGAGAGAGTATGAGAACTATGAGAGTAAAAAAAACATGCACATACAAATCCATATGTCCAAAAGCCTTCAGTGCGTGATCACTTTCGGTAAGTGAGGTCAAACTACAATCTCTACGCCAGATCGTAGATTGACCTCATGCACCGGAAGTGATCACGCGCTGAAGGCTGTTGGACATAGTGGTGTATTAGAGGTAGAAAATTATATAAATACTGTTCGGTTTCTCACATAAACCGATCGTTTCGTGTCTTAAGACATCAATGTGTCATCACGAGCCGCAGGGTTTTGGATTTGTCTGTACATGTTTTTTTTTACTCTCATAGATTTTGTTACCATTCTGCATTATACGACTGGCAGACTGCAATGATTGGAATTAAAAATCTTCATTTGTGTTCTACTGAAGAAACAGTCATCTATATCTTGGATGCCCTGGGGGTAAGCAGATAAAGATCAAATTTTTATTTTTGGGTGAACTATCCCTTTAATATGTATTTTAGGCACGCAGTTATATAGAAATTGTTTTGAATTTGATAGTATCTATAGCCACAGTTTTTCATGTTGTCTGTTTTTCATGTTTTTCATGAATCTTTATATACAAAATAAGTGTGCAGATAACATAAAACAACTTTAACAAGAATGAATAACATTACCAAACCGCAGAAACTCATTTCATGCAGAAATCTCCTACAACTTTTTTCATATTTTGCTGTCACACATTATAAAAAAAAATTCACACTTTAGCTTCAATTTGGATCCAAAAATAGTAACATCATTACTGCTGCAGGACTGTAACTAAATCTAACTAAATACTGTGCATAAATCATCTTCATAACTCATAATAGTTTAATTTGGATTGTGACCCACATCCACACAGAGTTGTGGGTGATGTAGAGTTGGATGAGGTTTCTAGGGAAAAACATCTGGTCTGAAAGTGAATTAAACAGAACAACAAACATGGCCACCGATGGCCTCAAACTGAGGTAAGAGACTGACCCAGTTAGATGTAGAAAAGAGAGTAACAGGGAAGAGAACAGAAAAACGGCAGCAGTGACAGGTCAGTCCAGGCAAATGCAAAAACATGAACAGGAAAAAAAAAACAGCAAAAAATGATTTATGGAGTATACTTGTTTGTGAGAGAGAAAAACCTCACTCAAATTAAAAAATGAGCTTTCTAGGTAGGCTATAGCAATGATCCGCGGTAATGAAAAACAATTTTCTGGGTATATTGCAGGATAATTCTTGCTCTTGGCTGCAGCTTGGATTCTTTCCTGTTTAATTCATGACTGTTTGTTTCTTGCTTGTTTCACAGCCATTTGCTACCTAATGGGGCTGATGCTGAGCACAGCAGTTATATTTATGATCATGGATTCTTTATTACAGTCCATGAGAAGATCCAGCAGTAACATTCACCTGGCTGGAGCATACTGTAATTCACACAGACCTAATCTCAACACACAGACATCTCTTCTGTTTCATTAAAGGTGAAAAAACTGACACTGCCAACAGAATCTGGTCATTTATATAGCTGTCATATTTGGCTCATTAAAACAATTCCCCCGAAACTTTCAAATGTCAGAAACAGACCATAACAAGCTTAACCAGAGCTGGCAGGTGCTACTTTTGCTCCATGCTGCAGGGCATTCAATTAGGAAACATCACACTGTGGGCTCCCTTTGCCCAAACACCTTTTATAACCGACACGGTAACACGCCTTTGTCCTGAGGGCGCTACACATGGCTTTAGGACAATTTTAGGACCCATTTTATTCATTGGGAAGTGATTAGATCCACAGAAGCTGGTATTTGACAATATCTCATTTTGTGAGGGCATGGCCTACGAATGTGAGCTCTGATTCCGACAGGTCAATCGTGGCATTCAGAGGTCAAATATTCCACTGTCATCCATCATCTGGAGTTTCCGAGTTGGGGGCGTGTTGGTGAGAAATCGTGCGACACAATGGATGCAGTGGAAAATATAAAAACAATTATTTCATTTTTTTTTTCATTTACAATATAAGACACCTACAGTAAGTTGCATGTACAATATACCACAGCATTGTACAATCGCAACAGAATATATAGCAACTATATTTACAGCACCTTCTTAAATTTAATACAAACCTATAGCAAAAACACAACCAATGTGCTTTATTCATCATTTTATAGATGAAAAATTGTTTAATTTTATGTAGAAAAGATACATCGACATTTTGAATGCGCCTGGCATTATAATTATGACTTCAAACTCGTGAATATGAACTTCCCAAGAGGACTTGAAGGCACCGACTTCAGACATTACTGCAGCATTGTTGCAGTGTCTCGTTAGTAGGTCGATTGTTTTGGACGGTGTTTCTTCTTTGAAGGCACAATATTTAATTTTCGCCGCTAGAGGTCGCTTATTCAAAACAAAGGCGTAGCTTGATGAGCCTTGATTTTTCAGAATCATGGGAGTTGATGTCTTCACTTCTACATCTGGTGGGAAATAATCTGACGGGACTCGGGCATTTGGGAAATCATATTCATGGATAAGCTAATGTATTAAAGATGTATTAACGTTACTGTAGTATGAAGGAGAGTGGGGCTGAAACTGAAAGCCGTTGGAGCGGAACAAGGCCGCTGGAGCGATTGCTAATGAGAGACAAGCGCGACACACGGCTCGAGAGCAGGAGCTTTTATTATGACCGGTAGGAGACGACCGCTTCCGCTTCTTCTACTCATGTGTATGTGGGGTAACGCAGCGCTGTTTTATCATATTTGATACATTTGAGTGTGTTGAAAGTTATGTTACATAATGCTACTATGAGACACTTGTTGCACACTGTGCAGTAAGCTAGATCGATATTAGCCATGGTAAAACATGGTACTCGCGGTAAATCAGGAAAACAAGATTTAAACAATGAGACTAACTGTGTTGAGCTATATAACAATGAATAGTTTTCTGTGAATATAATAAAACAGTTGCTCACCTGTCTAATAAAACATAATATATTAAAGCGTCTTTGGTGTTTACATGGTTTCTACAAAATAAAATTGGTAACGCGGGTATGATGTAATTGATAGGCGATGCACGGACACGATCCATGTCCTGGTTAAAATTGCTTATTTCTCTAGATTTAAACATTCTTGGAAAAATTTGAGATAATGTAAATGCACAAGTCAACTAAATATTTAACACTGTGGTTTTTGGATATTTGAATCTAAAAATCTTACATATTGTGCCTTTAAAATAACAAGCTTTAAGATAATATACAGATAAAACTATACATTTCTTGTACACATATTTATTTATTTGTATTTATTACATAAACCTTATTTTCGATGACCGATAGCCGATATGATAGCACACTATTTAATATAAAGACTGTAAATAACACATGTATAACCATTTCTGCAATTAAAGGTGCATTAAGAAATTTCTGAGAAACTGTTGAAACTTGAAAATTTAAATGAACACTCAAACAAACAATTTTGTGAATGTTTGCTAGATGTCTGCTCTGTGTTACTGTGTTTGTACATAGTCATGGCTGTGTAAACAGGAGAAGAAAAAAAACCTGGATCAGACCGATCCATGGAGCACCAAAACACTCTTGTAGCCAATCAGCAATAGGGGGCATGTCCACTCGCGATGAGGGAGGAGAGAGAGTGAGCAAGCAGTACATTTGTAGAAAGACTGTAGAAAGAGAGATGATTAAGATGAGAAAATTATCAGAGGAATATCATTGGAAAAAGAAGGGTTTTGATCAGGCAAGAGCTAGGATCTGCGTTAACAGCACCAGAGAGACGTTAGAGAGAGCGGGAAGGCCTGAAAACAGATGCCAAGGCTGCTTTGTTTCTGCTTGATACATGAGTAACATTGGTGTTCGCTATACTACATAGAACCAAGATATACTGTTGTATGCTGTTGTTGAATCACAGCTGATTCATCCATACTTGCGACAGCTGTCTGATGCGGCAGCTGCTAGTCGTTCCAGGGTTGCATAACAATACCAGACCAATCACGTTCAGGGGGAATTCCCTAGTAAAAAATCGCGATTTGGGCACTAAAAAATCACGTCCCAAGTTGGTGGGGTAGTCTGAGTATGTGGTCGCTTCAACCCCGACGACTAAAAAAACACCTAAAAGTAAGTAGCCCAATTCCGTGGGAAAACCACAGAATTGGCAACACTGGTCGTTGCCTGTGTTTCATTGCATGATCGTGATTTTGGGGCGGAGCAATGAAGGGAGGGTGTGTTTCTTTTTGTGATAAGTGGCGAGTTTGTCAGAAATAGCTTTCTGCACCTTTAAATTCATATTTATTTGACATAATATTTACTAAAATAATTATGAATATATTATTTGCTGGTGAATCAATTTCAGAAAATAATTTGAACTTGAATCTATAATATAGACACACTCAAATATACATAAAATAGATGGATTCGTAGAAGTTTGTGGAATTAAATGTTTATTAGATATTCAAAGGCTTGTTCATATGATAGAAATGTGAATTTGCTGAATGCTGACAGCATATGAAAAAAGTAGAATAGCATTTATTAGACAGTATAGCTATTATTAGACAGAACTGTTCAAAGACAGTAAAGTTAACTAAAAACTGACAATGGTAACAAATGTGCGTCTGCACTCAGGCGCTAAGTTCTCATCGCTGCCAAAATAAAAGTCGACCATTATTAACTACTATCAAATTATTGCATGAACTATAACATATAGAAACTTGCAACATTACAACAATGCCAACATAGCTATTTGGCCACTGGTTAACCATGGTTAACCACTGGTTAATGGCCCCAGTGACATCAGCATAAAATGTGATGTTTCAGAGAAATATTACCTATTGTTTTAGAGATGGAACATTTCATGTTAACTTGTGGAAACTTACTTGTTCGTTTGGTACAGCACATTCAGTTTTAAGGGTGCTTTGATAGATTCGCTTCCACAGGCTCTTTGCCTCTGCTTTTTCTGTCTCTGTCTCACTCTCTTTAATTTCTCCATTTACTTACTTGACACTCTTCCCTATTCTTTTTTGTTATATTCATTTCACAGCCTTCCTCCCCTCTTTCTTTGCCCCTCTCTCCTCCCTTCCACTTCTCTCATCTTTTCTTTCCTCTTGCCAAACTGCAAAGGCCTGGGTGGTGAAGTGTTCAGGTCGCCGTGGCAACAACAGGTCCCTTTCTTTCGTCATGCCAGTCAGAGCTGATTGGAATTCTGAGTTGGGCCCGGGTTCAGTGAGCTGATGAGAACAGGATGTGCTCTCCTACCCCACACAACAGCCTTCTTAAGGAAATGCCAGCCAATGGGAACACAGAAACAAACCACATGCCAAAGCAACAAAATACAACAATAATGTCTGGGGAGACAAGCCAGCTGCTGAAAATGGCATTTTATTCAATTGTACAGTCTTAAAATAAAATGTAATGTTCTTTATTGCCATCAATGGTTCCATGAAGAACATCTAACCTTTCCATTGTAAAAAAAAAAAAAAATCACTAAAATTTTATAGTGAAAAAACGTTCTTTGGATTAATCAAATGCTCTTCACTTCACTCTTTTTTAAAAACTCTTCACTGAAAGGTTCTTTAGGGACCCAAAATGGTTCTTCTGTGGCATTGCTTTAGAAACCTTTTTGGAACCTTTATTTTTTTTAGGATGGATGTCGCAAAATAGCATATTCAAATGTGTCATTTGTCATTTAAAGGTGCAATATGTAAAACATTTTCAGTAAAATATCCAAAAACCACTAGGCCAGTGTTATATATTTTGTTCAGTTGAGTACTTACAATATCCCAAATGTTTCCAACTATTTGTAAATCGTGAGAAAATTGCTATTTTAACCAAGGAACCGGGATGTGTGAGGGAGTTGCCTGTCAATTGCGTCATATCTGCGTTACCCTCGGTTTCCGGTTTTATTTACTCTTTACTCTCGCTGCAGTTTGCAACAAGTGTCATTAGCAGCCGCCGAGTGAACGGACAGAGTAACGTCATAACATCATGTTCAACACACAGAGCTGCGTTACCTCATACTCATGACCGGAAAAGTGGAAATGGCGCCGACGATTGTGGCATAATAAAAGTCCCGCTGTTCGCGAGGCACGTATTGTGTTCATCTTATTAACAATCGCTCCAGCGGCCTTGCTCCACTCCCACAACACTCGGTTCTGCTCTGCTTCATACTACAGTAACGTTAATAACCGCATCAATGAACTTGATTTCTGCCATACATTTCTGACATAACGCAAATTGCTCTGCCTTTTCAATGATTTTGTTCCGTTATTGTGCTTGTTATTGTCGTATGTTGCCATTGTCCCATAAGTATGTTATGGTTGGACGCTGTGGTATTTGTCCTGCCCCTCTTCCACTGTGATTGGATCGATGGGTAAAGAGTGACAGTAATAATCGCTGTGTTTTACCCAAAGTTGAACATTCTTCAACTCTGAGCGACCAGAAAAAACATGTGCTCTCAGCGCTAAATAGGCGCTCAGCACCTCGTCACGCTGCTGCCGTTTTAAAAAATGTGATGTTCACATTGAAACCAATTGGAAAAATACGCTAGCCTGGGGGTAAAAAACACTTTGGTAGACACATGGGCTAACACAAATTACCTCAATTGTACTTGTCTAAATTTCTGCTAAATATCTTACTTTTCACCATAACTAAGACTTTTGTCTGTGTTTATCATAATAAAAATGTATTATGTCTCACTAGCCTCATTTATAAACTACAGCAAACATGTACAAACACACACACACACTCCTTCACCCACAGAGCATTCACCACATTTCTGACAGGATTACCGACAGCATAGTTTGTTGCTTTAATGTAAAACATCACTAATGCTCTGCTGACCTCAATCTGAGAGGAAGACGGTGTGCTGCATTATCAAAGAACTCGCCTATTACTGCAGTTCACGACCACTCAAGAGTGACTCATCCAAGACTCTACAGGTTTCCTGAAAATGAGGGATGAATACCTAAGACCTCTATTAAAATAATGTAACAAAAGATTTAATCTAGGTTGTTAGGTAATGAATGATGGCTTCTCACGGAAAACTTGTCATCATGGTTGCCAAGGCAGTGCAAAGCAGTGTTTATAGAGAGCAATAGTTGACAGTGCAATTCCTGGTGAAAAACTACATATTAAGCTGTACAGAAAAATACACCAATCAGAGAGTCAAAAATAGCAACATACTCCGCCCACTCCCATAAAGCACTGCAGATGATGTAATCGAGTCGATCTCCCTACGCTCTCAAAATACTGAAACGTTTGTATAGATATGCCTATTTTGCAATAAACTTAAAATATTATATTATAAAATATAAATAAACTTATATTTATTTATCGTATTTAATTTAATTATGATGTTTTGCTTCATGGGATTGTAGTTCTTTCCCTCACTAAAACCATTAAGTACAGAGTCTTGTACTTTTGTCTTTTTGTCAGATTTTCTAAAACTTTTTTGCTTTGAATACATTAGTTTGTAGTGTTGCGATTCACCTCGTATCTGATGCTTGGTTCATGGCTTATAAATCTTTAAATAATAATAATTATTATTATTATTATAAAGATTATAAAAAATAAAAATAAAAAATTCCGGAACCAGCGAGCTGAAAAGCAGGGCGAGCCCTTACTTACGGGGCCAGGTCAAAACAGCCCACCCATAAGTTTCTATATTCTGATCTCTAGATAGCCTTGTGAAAAAGAAGTACTCTTTGGCATAGTTTTAAAGGTGTACTATGTAACATTTTTCCAAAAACCACTAGGCCAGTGTTATATATTTGGTTCAATTGAGTACTTACAATATCCCAAATGTTTCCAACTATTTGTAAATCGTGAGAAAATTGCTATTTTAACGTGTGAGGGAGTCGCCTGTCAATTGCGTCATATCTGCGTTACCCTCGGTTTCCGGTTTTATTTTGCAGAAACTCTTTACTCTTACTGCAGTGTGCAACAAGTGTCATAGCAGCCGCCAAGCGAACAAACAGAGTAATGCCATAACATCATTTTCAACACACTCTACAATCTACAAAAAAACGTATCAAGTTGAACAACTTGTATCTACAAAACCGATTCCAAAAAAGTTGGGACACTGTACAAATTGTGAATAAAAAAGGAATGCAATAATTTACAAATCTCATAAACATATATTTTATTCACAATAGAATATAGATAACATATCAAATGTTGAAAGTGAGACATTTTGAAATGTCATGCCAAATATTGGCTCATTTTGGATTTCATGAGAGCTACACATTCCTAAAAAGTTGGGACAGGTAGCAATGAGAGGCCGGAAATGTGAAATGTACATATAAGGAACAGTGGGAGGACCAATTTGCAGCTTATTAGATCAATTGGCAACATGATTGGGTATAAAAAGAGCCTCTCAGAGTGGCAGTGTCTCTCAGAAGTCAAGATGGGCAGAGGATCACCAATTCCCCCAATGCTGCGGCCAAAAATAGTGGAGCAATATCAGAAAGGAGTTTCTCAGAGAAAAACTGCAAAGAGTTTGAAGTTATCATCATCTACAGTGCATAATATCATCCAAAGATTCAGAGAATCTGGAACAATCTCTGTGCGTAAGGGTCAAGGCCGGAAAACCATACTGGATGCCCGTGATCTTCGGGCCCTTAGATGCCTGCATCACATACAGGAATGCTACTGTAATGGAAATCACAACATGGGCTCAGGAATACTTCCAGAAAACATTGTCGCTGAACACAATCCACCGTGCCATTCGCTGTTGCCGGCTAAAACTCTATAGGTCAAAAAAGAAGCCATATCTAAACATGATCCAGAAGCACAGGCATTTTCTCTGGGCCAAGGCTCATTTATAATGGACTGTGGCAAAGTGGAAAACTGTTCTGTGGTCAGCTGAATCAAAATTTGAAGCTCTTTTTGGAAAACTGGGACGCCATGTTATCCGGACTAAAGAGGACAAGGACAACCCAAGTTGTTCTCAGCGCTCAGTTCAGAAGCCTGCATCTCTGATGGTATGGGGTTGCATGAGTGTGTGTGGCATGGGCAGCTTACACATCTGGAAAGGCACCATCAATGCTGAAAGGTATATCCAAGTTCTAGAACAACATATGCTCCCATCCAGACATCGTCTCTTTCAGGGAAGACCTTGCATTTCCCAACATGACAATGCCAGACCACATACTGCATCAATTACAACATCATGGCTGCGTAGAAGAAGGATCCGGATACTGAAATGGCCAGCCTGCAGTCCAGATCTTTCACCCATAGAAAACATTTGGTGCATCATAAAGAGGAAGATGCGACAGAAAAGACCTAAGACAGTTGAGCAACTAGAAGTCTGTATTAGACAAGAATGGGACAACATTCCTATTCCTAAACTTGAGTAACTTGTCTCCTCAGTCCCCAGACGTTTGCAGACTGTTATAAAAAGAAGAGGGGATGCCACACAGTGGGAAGCATGGCCTTGTCCCAACTTTTTTGAGATGTGTTGATGCCATGAAATTTAAAATCAACTTATTTTTCCCTTAAAATGATACATTTTCTCAGTTTAAACATTTGATATGTCATCTATGTTGTATTATTCTGAATAAAATATTGAAATTTGAAACTTCCACATCATTGCATTCTGGTTTTATTCGCAATTTGTACAGTGTCCCAACTTTTTTGGAATCAGGCTTGTAATATGATAAACAGAGCTGCGCTATCTCATACTCATGACCGAAAAAGTGGAAATGGTGCCGCCGACTGAGGCATATTGCGTTCATCTTATTAACAATCACTCCAGTGGGCTTGCTCAGCTCCCTCAACACTCGGTCCTGCTCTGCTTCATACTACAGTAACGTTAATAATCGTATCCATGAACTTGATTTCTGCCCGAGTCCGATCCCGATTATTTTTCACCGGCTATGAGGGGAAGACCACATGTCCCAAGATTCTGCGCTCAAACTTGACGTCATCAAACTATGCCTTTGTTTTGAATAGGCGCCCTCTAGCGGATGGAAAAGTTACATAGTGCACCTTTAAAAGAATATGAATTATTATATAAAGTACTAACTGAATGTAATGATTTCTGATACTTAATTGCATGTTAACTGCAATTAAATTAATTGTATTATAATATAAAATTTACATTAAATGCATTTAGTTGGACTTTAGAGAGCACTTACATGTAATATTGAATAACACACTACAGTTGTTATAAAGTACTTTGTAAGTGCTTTAGTATGTTAGTTAACACATCAAATTAAGCATACTTTAAATTCTTCAAGACAAAAGACAATTGTATTTTAAAAACTTAATTACTTGACAAAAGTGAATTTAAGTACTTAAGTGTGTTAAGAAACATGAAAGTATACTCTCATACACTTAAGTGGTGTTTTATTTTATTAATATTATAGGCTATTATCTGCAAGTTCAGTTGTGCACATTAAATACAATTAAGTATACTTCTTTTCCACAAGTGTATGACTCGGGGCCCTGCTTCAGTGTCAAATGGTATTTTTATCATCCTCCAGGCAAAAATCGCTTAGGTAAATAATAGCACAAAATAACATTACAGCTCTCCTTAATAAGTAACATGATTTGAGGGTTAAATAATCCCTAAAGAATAAGCAATAGTAATGCTTGTCTTACACATTAAAGTTTATTTCAGGTACCATAAACCCCAGAAAAAAACTCTCTTAGATGGGTGTAGTAAAACAAACAGGGCGACATAAGATGTTTGAAATTCCTGACTAAAACCAGCATTTCTAAAACCTGTATCTGTCATTTTTCTGTAATATGACCCTGCTGGCTAAATATTTCCTGACATTTTACCTAAATTATTCTTGATTTCGCTTTCCCTCTTTTATGTCTTTTTTCCACCAACTAACCCCCAGCCTCGGTCGACCCCGCCCTTTTTCTGTCCACACAAAGGCTGTACCCCTCGCCGCTTCAACTGGACACTACCACCCCCAGAGGGACTCCGAGTCAGATGATGTCATGTTTAAAAGCCAGCTGCTTCTGTTGCTTAGAAACGACCCCTCCGAGAGAAGAAGCACAGGGAAATAATAATTTCGCCAGCTGATACACTCTGCTCTCACTTTGGTAATTGCTTCATAAATGATAAATTAGTGTCACTATTCAAGCTGAAATCTGACATACTAGGTAATAAGTATCTAAATGACCTCTGAAATAACTATTAGCAGTGGTTGCTCAAGCTAATACTATTACTGTTGCTCAAATTTTAGTTAAGGATTGAACAAAAACCTAACCATTAAGCATTACACCACAACATTTCTGCTACAGACATGAATGAGGCCTCAAATTATGCAGATTACTGAGAAGTGTGCTGTAACTTTTCAGTAATAGTATCAAAGTTATATTATAAAAAATCCGATTTACTTTAAAGGAGAGACTCAAGCCATAATCCCATGTGAAAAAAGAAGCTTAATTGTATTGAATGGCTTTTGTAGTGTACTTCAGTTATTAAAAGTATATTGTATAACTGCACTTGCAGATAATATAATATTAATTAAATATAAGGCAACTTATGTGTACTTAAAGAGAGTACACTTTCATTACTGTTTCTTAACACATTTAGGGCTCTATCATAGCCTACACTCGGTGCAATGCGATTTGCGACGCAAATGTTTTTTGCTGGTTTCAGCCCGACGCAGTCATCATTTTACATTTTTATTTATTTTACAGCAGCACACAAACATTTTTAAATATTAAAAATAAAAGGATTCCTCTCTGGAGAAGCGTTCAGTCTTTCCACTCGCAAATTCTGCCATGTAAATAGCGATTCCGCCATGGCGCAAGCCAAACTGGCTTTGAAAAGGGAATGGGAGATGAGACTCTGATTGGTTTATTGCACGTTACGCCCAAAACACACCACTAGGTACAACCCTTTTAGACCATATGCCTGGCGTGGAAACCATTTTTTCCATCATTAAACTAGCAAAAGTGGATTCGGACACGCCCTAAGTGCACCTGTGCCATGCGCTTCAGACCATGTGCTCAGATCGTTAAAATAGGGCCCTTAAAGTCCCTGTAGTCAATAATTGTATCCAAATCACCAAAATGACATATTTAAAAATTCTTCATGTCTTAAAATATCTTGAATGTAACTCTACGCCCTTGCATCATTTAGTATACGCGGATCAGTTAATATGCAAATTAGCCCCGCCTCCACTCACTCACCCACTTGATCAACTTTAATGTAGTAAATGCTGCACAATGGTATTGCTCTTTCTAACATCGGACATATAACAGTACTTAATATGATTAGTCTTTTGCTTAACTACATTATCAAACAGCTAAAAATGTGTTGCTAATGTTACACAAATGTTTCCGTTTGTCATCTGAGTCAGATACCTGCCTTCTAAAAATCAGCATCCTTAGAAACGATTTGAACAACTAGTAGAAAGGCAGAGAGTTCATCATAACATCGTAATATACATCATATACATAATTCACCCCCGCTTATTGCTAAATGTACCCAATTTTTCATATCAACAGAAAAATCATACCGGGAAAACCTGGCTTCTTTTAAGACTCCCCTGTTTCAGAGCGTTCACAGTTAATGATATGCTAAAGCCCACTCACACATTGCTGTGCTTGGTTACACGATAGTTTGTGACATCAGAAACACCAGCAATTTCAAACCATGTTTTTGAACTGTTTTTGGTTCAATGCAGTTTTTAGGGGAAAATACTCAGCAATGGTGTTGACATGAATTTTCTCATGGTTTGTATTAAAGCATATTAAAAACACCACATATATAAACAACATTAAAAACTTAATTTAAGTATACTTTTAAAAAGTGCATTTTGTAATAAAGTCACATTTATAGTTTTACTGTTAAGTACATTTTAAATCATTTTGTTTTAATAATCTTTTGTCGTGCTTTAATTAAGTACATTTATTTTGATGCTTTGATTGATATACTAAAGTAGTAGCTGGTGATGTCACCTTGTAAAGAAACACTACGCACCTATAGACTGAACACGTAATACACGTGCATGACAACACCGTTTTCACAAATTCACATTTTTGTAGTTTACACAGAGACTACACATTTTTGTTTTCAAAATTTTTTACTTTGAAACCAGTTAAGTTCACCCTAAAATGCCGTTGTCGTGTAAACGAACAGCCAAAACGCATAAAAAGTTTTATGTCTTTAAGTTGAAAATGGTGTCGTGTCAGCGGCCCCTTAAACATATTATTTGCTCTTTTTAAAAGTATGCAAACGTGTACTTCTCAGTGTTGCCAACTGAGATTTAGATTTAGCGACTTTTCAGACTACCCTAGTAACTTTTTTTTTTTTTTTTTTTTTAAAGCACCTAGCAACAAATTTATTTACATTTATTTGGCAACTTTTAGCAACTTCTGGAAAGTGACTGTAATCCAAACAACACACGTACAAGCTCGCTCAATAGGCTGAGCGGTTCATTCATAATTCCTTAAGATCGCTGTGGAAATGTGGAAATCGCTGTAATAACCGGAAGATCATTTAGATAGCATATTTACGGAGCCCTGCACATGACATGCAGGAAAACTAGTAGGCTAAATCGTGCGCACAATTTATAAATCTAGGTAACAAATGAGTAAATCGTATGGACGGTTTAGCAAATCAAGGGAACTAAATAGTAAACTGTCTGCATGATTTATAAATCGAGGGAACGAATTAGTAAATTGTGCGCACAATTTACTAATGTACGGGGGCTCCGTACATATTAACTAACACATTGCTTTAATTTATTTTACAAACAAACCTAAATTAGCATTCCAAATAATATCTACGCATTACATAATGGCGTAGATTTGCCTTGCGATTACGTAATGACGTCATAGCGCTAGCAACAAATCGATCTGCCTTTAGCAACTTCCCCTGAAAATTAGTTGGCAACAGTGGTACTTCTTTTCACAAGGTTCTACAAGCAACAAAATCTTGTCTATGGGTGGTCGAAGACCAGACTTGACCTCAAACACCCTATCAACCACTTAGTAACACACTAAAATAACTCTAAACATAACAACGCCCTGGCAACCACCCAGAACACCCTAGCAACTACTTAGCAACATGCTAAAATAACTCAAAAAACATTAGCAACCGCATAACATAGTGATGGCAACTCGAAGGCAAACATCACTTCTTTTTTTTTTTAAATATTAAATTAGAATTTTAAATCTGACATTTACTTAAATGCTCTAGAATGTGTGGCACATATCTCAACAGATATTAATGTACGTCAGCACGGCTCATTTTTCAAAAAAACAATACATTATCTGCGCCAAACACACGACTCTGATTATGACACACTCCACAATGTGCTTCATTTGCACAAGTACACACAACTGTGTGTGCTGAATATGAGTGCGTATGCAAATGGGCCCACATGATTAATAAGCTGGACAAAATTGCCCACAAATGAGAAATGATCCCATTGTCTGTAGTCACCACTGAGCTGTACACAGCAGGGTGGGGTTTGTGATGAGTAGAAATTAAGAGAAAGCGGGATAGGAAAATGATGAGGTTAAGAAAAGAGGATGTGCTGGTCACGGAGCGGACAGGTGTGAATAATGATGCTCAGCAGTGCCAGATTCTCAGTTTTCGCCCTTTCTTTTGTTTTTGCATATACGTCACCAACAGTTTTGCTATCCGTTCAACAGGATCACAAAAAGGTTTAGTAGGCTGCCATGTCAAGACGGTTCCCTCTCTATATCTGCTGTCAGTGGTAATATGTCAGTACCAGCAGGGTGAAAATGAGTATGTGTTGTAGAGACATTGTGTGCTGGATTTCAGCAGGGACAGAGAAGACTTGTCACTTTGACACCAGTCACACGCATAAATCAATCCATTGTTCAATCACTGCAGCTTCACACACCCTCTGCACGCACGCACGCACGCACGCACGCGCACACACACACACACACACACACACACACACACACACACACACAAAAGACAACGAAGGACAGAACAAGACATATACTTTGCAGATATGTGTGATATGCTGAGATCAAATATAGTCAAGGCTGAACATCACTTCAAAGCCTCTTCGTCATCAAAAACTCTTGAATTGAATTAATAATTTTTTACTTTGCAGTAAAAAGAGTTGGAACATGATCCAGTTTAATTGCTATATAAAAGTCCAAGTGACATGACGTCACTCTATCTACTTCTGCTGCCAATATTAACAATCCCAACTAGACCATGAATCTCCGTAAAAAAAATAAGCAAAAGATAGCCTAATGCTATTGACGTTTGAGACTTGACCTGGTCACCTTCCTTCCTGAAAGCCTTTTCTTGATCCTATTTTGCCAATGAAAATGATGTCCTGCAAGGTCATTCGACTCTCTGTCTAATCAATGAATAAAGGCAATGTTATTATCTGAGAGGGCTTGACAATTGATCAATACTGAAACAGCCTTAATCTGACAGAATTCACTTTGAATTCGGAAACCATTTTCAATTATTTACACCGTTAACCACGTGTGATTTGTCTTTTCACACTGACAGCAACACTGCTATATGAAGCAACAAAACACAGTTATGTGAAATGGGATTTTGAACCAATGATATTCCAATGTGGGCGGAGCTACCCAGTGTAAATAGAAAGCAAGCTACCTCTAAATATATCTGGTACTTTGTGGCATTGATATCTGTTATCGCTTGTCAATTTATTATGTTGGGCACAGTGATATACAAACTTGTCATATATCAGCAATCTCTAGCTACTATTCCTGTGAAAAGTGCACTTAAACATAGTTTTAAAAAGAGTACTTATTGCAAAATTAAGTGTGAACTGAATGTAGCGAACGTTTTCAATACTAAATTGCATAATTGTATTTAAATTTATTTGTAATTACACATTCGTAATGATAAAGTTGCAATGTAATACATTTAAATTATATAAACTTAATAATATAATATCGAATTACAGTAAAAATGATAATTAAGGACTTTACATGTGCTTCAAGTATGTTAGTCAACATATTAAAATAAGTGTACTTCTTAGCGTTAAAGTAAAGCTCTTAATTTGACATTATTACAAAGTGCACTTTTTTTAAAAGTGTACTTACGTGTCTGAAGAAATATAGCCATGAAAAAAGTGAACTCTGTTTCTAGTTCATTTAAAGTACATTACAAGTTTACTTTCAATGCAATTAAGCGCATTTCTTTTCCACAAGGGTAATCAGCAGGATTTCCAAGCAACAAGATATGTTTTAGTTGCTTTGTTTCTATTTCTGTGGCGTTGTGTTGGATAGCCCAACCCACAGTCTAATCTCAAGTGTCCAGAAACCATGCATGCACATACATCCAGCATGTCCTGGTTTTCTATTGTTCTGTCACATTATACTGAATTTTAACTCTTGCGTGAACCGACAAATCACTGGAAACTTGTAATTCTGAAGGAGTAAAGGGTTTTATTTCCTTCATGGCTTCAGAAATCTTAAATCTGTTTATCTGGCTGGACTAGTCCTGGTTATTTTCTTCTCGAGCACACATCTTGCTGCTGATTCGGTCTCCAGGCAACTCCCACGCGGTGGGTTGTGATCCAAGATGCCTCAGACGTGTTCCTAAAATACTTGACCCAAACTACATCACACGCATTCACCAGGAAACGCGTCAAAACTGTCCACCTCCCCCCAGCGTGTGATATAATCCCTCAGAAAACAGCTAAGAAATATGACGGTTAATGATTTTAAAACCATTTAACAACTTGAACTCAGATATTAGATTAATGGGATCATGATTTGTTTTTCACTAAATAGTCTGAGCAGTATTTTCTGGGTGGTATGTTCATTATTATTAATTTTTATTTATTTATTATTGTATAAAAATATTATACATATTATATTGTACTGTTTATAAAATAGACAGAAAATGTTAATATTTATTTTTGCTATTCAAAAATGAGTGGTGCTTTTGATAGTTAAGACTTATCATACCTATTAAATCCTGATCAAATCATATAGGCATATAGGCTCTGTGTATATTAGCCTATATAATAGGGTACTTATATGCATAAACATAGTTAGAGCTTTAAAGAGTAATACTATATGATAACATATACATTCATAACAGGAATAGGCAAGTGGCCTAATGTAAAAGCTAACTATAACGTGACTGTGGTTACCACCCCTTCTGAAAACATGTAGGCCTAATCGCAGTAATACAGATTGCATCATATGGCGTTATTAATATAGCTATAATACATGATGTACTGAGGTTTCGAGTAAAGTGTAACCCAATAAGAAATAAAGCAGCAAGGCACGAACTGATCCAGCTGACGCCTCGCGCAGTGAACAGACATGACGTCATACACGCAGTGTCATCAGGGATGCGATAGTTTAGTTTCTCTAAACACGCCTTTGCTTAAATAGTTAGTCGTAAATGTATTGCTACTTTGAGACTTATTCAAATGAAATGACCCATCACTTGACGCAGCATGTGTGTGAACATAAACACACTTCATGCGTCTCAGGTGAATCGTGTAACCTAGGCTTCATGTGCTATTTCCGGTGCTGCACTTTACACTTGATTGGTGAAAATTAAGATTTTCACTATCTATTTTATTATCAGTTATTACCAAAATAACTTGCCCTATCTCACTATAATACAATATACAAAGTGGTAAAACAGACTGTACTGTAGACTAAATAAACATACTGCTCAGAATATGTATTAAACACAATAAAACATAAATCTAAAATCTGACACAGAAATAAATTAAACAACAAATAATACTTGTCGAATCATTTAGCCTAGTGACACCATCGCAGTTCTATAGGCAGATTCGGTAAAAGCCTATCATTACGTAAATATAGATAGATCCATTCACTTACCATAGGTTGGTTTTAAATTAGTAATTTCGGCCATTTTGAAGTCCATTGGCTTGGCTGTGATCAGAAAACAAAAAATAAAAAGCAAAGGGAATGAATTTCTATTTTATTTCCATGAATTTCTTCAGGCCGATCCTCCAGCTGAATGGGTGGCCGAGCTGTAGGATGTTTTCTTCTGTGCCTGCGCGCTCCTCAAAGATGCGCTCGGTGACGCGCCCGCGCTCCCGCCTCCTCCTCCTCCGCTCCAGATGCGAGAGTGATGGAGAGGCTGCTCACTGGCAGCAGAGCCAATGGGTGGAGCGTGACGTCCACGTAATGAGTGGAGCTACAAGGTCCAACCACACCCTAACCCTACACATAACCATATTCCTCCACTCCACCCATGGACAGGGTCAAGCTCCACCCGTGATGTCGAGAGAGGGGGAACTGGACACCATTTGGCTCTGCAGAGAGCACTTGGAGAGATGCAGCACCGAGTGAACTTTTATATACAAGCCCTTCAGCGTCCCCTACAGTACATAGTGGGGAAAAAAAAGCAGACAACGCCATGCAACTGCCTAACTAGTAACGAGACCCTCATGTCACGATTCGATACATATCACAGCAATATTATTGCGCTATTCCAAGACATAAGGTAAAAAGGTTAACAAAAATGTACCGTTGATTAAAATGCTAAATTTGGTATTACATTGGGGACGAAAATGAATAGCCTTGGACAATGGTGACACCAGAATAAAAATATTCATGATTCTGAAGCTGAAAATACAGAATTATTTTAGAGGTATATGCTTGTATTCTTTATTTTGGGTGTACAATACACAATACATATTGTCCATGATACATATTGTTGCATTTTTGTATATGACACAATATACTGTTACACCCTTATACATTACAGTTAGATTTAATTATATGTGTTTTTAGATGATTTCTAATTATTTTAGTGTATAAAATAAAAATTTGATATTGATTTGAATATTAACTTTTTCACCACTTAATACATTTTCAGCTGTTTGTAATTACTGGAGAAGTATTTTAAAACTCATTTTATGGAGATTGCATTTGAATGGAACTACAAGACTCACTCAAAGCCCGTAAAGCACGGTTTTAAAATCTATTGATACTTCCACGTTTTCCATGACTTCATAACCCTGTATTTACGATGATATAACTGCAGACTCTGTATAGGCATAAAAGAAACGCAACTCAAAACATATCTGTATCAAAATGATTTTTTTTTTTTTTACTTTGGTGTACAGTCAACATACAGGAGCAGAATGTCCTTTAACAATAGAATAATTATAATAACAACAAGAATCGAAATGACAATATCAATAAAATAGTCAATTCAAATATATTCACACTGGATAACATACTGATAAATACTTGTAAGAAATAGGTTTCATATATGGAATGCTGTTGATTTGACTTCCAGTTGGGTGATTGTCATGTTACTGACGTACATGTTGGCTTTCATCATGTAGTAACCTTACACAACACAGTATGCTAATCAGTGAAAACACACACATTCTAGAAGTTAAAGTGTTACAAGGGGCTAGGCCACATATCTTGGAGAAAAAAAAAGTCATCATTTGGACTTTGGACAAAGATATTTTCTAAACCTTTGATACAGTGAAAGAAAATCTAAATTACAGTGCAGAACACAGTAGCTAATGAAAGAGAAGTAAAGTGAAGTTACTCTTCATTGACAATAGTAACCGCACGTCTATGTCACAATGACATTTGGGGTCGATTGTAACATTTTCTGTTTTTAAGGCAAAATAACCCATACAATGACTGAGGAACATGTGATATTCAGTGTTGGGTGTAATGTATTACGAAGTAATTAATTACTGTAATTTAATTATTTTTCCCTTTGAAAAGTAAAGGGATTACTTTTTTTTTTTGTAATTGAATTAGTTACTTCTGATGTAATTGCATTCAAATACTGTACAGACTACAGAACAATTCTATAAATTAAAATGACCGTCTAATGTTCAAATTCAACCTTTAAATACTTTATGCAATTCAAATTCTCTTTTTTTTTTAAGAATTAAAGGTTCAGTGTGTAAATTTTAGCGGCATTTAGTAGTGAGATTGCAAATTGCAACCGCAAACCGCTCAGCCCTCCCTTTCGAAGCACATCAGTGCACAGAAGCTACGGTGGCCGACAGAACAAAGATGTCGTCGTCTGAGACAGCAGAGAGTAGCTAGCGCTCTGCAGAGCAGTTTGTCCGTTTGGGGCTACTGTAGAAACATGACAGCGGCAAATGGTGACTTCATTGTAAGGGGACCCACATGTATGTAGATAGAAATGGCTCATTCTAAAGTAATAAAAACATAACGGTTCATTTAGACACCACTGAAAACATAGTTATGTATATTAGATTGCATTTCTGTCAACAGATCCTCATGAATTCTACACACTGCACCTTTAAAAGAGCTGTTTTATGTCTATCCTTGTTTTGTTCAACTGATTGAGGTTGATATGGGATTTAGAAAGTAATTAGTAAAACCATTAGTAATAAGTAATGCAATACTTTTTGGGGGAAAGAGTAATTATTACAGTAATCTAATTACACTGTTGAAAATGTAATTAGTAGCTAGTAATTAATACATTTTTTAAAGTAACTTACCCAACACTGGTGATATTTTTGGCAAACACTTTAAACCAACAAAATGTTTCGAATCATACCTGTACTTCTAATCAAGCTACGCACTGAAATCGCTAATGACATTTAGATACTTGTCTATTTTATAAATGTTTCTATCTTTAAATACAACAAATATGTTATCATGTTAATCGGATGTGTAATGTGAGAGCTTAAATCTATTTCACCCAAAATGACCTCAAGATAGCATACCGGTTTAAAGATAACTCAACACTGATTGCGTACATTCCAAAGTGCCTTTGAAACTTGTATTAAAACTACAGCTTTACTGTAATTAGCCTTTAATCTGCAGTGTATATGGAACACGTATCCAATGAAATACAGCACAAAGGCACTCATCGAAACAATGAGTGTACCTGACACCTAATGTGTTCTATAGCAACTGACGTTCAAGAAAAAGAAAGAAAACAAGGCATTATGCTTTACAATAAATTTCCCGAAAGGCTCATAATTCTCAACGTGACCTGAGCCGATGTGAACAACCCTGCAGATGAAGAATTTGCATCTTTTGCATCGCCCAATTTACAAACGTCATATAGGGTCAAAACGATACCCGAAAACACTCTATGACTGTAAGACGACTAAAACATCCCTGACGAAATTCATTGCTTAAAACTACTGGAATATTTCAGACCAACAGAAGGTTTGCGAAGTTTATAATCAATGTGAGAATAACTGGGAAGGGCTTTTTTAGTCATCTATGAACAAAGGAGCACAAAGGGAAAGGCACAAAGATTATTACTGTGGAAACTATACTGGGAACGCAGAACATAATACAATCCTCTACTAAATAGTTTCTCTTAAGTTGTCACTAACCACAGCTAACACTTGTCAAGCACTAAAAATAGTGAGGATCTGATTAAAGTCAACATGAAACAACATTTGAAACCCATTTACTTTTGTATTGTAACATATTTCCCAGCCAAATACTGTAATACTTTGATAAGTGGGCGTTACAAGAGTCTCTTATGCTCGCCAAGGCAGCATTTATTTGATCAAAAATACAGTAAAAAATAATTTATCACCATTTTAAAAACTATAGAGCCCCTAAAGGGAGAAAAAGAAAAGGTGGAAGGAAAAAAATTTATTTTAAATGCTTTGGCATTCTCTCGCAAAACTGTTGTGTTCCCCTGAGAAACTGCATTCGCTCTCAAATCTTTTGTGATGGAAATAATAGGACGTGGGAGGAAAAACTAAGAACCCTATCATACACCCGGCCCAATGCGGTGCCAGGCCAATTGTTTTTTTTTTGCTAGTTTCAGCCCAATGCAGTTATCATTTTCACATCCAGTGCCACATTGTTTAAATACCAATGTCCATCTGTTCACCCATGGGCATGCTGGTCTGAAAACGAGGTGTGCTCAGGTGCATTGTTGACGCATTGATATTTTGAGGCAACTAAAATCGACTGCGCCACTGACCACAGTATTTTTTGTGTTATTTAAAGGGCGCGTTAGTAATATGCGCCTATAGGCGGGTACACGCAGCACACAAACATTTTTAAATATTAAAAATAAAAGGATTCCTCTGAGAAGCCTTCAGTCTTTCCACTCACAAATTCTGCCATGTAAATAGCGAATCCGCCATGGTGCAAGCGCAACTGGCTTTTAAAGGGAATGGGAGATGAGACTCTGATTGGTTTATTGCACGTTACGCCCAAAACACACCCATGACTAATTAAGAGACTAGGTACAACCCTTTTGGACCATGTGTCTGGCGCGCAGACCAGTTTTTTTTTGTCGTTAAACTAGCAAAAGTGGATTCGGATGCACCTCAAGTGCACCTGTGCCATGAGCTTCAGACCATGCGCTCAGATCGTTAAAATAGGGCCCAAAGTTTATCTGAGAAATGCAACATTTTTGTGAGAGAATGTTCATGAAAGTTCATGTTGACTTTAACATACTATAATGAGGTTCCACTTTTATTATTAGATTTGCATTTATATTGGATGTACATACTAAATAAACCAATAAAAGGGTCTTTCAAAAATGCATAATTTCCTGTAAGTTACAGTAAAATATAGACATTTTAATTTGGGAAGGCAGCAAAACAATACATTTTAATGCTTGAAGTTTGAAGTTTAGATGTTTTACCCGTTTGCAAAAGGTTATAGTGGTATGGGGCTGACTGACTGGATTTTGCTCCCAATCGAGACAAGAGTTGCCGGGCAAGATAAATCCTAAAGCTGAGTAACTGGTGTTGGCAAAATCCCGTTGTTTGAAATCGGTCAGTCGGTGCATCAAGGCTCTACATTCGGTTCAAGACACGCCCTGTTTTGATTTGGTTAAAGTATGAGGTGAGCATGATGTCCGGAAAGTAGAAGATTCCAGACACATTTTGGCATAAAGAAAAATCCACTGGGTTCATGCTTGATTATCATGAGGTATTCTGGCTTTGGTGAGTTACACCACATGGCAAATGATTTGGTTACAAACACCGAACTGCGTCACAATACTAATACCACCATTTTAAAGCTGAACAATTCAGGCTTGATTTTTTTTTCTTCTTGTTTTTTTTTTTTTGGTATGAAAATAAAGGAGCTGGAAGGCTATTGCAAGTCTAACTAATAAGATGCCTGGATAGTAAGCCGCATAATAGCTGAGTTGAAGTCCACATGTAGAGGAACACAGCACAAGCACAGAGATGATGAGCGTTTTGTTTTGACAGTTTGTCCTGTTATCTGTCTGGTATAGTTTGTCTCTCAGAGGCAGGTGGTCCTTTCGAACGGTTCCTGAAGTGACCAGCGCCAACATAGCGATATACATTTGCTCTGAGGCATTTAGTGCTACCAAACCCGTGGATCTCAAGATATTCTGAGTTTTTATGCAATAAACTTGGTTGGAGGTTGAACAGTCTGTTCCTTCACTTGTGTTGCGTGTATGTGTGTGTATGTGTTTGTGTGATACCAGAGTCTAATAGAGCACAACACAACGGTTCTGCAAGTAAAAACACCATTCATTTTCTCCACAGAGTTTCAAGTCAGTCTCGCTACGCTCTCAATATAGTAAATAATTTTGCGCATAATTATTTTACAACAAATTTCAAATATATAGTATGCAAGCTGATTTAAATTCACAATGCATATTTTTCGTGATGTTCCATCTTGTAGCTATTTGGTTTGGTTCAAGGCTCAGAACTCCTATGGAGTAAGTGAATGGAAAAATACTTCCGGAACCAAGGCCACTGCAAAACCTGCAGTTTTTCACACTTTATGTTCAGACGCTGACCCATAAATGAATTTCTTGCAAGGACAGATTGTAAGCATTTTATACCAGTATTGCAAAACTATTAGGCTCTAATATTCTTAGTATAACTGCATGATGTGCAAAGCTAGAAAGGCATATGGACAATAAAGCTATTTCCCTGAACTTAATCTGCAATCAACCCTGTGTAAACTTGCATTCATTAGTAGACCTGTAGCGCTAAGGTATGTACATCTAATTTGAAATGGATGAATCTCACAAATCCCATCAAGACCATGTCCAGATCATATTTCACCATAAATTCAAGAGAAAGAAATAGAAAAAGATATTTTGTATAAAGTGAAACTTATTGTAGATTTTTTCATTATGACATTATTTTCATTATAAATTCATTATTTCATTATCCCTTCTATTTCTCATTAAAATATATAAAAATAATCATAATATATATACTTTTTTATTTAAATTGTTAAAAATGTGTACATCGTTTCAGTTAAAAAAAAAAAAAAAGCAGTTCTCTCATCAGAATCACCATTGCATAAACTCGAAAATAAAACATTTCAATAAATGTAAATTTGTGGGGAAATGTGCTTAATTAATTAAAAATAATGTCACAATAATAAAAATAATAAAAATCATAAGGACCGGCTTCATTCTCTTTAAGCAAAATATATTTTTTTTATACTAGTGTGAAATATGACCTAGACATGTTTTTTGTGAGATTCACCCAAAAAGAAATGCAACATTTCACTATAGAACAATAAAATGCACTGAAATATCTTTCAAAAACATGAATTTTAGAGTACTGAATTTCTGTTTTGTTTTCATTGGGATTCTAATGACTGATAAAAGTGCAAACCACACTGTAGCACGTAATGTGGTTTGCACGCTTACTGTAGTGAGTCCAGTATCTGTATTGTGAGTGTTTTCTCTGAATTGTTCCCTCTCAGTTAGCTGGTCCAGGGTCTGCCAGTGGCATAGTGTGCAGCACCTCATCCAGCAGCTGCAGCGCCCGGTGCAAATGCACCTCCACCCAGCAGGGGGTGTGCTTGATGCTCTGCCGGGGGTAATCAGGCCCCCAGCCCTTCACGAAGCTCAGGCGCAGGATGCACAGCCTCCTGAGGTCATCCACACCAATCCCTGCTGCTGCTGAGAGGCCTGGAAATAAACATTCTTAAATTCAACAACCAATTTGCACTGATTCTACAAAAAATGTATCTGATTATACCCCGATAAAATTGCTTGACAAAAGCAGTTTTCTACCCCATGTTGACTTATTTCATGTTGAAACAGTAAGTTAGATGCATTTATTACAGAGATGGTCTTATTATTGGGACATACCATTGTCTCTCGGTTCTACCGTTGGAGAGTGTAATTGCCAACTTGGACCACTTGTGACTTGATAATCAATCACATTACAGCCTTGACCTCACTGACTTTCTTCTCTCAAACCAAAACAAATGTTTAAATGACAAATGTGTTAAAGATTAGCAGTCGATTCATTAAGTGATAAACCATTTCCTCATAAAAGCAGTTTATTCAGTGTACTGAAGCCTCTCCTCCATTGACATCCATTTAAAAAAAGTCCTCTGGTCTGCTTGCCCATGTACATTACATTTATATAGTGCTTTTCTGGGTACTCAAAGCACTTTACATATAGAAGGGGGGAATCTCTCAATCACCACCAATGTGCAGCATCCACCTGGATGACGCGACGGCAGCCATATTGCGCCAGAACACTCACCACACACCAGCTTATTGGTGGAGAGGAGACAGAGTGATGAAGCCAATCAGAATATGGGGATTATTAGGAGGCCATGATGAACAGAGGCCACTGGGCAAATTTGGCCAGGATGCCGGGGTTACACCTCTACTCGGGATATTTAATGACCACAGAGAGTCAGGACCTCGGTTTAACGTCTCATCCGAAGGACTTCAGTATTAATAGTAAGCCTACGGTATTAGGCCTAATATTATAATATAATAAAGAGGCATGATTTCTTTCTTCTCAAATTAATATTTCATGCCCCAGTGAAAAGCTGTGTAATAACTAAGTAATACGACTGTACATTATCCCTCAAATGTCCATCTTGTTTGAACTTGTTTGTTCCTTTAGGCTCAAAGCTGCTGCTGCTAGGAACTGTTTTGCTTAGCGGAAGCTTTGCATTTAATGAGCTAATAAAATATTTAAACACAAATCAATATTTTGTGCATGATTATTTACTTATGTGGCAAGTATCTGTGTAATAAGAGGGATAATGTAAATCCAGATGTTATCGCAAAATAAACCCCTTCAGGGTTACGTC
Source organism: Paracanthobrama guichenoti (assembly GCA_018749465.1). Classification (NCBI taxonomy): domain Eukaryota; kingdom Metazoa; phylum Chordata; class Actinopteri; order Cypriniformes; family Gobionidae; genus Paracanthobrama; species Paracanthobrama guichenoti. The sequence goes on along the minus strand of CM031961.1, from coordinate 20,167,837 downwards.
AGGGACCTGGTCACACTGTCTGGGTTTATTTTGCGACAACAACCAGATGTATATTATCCCTTAATTGATGACCTCAAAGCTAACAGACATCTCATTTTGACCTCATGGGTTTGCAGTGAATGAGGCAGACACTCACTGACTGCAGGCGCGATTCCTCCAACACTTCCTGGTCCTGGAATATTCCCTGCCACCGCTGCGGCCTGCGCTGCAGCTGCCGCCTGTGCCGTGGCCGCCTGTTGCTGCATCTGCCTGTGGCACTGCCTGAGGTCAAAGACCTGCAAGAACAAAACAACACACTAAGTCTTTCTGATTTCAGTACAGCATTGAGGCACACAGACCTCACTGCTGTGTCCTAAAACAATGGCTGATGAGAAGTTATTTGGACAGGCTTAAAAAAACAAACAAAGTCAAGCTCTGGATCAAGCAAATCTAATGTGACAGGAAGCAAAAATACACACAGAGCAATCAAGTGTACAAAGGTATTTACTGCCCATCGAGTCTGGCATTAAAAGGGGTCATATAATGAGGCTGATTCCTTTTAATTTAATTTAATTTATTATTAATAATAATAATAATAATAATAATAATGTTGGTATGTTGGTATAATGAAACGTTCTTGTTTATTTTATTGTTACATGTAACTATATTTTACATTTTAACTACAAAATATATCTATTTATTTGTTATTTATTTCTTTATCATTTTTGAATAATTGTTTTTGTAGTAAAATTTAGTTACACGTACACACACACACTTATTTATATATGCATGTTGCTTATTTGATTTTTGAAAGTGTTTTTGTAGTTAAATTTGAAAAGTGATTTATATACATTTTAAATTATATATTTTTTATTATTATTAATGAAAAATATAGTTACATGTAACGATAAAATAAACAAGCTTTTTAAATGTAAAAAATATATATAATTTTCAGAGCTAAAAACAAATTTAATAATTTCCTAACCGCCCACAATCTAGTTTTCCACAAAAGTCAGTAAATAGTCCACCCATAAATAATTGTATAAAATATGATGATGAGCTTTTAATTTGTGTTGTCCCCAGTATTTGTGGGTTCGAAGCTTTTACCAGCTTTTACCTTTATGTAGGCCCCTGGGTAGATTTTGTGCACCGCATCTCCTGGTGCTCGGCCTGCTTCTCTGTCCAGGTAGTAACTCTGCACAAAGACGGCGTGATCGCTCATGCAGCGCATCCATACATCACCCTCTCCGCGACACTCTAGCTGCACGCCTTTACCTATGTGCAACCTACAGACAGAATGTGAAGACAGCTGCAGAATCAATGACTGCATCATCACTGCTTTTCCAATATTTTTGGTTCCATCAGATAGTTACATAACACAACTGAACACATGCCATTGAGTGTCATAAAGAAAACCAGATGCGCCTTTGTTGACATGCTTGCATTCCATTTTGTCAGGTTGTTAAAACCAGTTATTTCCCGGTTGTTATTCTTGCATAATTTGTTTGTTTACTATTGATCATCACAGTGTCATTCTGGCACAGTAAGCAGTTTTTGCAACGTGTGTGTTAAGGCAAACATCAAATCTGTGAAATTCATCTATACACAAAACAAAGACTCACACACACATAGGCATTTGGTCTGGATAGTATAGCTTGATATTTTTCAGCCTTCTGATGATATTAAGACTCTTCATCACAAATATTTACAGCAACAAAAAAAAAGAAGCCTTTCCCACAAAAGAACCAAAATTTCAGCCCTGGCCATTGCTGCCAAGTAGATTCACCACCATAGACAATACCATATCATACACAACAATTTCTAACTAAGGTTCATATCATTGTTAAACTTTGATTTTTTTAAAGCTTTTTGAAACTTTTATCAAATCAAATCAAATCACCTTTATTTATATAGCGCTTTTAACAAGTCCAATTGTTTCAAAGCAGCTTCACATTGTTAAAAGTAAAATAATGCAACAGAATTTGTACAGCCGTTCTGGTGAAACGGTGATGTTATCCAGCTAATTTCAAGTATCATATAGTGTCAATGCGGGCAGATCGGTAATATAGATGAAATTTAGGTGTCCCCAACTGAGCAAGCCAATAGCCAGAGGCAACGGTGGCAAGGAACCAAAACTCCTTCAGGGTCAGAATGGAGAAAAAAACCTTGGGAGAAACCAGGCTCAGTCGGGGTGCCAGTTCTCCTCTGGCCGACGAACAAACAGTGTATGAATATAATTCTGGCAACATAGCAGGTTAATTCATATTAGGTAAATAGATATTCGTAAGATTATTCGAAAGATTGGAGTTGTCACGCCAAAGACGGGTTTAATGAGGATGTCGTGTCGATGCAGCATTTACGGGGGGGGGGAGTTTATTTGACACGCTCTCTGCAGACATTTCAGGGATGCGTTGGTCATGTCCAGGCGCTGGTCCACCATCATTTTATGAAGCTTTTAAAGTTAATTTTAGTACTTCAATTTAAAATAACTTCTTTCAGTAATTTATTTCAGTTAGTTGCCAAAGCAACATTTTGTTTATGTTCTTTTACGTTTAACCTTTTCTTCTAATATTTATATAAACACTAAAACAAAATTAAAAATACAAAATAAAATAAAACATGCATTTCAAAATATTAATAAATATTATAATAGTATATAAATAACAGGGTTTCCACACCTTGGTCAAATTCAAGGACCCTTCAAGGACTTTCCAGGTCCCATACCCTTAAATTCAAGGACTTAATGTGGGGACACATTTCAAGTGAGAGCAAGGTTGCATCGTGTTAGAGTAAGATACACTGTGCAAAAAAGTGTTTTTTTTTGCATTCATTTTTGGCCATATGACAGAGGTCTGATATCATACTTGTCGTATTTCTGTTTTGCATAAAACTTCGGTACATCTTATACTGTATATTAAAATGATCTGATATTACCTTTTGCATGGATTTTATTGAAAAGAGCTTAGGCTCATGTAACCAGAAGTTAAGCTATATGAATATGCTTTTAAGGTTTTCTTGCCTCGTGGGTTTACATTATCTTATCAAGCAAAGCAATTCAACATTAAATAAAATATTTGGGCAACATATTATCATAAATGTTTTATGTTTATTGAACACAATATAGAGTCATTGACTGAACATATTTGGGTTCAGTAATGGTGTGAGCACTGAAAACCTTGAGGTACCATCGTAGTAGTTTTGTGCGCGCGTGAACATCATAGCAACGTACAACACAAAGCAAATGCGTAAATGCGTGTAACTAACGTAAATCCAGCAAGCTACTATGCATAGTCCACGAAGTGTTGGCAAAATAACACATTAGTGGACCAGAGGTAATAATATGGATTTTTTTTCCAGAAAACTAAATTCAAGCACTTTCAAGGACCTGTACCTATATATGTTTATTTTCAAAAACTTACCAGGGCCTTGAAAAAAAAAAATTCTGATTCACAAACTTTCAAGTATTTCAAGGACCCATGGGAACCCTGAAATAATACTAAAATAACACTGAATTTATATCCTTAACAACAACCATGATTAATTACAAAATGTAGTCAATTTTAATGTTTGCAAAATGCTTTTTTTTATCGTCATTGTGTCCGAAATGGAATACTTCCCCACTATATAGTATGTGAAAAACAGTATGCCAACAGAGTAGTATGTCAGAATGAATAGTATTCAAAAACATTGAAAACCAGTCCCAGAATGGCCTACTACTTCCACCGAGATTCTGAAGAGTGCTTTTAAATGGACACTTTACTCCCTTGAGGCCACGGGAGAGGATTTATGAATGATAGTTAAGCGACGCAACTGTCACTGGTAGGTCACATGACAGTAACAACATGGTGGATGTAGTAGGTCCGAATTTCATTCAAACTATACAGAACGTACTCTTAATGGTGGCTAAGTAAATTCACATTCAAATGTAGTACCTACTAGAGCCCTGCATGAGACTTTCTGACCAATACTGCCTGCTCCCGCAACATGTGTGTTCCACTCCCGCCCGCACCCGCAAAACATTGTTACATCTTGTAGAAATTGTGAAAAAAATTACACCAACATTAGGGCTATGCTAAACATTATAAGAAATAAAAAAATATATATTTTTTTTTTATTAAAGAAATAAAACATTGTGTTTAATTAAACTGACTATCAAATAGTAATGCTAGCAGCAGTGCACCATAAATGACAATCACTTTCCCCAGATTTTATTAGCCTTATAAAACTTAATCAACTGTTAAAAAAAAAAAAAAAAAAAAAAAAATCACAACTAGTGGAGCCTAAAAACATACTTAAATGTACACACACACACACACACACACACACACACACACACACACACACACACACACACACACACACACACACACACACACACACACACACACACACACACACACACACACACACACACACACACACACACACACACACACACAAAACTCTGGTAATCTAACAAGGCACAATCCCAGTGCAGCCCTCTACCTACTTAAGCAGTATGCTATTTAGGATGCAGTGTCTATCTTTAAAAATGTCTTTCTTTAATAGCTGAAAACTGCCTGTATATACCAAGAATTGTTTTAATGCCATTAAAACAATTTTTTAGCACCCTCAAGTTGTTATAAAACAAGAAATATGGAACTAATCTACCACTGTTACCATCTTCCACTGTTTTTTTTTAGAAAACTTAATATTTAAATAAAAAGCACATTCAAATTGTGATATTCACAATGTTGGTTTTAAATCTGCAACAAAATAATACTGCATAAATCATAAATATTCAATATATCACCCAGCTCTAACAACCACACTAAGGTGTTTTTTCACAGCACTGGCTGGAACAGTTGCTGGATTGCAGCACACATACCTGGCCCGCTCACTGGCGTCTGTGCGGTGCACATTACTAAGCTGACCCAGGCAGAAGCGGTCACCTCCTGAGGGGTCCACATACCCGTCAATCGTCACCACCGGACAGCTGGACAGCACTTTGAACATCTCTCCAACCTGCACATCCATCTCAAAGTATGAGATGGAACACCAAAACTCAGGACCTGTTGATGCATTGCATATTGAACTGTAAATTTAAGAGCATAAATAATAAATAAAGCTTACATAAAGTGTACAAAAACGTTCAAAATTTGGGGTCAGAGAGATGTTTTTAAAATATTACATTTAAAATAATGCTTTTAAAAAAAGTCACTTATGCTAACAAAACATGCATTTATTTAATCAAAAATAGTAAAACAGTAAAATTGTGAAATATTACAATTTAAAAGAACTGTTTTCTATGTTAATATATTTTAAAATGTAATTTATTCCTAAGATGGCAAAGCTGAATTTTCAGCATCATTACTCCAGTCTTCAGTGTCACATGATCCTTCAGAAATCCTTCTAATGTGCTGATTTGCTGCTCAAGAAACATTTCTTAGTATTATTATTCATGTTGAAAACAGTTGTGCTGCTTAATATTTTTGTGGAAACCCTGATGCACTTCTTTCCAGGATTCTTTGATTAATAGAAAGTTCAAAAGAACATTTGTTTGAAACAGCAATCCTTTGTAACATTATAAATGTCTTTACGGTTACTTTTGGTCAATTTAATGCATCCTTGCTGAATAGAAGTATTAACTTCCTTCAAGCAAAATCTTACTTGTTTTGTTTACATAAAGTGGAGATTATATAAAGTAGAAACCTGGATGGTTGGAGACTGGAGGAGGGAAAGACTGTGAACTGTGATGTTGAGACCCTGATAGAGGAAGATATTATAATAGATTAAATTAGTTATATATAAAATAATGGTGTTTTGCATGCATTAACATTTAAGTAAAGTGTTTATAGTAATGTTTAAGGCAAACATACAGAAGTGTGGGTGGTGGAGAGGAGGTTGATGGCCACGCCCATTTTGCTGGGGTCCTACAGGAGTGTAGGAGGCTGTGCTGCTGCCTGTCCAGGTTGCTGCAGCAATTTAGAGATTAAAAAGGTTTTGTATATGAAGCAGTGAAAATGGCCCTTGGTGGGTAGTAATGCAAACATTCCAAAACCACAGCCAATTAGAATATATTGAATGAAGGTTAATATACAGCTTTGTGGGATTTGGACCAAGGAGATTTCACTGTGGGCAGTGCTACAAAAACAGATATTTAACAGATATTAAGTTGTTAACTAATACTACAACTTAAAAATTCTCATTAATTGAAATAAAGCTGAAATAAAATATAAATATTAAAAACTAAATTTAAACAAAAATTACAAGTGTTGCCATGACAAATTAATACATTAATAAAAACTGAAACTAATACGTTGAAATGATAAAAATGAAATTAAAATAAATTTGAAATTAAAATTAAATATAAATATTAAAAACAAATACAAATGACAAAAGCACATAACTACTAAAACTTAAACTACAATAAAAATGAAAAAATATATATATTAAGAAAAAAAGCTAATTCAATATATGAATAATACTATAATAGTATATAAATAACTAAAATAACACTGGTCAAAAACTCAAATGAACATAAATGGGATTTATCATTTGACACGTTGTGATTGGTTATGAGGACAAAGTGTAATACTTACTGTGAAAGGAGCTTTGTGTCTGGGAGTGTTTGGAGCTGTTGTAGCCATTCTGGTTTGGTGGAGGCTGGGGTGGGACGGGGGTCTGTGGGGGTCCATGTGTGGGGGTAGAGGGGGGAGGTGTAGGGGTCATGACTTGACCCTGAGGAGATGCAATCTGTAGTAAGCCTTCACCATGACCTCCCTGCATCGGCATCATAGAGCCTGAAGCTAAAAGACATGAGAGTTTGGAAGATGACACAACACCACTATTACAACTGCACAATTTAACCTCCCAGAGTTCTCTTTGGCCAAAGGTCAGCACTTACCAGTGGGGGAGAGGGGCATATTAGAGTAAAGGGTGACCGGTTGGGGTGCACGTGTGGGTTCTGAAGGCAGCTGTAGAGGAGGCAGTGGCTGGCCGTAGTGGTCCGGAGGAGGGAGTTTCATTGCACCCTGGTGGTCCTGCTGGGGAGGTAGGCCTGGGGGAACATCCATCTGAATGCAGTCGTGGCTGTACTCTTCCTTTATCAGTCTGCCAGTGGGACCTAAACACCAGCCAGAGAAAAAATTACACTCATTTTACTGAATCGGTTCATTTCAATTCACTGATTCATTTGGGACTTAATCAAATCAGTGAATCTTTTTGAACCAGTGCAGAATAGTAAGCAATATTTCTCTCTTTTCTAGATTTATTTAAGCTTAAATGTTGTTAATCGTATTGTTATTAGTTATTAACTTATTTTAAATATGTTATTAATTATTTTAAAAATAAATTAAAATGGAAGTTAAATCATATATACTTACTGTTCAAATCAGATTTTTTTATGTTTTTGGAAGAAGCTTCTTATGCTCACCAAACTGCATTTATTTGATCAAAAATACAGTAAAAATATTGTGAAATATTATTATAAAATTTTACAATTTTTCGATTTTATTATATTTTAAAATATTATTTATTTTTTCAGGATTCTTTGATAAATAAAAAGTTCAAAAGCACAGCATTTATTTTAAACAGAATTTTTGTAACAATGTAAATATACATACACACACATACATACATACATACATACATACATGCATACATGCATGCATACATACACACTAACATTCAAAAGACATTTATATTGTTACAACAGGACAAATATCTGCATACAAATGTGCGTAACTTACCCGTGTTTTGAAGACTGAGACCAACTTGAGAAGAGCGAAAGAAAAAACAAAAGATAAAATCATATTAAGTTTTCCTGCACTGATTACAAAATGCATAACACTGTATTTTCGAGACTGTGAATGTGTTGTACACAGCTCAGTAATGTCTTTGTTCATGGTGATGAATAAAAGGATAACAGACTCACCGATGCCTGGTGACACCACTCTCTCATAATGGTAAGGGTTGACACAGACATTATCGTATTTGAGGTCAAATGCGTACTGGCAGAATTTCACATGCTTGAGCTCGTTCTTGTGAAGGTCAGGCCAGCGCCACAATCGTGCGTAGATTACATGAGGAAAACCTTTACGACCAGCAACCTACAGAAAAAAAAGAAAGAAAAGAAAATAAGAGAAGAGTAAAAGAAATGTTCATTAGTACAACATTGTGTAATAATACTGAAGGAAAACCTTCAGTTTTTGTGTAATACCGCACAATAACATAATTATTAAACAGTCATGAGAAAATGTTAAACTTAAAAATGTTCTAATCATTAATATAATATATAATATGATATATTCCACTGACACAATTTAATTCAGTTAATTTTCTAAACTACTGACTAAATGATGCAGCGATACAGTACATCATGATATCTGAAATCAGGTCATGATTTGGTTTCATTTGATTATCTTGATACATTTCATAATTATTAAAAATACTTTAGAAAACACTTGTAATAATTAGAATCTATTACTAAATTCTGATCAGTGCAGTGTTATTTTAGTATTTTATATACTATTATTTCTATATTTTCAGTTTTCATTTTAATTTTAGTAATGTTGCTGTTCTTTTCTATTAGTCAGTTTTCAATTTGATCTATTTATCTATTTTTTTGGCCCGTTTGTCTATTGAAAGCACAGAAAGACGGGAACCAGGATCAGGAACTGAACATTGGATCACATGACCTATAGCTATGCTCTGACAAACACAAGTCAAATTTCTGTTATGAACACAGCAAGCAACATGACCAAAACGTTAACATAGCAGCCATTTGACAGTTATGCAGTAGTATGACAAAAGAGCATCACATGATCCTGAAAACACACTGAGCGTAAGGTCATGTGTTGAGTTTTGAGTCCGTATCACAGCTGCCTGTGCTTGTTTAGTTTAGTAGAACAGCAGGGAGGACGTGTGTGTGAGATATGATAATCCGTGGTAGATTAACACTAGAGGCATGATGCTTCAGTTGTGCGCTAGCAGCATGATACTAGAGCTGAGCAGAGGGATAAATCCAGCTGTCAGTGCCATTTAGGACTGAAGACAGGCTGAAATAAAGACAGAAATGTGGTGGGGCTGGTAACCAAAAGGGTTCAAACCCCAGAGGTGACAAGAGAGATGCTGAGGTTCCACTCGTGTGCCCTTGAGCAAGATACTACACAATTCTCCTTTACACAACAGAATTTCACAATAACACAAGTTATTAATTACTACAAATTATAAATTATATTTGTTTTTAGAAAACCTACATATTGAAAGACATCTGACAAACATTTGTGAACACATTATCGTGTTAGTGATTTTACTGCGGTTATGGGATGTTGTTAGGAATGATGCTTTACAGAGTGCCTAAAATCCCCTTAATGTGGGGCTGGGTGATAAAACAACATTGATAGCCATGTATTGGGGGATGGGGGTCTACATCCAAGTTTAAAGTAAGGTTAAATAAATGTATGTTTACATAGACAATTGGCAATTTATCCTGCTTCTGTAACACATTTGCAGGAACTAATCACAGACTGGCTTATCCACCTGGCACACTATTGCCGGGTTTAACACAATGACGAGTAGATGCCCGTTGATCACTCCTCTTGTGGTCTGATTGGTTGAAGGACTATCCAATTGTGTACAGACTCATTTGAATTATGCTCGTTGATCACGCCTCTTGTGCAGTAGAAAATACAGAGCAGACTCCCCAGACCAATGTTCAATCTTAAAAGATTGAGCTTGGTCTGGTGATAGCCAGACAAATGTTTACATTCATTCTTCCAACAATATGAACATATGAGAAAGAGACCTTAAAGGTGCAGTGTGTGATTTTTAGCAGCATCTAGCGTTGAGGTTGTGAATTGCACCCCCCCAACGCTTACCCCTCCCTTTCGGAGCATATAGAGAAGCTATGGGGCCGACACAGTACAAAAAAAGTCGTCGTCAGAGAGAGCAGAGAGTGACTAGCGCTCTGTATAGAAGTTTGTCTATTTATTGCTACACACTGAACCTTTAATGTGGTCAAATCAGTGTAAAACATGACTTTTATTGTGGCAACAGTCACTGTAAAAAAAGAAACTCTTTAGCATACTTTTAAAAAGATTACTTATTATGGAAATAATGGAGATTAAAAGAATATACTTAACTGTGAACTGAATTTAATGTTTTAAGACAATTAATTAGTTTATTTTAATTATTATGTTAATTGGAAGTAAATGAAGATGTATTACAGTTTTAATCTATGTTGAATGCAATTAACTGAACTTTAAAGTGTTTTTTGACCCACTTAAGTAGGACTTAAGTACATCTTTATCCCCCAGGTTCACAGACAAGGCTTAAACCTAGTCCCTGACTAAAATGCATGTTAAAGCTGTTTTAGCTGAACGCATAACTTGCACTGATATATCTTAAAATATGTCAGTGCTATTGTTTTGTCTCAAGATGCAACCAGGAATATTTATTTTCTAAGGCACGTTTATAAAAGCAATTTAAATGTCCTAATTGAACTAAGGCTTAATCCTAATCTAAGACCTGTCTGTGAAACCAGGCCTTTATGTAATATCATAATTACTTCTATTGTTTTTGAAACATGGTTAAATTGTAAAGCCGAATGTACTGACAAGCATTTATGGTAAACTAAAGTATATTTCAATGTTATTTCTAATGAAACTTGCATGTCATGGATTTAAATATATTTGTAATTACACATTTTTTTAAAGATTAAGTTTCAATATAGTACATTTAAAATATATTACCTTTAAATGTAATATCAAACACACAAATTATAATCAAGGACTTTGTATGTGCTTTAGCATGTTATGCATACATAGTACAGCTATTTTACAATTGTAAATTCTCTCTTTTTTCCCCATGCTCTCACTGGGCCTCAGTTATAAATATAAACACAGATATGAACAAGTGTGTGTACACTAAAATCCACGGCAGCGTTTATATTTATAAAAACGTCTTAGATGTGAAATAGTGCTTAGTGCCATGCCAGGGTCTGAGCAGATGCACACACTTTTCCTTGTGGCAGAGAGTCGGAGTACTGCAGGTATTTGGAAATCTAAGCAATTCTTGCTGCTCGCTATTCTCAAGTAAATGATTTGGATGCTGTTTGGTGCCCTTTTATATGTTAATGACATTAATCAGGCAGCGTTTACACAGCAGAGATCTGAAACTATTCAGCTGCGCGCAATTTCAAGATCATTTGCGATTAAGAGGCACTTTTTATTTGTGTGTATTTTCATTCTCTGAATCATACATATGCACATTTGAGAATTGAACGCAAGATCATATGTAGGATAGTTTATAAATGAGGCCCACTGTCTCTGGCAAGGTCAAAAAAGGTGACAATACATCTCACTCAGTAGTTCAGCTTTATTGCACCAGGTTCTCTATTACTGCACTTACACAGTTTCTTCACTGTGTTGCCTGGATATCATCACATCTTGTGCGTAAAGAATAGAGTGTACTATCTACCAGCAGCCCTTCTACACAGAGGAAAAAATAGACGGCCTTAAGTTAACCCGGCCCCTTTCCTGTGTTTTAGACAAAACAACCTTCACAACCTCTCCTCCACCCCTCCCTCTAAATCTGCCCATACGAAAGGGTGGGGAAACTGCGCAGAGACCATCCTACTCCATATAAACCACCACTTTAACTTTAAGGTTGTTGAGATTTACAGTCAAAAGGCCTTGTGATGAATGTCTCTCTTTGAAGCTGCTGTCAATCATTTAGTATCCATGCACACCGACGCTACAGGCAGGAAGCTATTTGCATTGGCCAAAGCTTCAACTGCATCAGTCTCCCATATGAAAGCCGTATGTTCACATGTGGGTGGTGTGGATGTGATTAGTGCTGGGCCCCAAAGCAACACCCAATCACTAAGTTTATTCAATGGACAATGCCCTTGATTATTTACATTGTCTAGCTTTATTTATCGCAGGATTCACAAATAGATTAGGGGAAACACAATTGTGTGAACAATGTAGAAAAACTTTGAAAGTTTTTCTAGGCAGGAGGAAGAGTTTATACAGTGGTTGACCGATATGGGTTTTTTGAACAGCCGATGCCAAAGCCGATATCTAGAGAGCAGGATGGACGATGAATCTCAGACAGAATCTACAAACCAATTTTCTGTGCCGTTTTTTGAGGGGGAAATCTGTGATATGGATTTAAACACTTCTAATGATGATAACTTTTTTAAAATAAGTTCTATGTGTGGTTCCATGATGTTTGGTGTGCTGCTGATGACCAATATAAAGATATATAAAGATTCAGGGTTGGTTAGATGTTTTTGAAAGAAATTAATAAGATAATGCATTAAATTGATCAAAAGTGACAGTGAAGATATTTATATTAAGATTTCTAATTCAAATAAATGCAGTTCTTTTGAACGGTCTATTTAATCAAAGAAAAATCAGGTTTTCCACAAAAATATGAAGCAGCACAACCTTTTCACCATTGATAATAATAATAAATGTTTCTTGAGCACCAAATCAGAATATTAGAAAGATTTCTGAAGGATCATGTGACACATGTAAAAATTCAGCTTTGCCATCACAGGAATAATTAACAGTTTAAAATATATTCAAATAGAAAAAGGGAATTTTAAATTGTAATATTTCACAATATTACTGTTTTTACTGTATTTTTCCTAAAATAAATGCAGCCTTGTCGACCCCAAACTTTTGAACGGTGGTGTATACACACAATACAATTTATTGATGCCAAATTAGAATTTTCATATTCAGAGTGTCTATTTAGACCAAGTGCAAATAGCATGCCTTGCTGGCAAGTGCTTTTTGCGCTAGCACCGCCTAACAATGCCTTAGTTGGGCCAAACAAGATTAAAAAAAGACCTGCGTATTTCAACATCTACAGTGGCGTAATCAGTTAGGCTCAAGGATCTAGGTTGACGCGATCGACCCGGGTTCGAATCCGACTTTTGCAGAGCTCACTCTTCTCCCTTTTCCCATCACATCGGAAAGGCATTTACTTTCAATAAAAATTAAGAAATGTTCTAAAAGTGGAAATAAAGTGCCTAATGAAATGTTTAATAATAATAAATGTATTTATTGGGTAGGGTTAAGGGTTGATGTAGGGAGGGCTTTTTTGTCCCAATAAGGCGGCATCCATTTAATCATTTTAATAAATATAATCATTTACACTGTTATTCTTGCATCCTGTTAATTTATAACAATACTGAGGTGCAAATGTATGTATCGGTCAAAATAAAGTATAAATAGCATCTAATTACTATTTACACATATTGCAAAGAAGTGCTTTTATATGGTGTAAATAGAATATATCACTATTTTCACTTAGTAAATAGCATCTATCACTAAGAAAATATGTTATTTTCACTGAGTGTAAATAGAATCTAGTTATTATTTTCACTTGGTATAAAAAGCATCTATCACTATTTGCACTTAGTATAAATAGCATATTTTCTTAGCGATAATTGCCATGTTACACAAATGAAAAACAATTTTCCACAGATTTCCAGAAAACTGTTAAGAATTAATGAAACAAAGGAAGCAGGACCGAAATGTTGATCTCCATTTCTTTAAAGGTTGAAAGCAATTGGGTGTGCAAGGGGATGTTGAATTATTATTATGCTATAGTTACTCACATTTTTCGAAAAGAAAAAGTGTGCATTTCTCATTGACAGCACTCGGCACTGTGAAATGGACACAAATGGAAACAGTTCTCTTAATAAGCAGGGAAGAGGTCAAGGTTATTTGGTTATATACTAAATAAATCTGCTTGGACAATTTATCAGTCTATTGCTAGTTTTTTGCCTTGTGACAAAGACACATGCTCACTGAACAGGTCCCATGAAACTCTTTATATACCTTTACCATGGTGTCATTTCCAATTAAACCTACATATTGACAGAATGACAACCTAAACAGGTTTTTCAGATATGAACTTCTAGCTATCTAACACTAAGTAAAGCAGACAAGAAAAAAAAAAAAGCCAAATGAAGAAATGACTCATCCGTTCAGTCCATTCAGCATTAACATTTGGTGGGATCCCTGTAATTCACTTCTAAGGGCATTAAAGCAAATGTTAATGGTTCAACCTCAATTACTGTAACTGTGGTTCACCTGTAGGCGTCCGTCCAGCGTCCTCTGGATGGTCACGCACTTGCTGGGGTGGACTCCGTTAGTGGTGATGGCGGTGATGAGGGAGTCCAGCTCGTCCTTCTTCTCCTTCAGTTTTTTGACCAGGCTCTCAATGGCACGCTTGGCGAAGCCTTCGTTTTCGCCGCCTTGCCTGTGGCACATGAGACTGTGCACAATACTGAGGCAGGCGTCATTACTGTTGGGAGGGTTCACGGACATCCTGCTGCTCTGACAGATGGGAAAACAGAACAGCAGCATCAATACAGAATACTCACACTGCATGTAGTATGCTAACACAGTCAGTGCTGTAGTAATGCTTCATGGAAATTAGCGGTAGAATCCCTTATAATATCTAATACTTCTAATTACAGTAAACCCTTTATAATGCCTATTATTTGCAGAATATAGATTTCGAACAGAACCACGGTAACCCTATCAAACAATGGGTAAAATTGATGTCATGTGATCATTGCCTTGCATGTAAGAGGCATTATGTTTTAATCTTGGAAATAGATTATTAGGTTATTTTATACGGAGCCAAGAACATGGCCACAAATAATGAATTTGTTCTCCCTGCTTTTTCATTTGGTTAAACTGTGACCACCTTGTACAATTCGTTCCCTCATTTTAATTAAATAGTGGTCACGTTGTACCAATTTGTTCCCTCATTTAACGTAACCACCTAGTACAGATTTGTTCCCACATTTTAATTAAATCGTGGCCATGTTGTACTACTCGGTTTCCTTGTTTTAGTTAAATCATGGCCCATGACCTTCATCAGGTATGTACAAAATGATATGCCTGATAAAGAAAAATGTTGTATACAGTGGTGGCCAAAATTATTATGAGACATCTGAAAATATTGACCTTTTTTTTGCCTCTAAAACTTGATTTCATTTCATAATGTTCATGAAACATGCAGATGGTTGATCTTCAGATGAAGTGAGCTGTACTGTTTTTATCCACTTTTAACTTTTAACTAATATTTGCTATGTCCACCTTTTGCAGCAATTCCAGTAGCCCATCTCTCTGGCATGGTGTCAATATATTTCCTCTGAGGAATGTTAGTTATCCCATGCCTTCTGCAACTGAAGCCAAAGGCTTTTCTTTGAATGTACAATAGATCGGTTCAGTTTATTTTCCAACTCGCCCCAAATGTGCTTGATGGGGTTGAGGTCTGGACTTTGAGGGGGCCAGTCCATCATTTTCAATGTTCCAGCAGATTCCTTCCGTTGCAGGTAGTTCCGGCAATAGTTAGAAGAATATTTCGGGTCATTGTCCTCTTGGAAAATAAATCCAGGCCCAATAAGACGACTCCCAGATGCCAATTGCTCTAATAATTTTGGCCACCACTGTATGTCTGATGAAGGTCTTGGGACCAAAAACGTTGCGGCAAATAAAGCAATTTTGATACTTTTGCAAGTACTGATTTTGTTTTTTGACTTTTTTGGTCTTTTCTCCTACGCATCTATCCATTACCTACAGGTGTGCAAGGGTAATTGTTAATTGATAGTTAAATCATGGCCACCTTGTATAAATTTGTTCCCTCATTTTAATTAAATTGTGACCACGTTGTACTCATTTTTTCCCTCGTTTTAGTTAAATCTTGTTTTTTCCCCTGTGTGTCATGTTAACTTTTAGTAGTCTGATTAAAAAAAGAGATAATTTGTTATGGAAGGCCAAGTTGAGTATATTGGATTATGGGATACAGTGTTCCATAATGCAGTGTGATTTGTCATATTGCTACACATTTTGACAACATAATAGGTCATCTGCTCCATGTATACATACAGAAAAAGTGCATACTTTGCACAGTACTGTATACAGCAGAAATAGTATGAGTAGTAGATTAGTATGCAAGTCCAAAACAGCATTTACAGTTGGGTTCCAGCCAACCAACAAATATCTTACTTGTAGTTCTCTTTGCACATTAAACTGGGATAGGAGAACATGTTTATATCTGAAAACACTTTATGCATATGCTATAAGTGACTTGAATTTGAATTTGTATTTTGTACATAAGAAGCAGAACTTCATGGAGCTGCTAAAAACCCCTGTGATCTTAGCATGAGATGTTGCAAGTGCAAAAGTGCAAGATTTCTGGAGTGCAGTAATTGAGAGCTAGTGGAGCGGTGACGGATCCTGGCACTTCAGATCTCTGAGCATCATCAACTCTAATCTGAGGGGAGCTTCTCTGAGACCCTTATTATCAGACTCAGTGATGCTCTCCATGTCTGCGCAAGTGGCCCTTGAGGCGCGAGCGCCAGAGGAACAACTTTACATTAAGACAGAATGTACAATACTCTTAGATGTAATGGATTTCATACACTGTAATATTTGAGAAAGGGGCTTCTTCTTAGTATTTGACTGACACAGTCATGCATTATTCCTTTCTTGGGTGTATTACGCTGTTATTTCATCATGTACAGTGTACTTGAGTAAAGCATGGCGGCCTGATTCTAGAGGACATTCAGACACAGCCCCTGCTTTAGATTTCAGCTATAATATGATGAAACCCCAAGGTTTATGATGCCATCATAAGATACTGACACTGATCAATAGATTTAACATGCAATAATATCTGTATTACGTGAAATAACGATGATAGTAGGCCTAATTTACAGGAAATGCAGAGCCCTAATACTTAAACTACACAAAACCTTACCCAAGACATTCCCCCTTACTGTAGAATAACACTTAGGATTAATAAAATGTCGTGCAAAGTTAAAGCCAAACTGTTGACTGCTCTGCGGGCAAACAAATGCAACGGCGCAGATGCCATATTTGGTCACATGACGTCATCGAGTCCGCCGTCTAAACATTTCACGCTGGATATGAGCACAGTTGAGATGACATGCAAAGCATTTATGCATTCCAACTAACTAGTCGGAATTCGGATCAATAAAATCAAGTTGAAGTGCTGAAGGAACATCCTCTTGGTCGTGAACTTGCAGTGAGAAGGTGGACATGTCAGTGTCTCGAGACAGTATTCAAACGATAGACACTTACGAAATATTTCAAAGCTTAGACAAGGGCAAAGATGAGTTACTACGACACGAGCAGGCACACCTTTGACGTAATAGGTATTTAACAAGCGAGATGTATCGCCAAATCTACAGTCCTGATCAGTTTCTCATAAGGTCTCGAATGGTGCAACGTGCGTTTAAAAATTAATAAAAGAAGCATATACATGTAAAAATACTCACACATCGGTCGTATTGTTAGAGAATTGCAAAAAGCAGTCTTCTAAACAAGGACGGAGAGGTAGAAATCCGCGTCCCCTTCCCCCTCCAACATCTAATTTGAGTCTATCGGAGTCGATACCGGACTATCAGGCTCGCTGTCTCCGTCCGCGCATCCTGCCGCTCTCCTCGCGCTCGCTACAATAACAAAAGCGGGTAGACATTGTGCGCGTGAGCGTCTCGTCCGGCTCCAACCAATAGGAGGCCGAGTCTCAAAAGGACGGCGGCGCTCATCCAATCACGGCGCGGCTCTCACGGCTGGGCCCCCGGGCCGAGGTCTGTCTGGGTCGCGTCTGGATTGACATATCGGCGCGACTGTTTTTTTAAGGTGGCGCCGCTGAGATTACTCCGCCCCATATCAACTCACCCCGCCCCATTCATCCCTGCTCAGTTTCCATCGATGATTGAAATTTACAACAGCCAGTGATGGCTACTTTTAGACTCCACCACAGTGCTGCATGCAATAAGCAGTAGAAGACACTTATCATATTCTTTTTAAAAACCCACGGACAGCTTTAAATATGCAATGGGGCCCGATGGTCTGAGACCACACTGAAAATCTCTGATGTGGTTCATTTAAACCAGGAAATAAACAAAAAGTTGTAGGATTATAAAACAAAGCATAAAATACATAAAATAAGAAGACTTAAATGGGGGTTTTCAATCTTTTAGATGCCACAGACCCCCCAGATCATCCTGGTGCGAGGGCCCCCATACTGAAATTTAAAAGGCAGCTATAAATTTTCACATATAAAAAGGCTAAATGTATACTGTGAAAATTAATATTATAATAAATAAGTACAAATTTGTAACAAGCATGTGAAGACACTTGTACAAAAGATCAGATGTTCCAGAATGTTCACTGATTTTGGACACAAAGCTGTATTTCACAGGAACAACATACAGTAGCATGCACATTCTCTTTTAGTCAAGTTTGCATATGCAGTCAGCATCAAATATAAACAGACTCCAAATGACTTTGTCTTTCGTTTTACTTTTTGCAGTCAAGTGATTTCCAGCAATCTGTGTTTAATCTTTCATCAACAGAGTGACTTTTAGGAGGCCCTCGTGTAATTCCAACTTCCTCCTTGATAGATGCCCCCTTGACCTTTCACCTGTCCTGAAATCTTTTCCTAACTCTCTCCCTTTCAGCTAAAACAAGAGGTCATCTTCATCTGCCCTTTCTCATATCCTCTTACAAAGCATCCACTATTAACATAAGACATGTGCATACCTAAGATTTTACTGCTGATTCAATTAATACTGCAATGCAAGGGATTCTGGGGAAGTTCATTTTTTCCATAAAATTGCATTTTATATCTATACGCTTGATCTGTGATTTGTAACCTCAATCTACACATAATTATGACACTCCAATTCATTATTAATATTATAATGAACAACAAATCCATGTAAATTAATAGTATTCAGTCTTCTAAAGGCTCTATTTGTAAGAAGTCAATTTTAAGTTATACAAGATTCAAATGTTTAAAGCTTTCTTAAAGGGACAGTTCACCGAAATTGTTAAAAACTTATCTCACAATTGTGAGGTTACATCTCACAATTATGACTTTTTTACAATTATGACTCAGAATTTTGAGACATAAACTCGCAATTGTGAGTTATAGTCCAAATTGTGAGATATAAACTTGCAATTATGAGAAAAATAGAACTGTGAGGAAAAAGTCACAATTACATTTTTTTTTATTACATGACAGAAACAAGCTTGCATATAAAACCAAGAAAATAATATGTTAAGAAAATAATTCACTATACTGCTAAGTGTGGATAATTTCCATATTTTGAGTACAACAATAATCTGCTTTCACTGATTAGATCAAGACTGGGAGGAGGAGATTTTTTATCTGGTACGTTAAACTGGATAAATAATGATCATTTTATAAATGTGCAAATAATTAGCAAATCCACAACAATGCAATAAGAGCATTTTTAGCATCAGTTACATTCATACAGACGATTCTTTTTATTCAAAAAGTCATATGTTCAACAAAGAAATGATTGCATATTTACATTGCTGTCTCCCTGACTACTCTTAAATGAACTGACATTAATTCTGCTGTAGCAGTGCTTTGCATAGCCCAGTGCCCTTTAAGAATGTGAGGAAGATTCCGCGAATCTACAGCGCTGGTCCTTGGCAATGAGCACAGTGTAATGGTGCATTCCCAAAATTTGAGATTCAGGACATCATGGTTTGCTGGGAGAGCGTGGGGTAAATGCTCCAGATGCCTCAAGCATGGTCTTCCTGCGTGCTGTCTCCTTAGCGACATTATGGTTCAACCTCCGCAAACGTTCCTGGAACAAAGATTTGAGAAGATGAATATACAATTACTGCGCATGACTGAGGTTTTATATTCAAAGTCTCGATCTCTTTTACCTGTGCATTCTGGAGGATGTTATTGACAAGCACCACTCTTCTCCTGGCATTAAGAAGTTTTTTAACATATGGGTCTAAGTCTAGTGCCACCTTCTGGTGTTCGTTGATCCTACACAACTCTGCAGAAGAATGTGCACACACAGCATACATGAGATGACACAATATTCATGAATTCTGAAGAAATGGGAAGGAAAAATTGTATTGTATATATTTTGTAATGTGGATGGATTACTAAATATGTGTCTCGTTAGTTGCTAGTAACTTTTAATAAATCATTCTTACATTTGGACAAAAGAGTCATAGTCATAATAATCATAACATGTTGCATTGGCTCATTTATTAAAACAGCCGTAATTTTCTCTAAACTGTAAGTGACATTGTCACAGCTGTTTTATGGGGCATCACAACTCTATCGCATGTCAGCAAAATGTAGTAACTTTCATTCATGCTTCAAACCCTAGTTATTGTGTTAGTAAATTGGACAAAACCACCAAAACTAAACTTTTTTAAATCGTTGTGTGAGCCATAATAGTCCAAATGTTTAGATGTTTTTCACTATGAAAATATTGTTTGTTCTACTTTTGTTGACACTGATTCTTACTATACAAGAATGTAAGTTGTCACACTGTATCACATTGAGCTTTTCAACAGATTTCAACAGTAGATAAAAGTTTACTAGGAAAAGTTAATATTGTAGTACACAAAAAAAAAAAAAAAAAGAAGATGATGCACATTTGCATGTATAGTGTAAAAGTGCATTTATTTTGTAGCAATGTGTTACATGTAAACAGAAAATCCACACTTGCAAGTCCATTTCTACACATAATCTAGATGTAAACTACACTGAACAAAAAAATGCCACAAGGTGACATCCAGGCAAGCTCTATGCTTCCAAACTTCATTGGTAAGATTAGGATTACCATTTCATTAATAAGGCAGGTCATTTGTCAGTTAAGCAGACATCACAAGCATGCTATGTTATATAGATATTTACAGAATGTATGTTTGACCAATAACTAAATGGATAAATTTGCATGTGATGGCTCACACAATAAAAGGTTTAGAAGTTGTTAAGATTATGACAGTTTCACAGAGAACCAACTCCATGTGCATTTAGTTATTGTGCAAATTCTATACAATTGTACTTACTATTAGATATTCAAATATAAGAAATTCAAATCTGGTGTGAACTAAGATTTGTTCAGAGATCTGAATTTATTATTTTGGTCCAAAAAAAAAAATTCTAAATTGAGCATCAAACATAAGCGATCGAGAAAAACTGTAAATGCATAATCGCGTCAAACCTACTTACCAGATGCCAAATTATCAATGTGTTCCCTAAGTTCCACTTGGCTTTCTCTGTGAAGATACATTTAAAGTATACAGTGAGCGATATAGCTGTCCATATTTATACACGCGTTAAAATTCACGACTATGAATCATATCTTAAAAGCATCAATCGTGCTATACTGCTACAAGTAACAAACGAATAAATGAGCTGTCATTGTTTTACATGTAACGTAACGTTAAATGGTCGCACAGCATCTCTGAGTCACAAGACCTGTCATGTTGACACTGGTTAGCATGCTAGCAAACAGAACTGCTCATTGTAACTGCTCGTTTCTAGGGTTTAAAAAAACACACATAGGCATCCCAAAATATACTACCTGACTGAGTGCACATGTAAGTCCAGCTGCTGTACCGCAGGTCTCAAGAGGTCCAGCAAACCCTCCGCGAGAGCATCTTTCCCTGATGGGGTTTCCACAACTGCTAACGCTGCCATCTTTACTGAGCTTTGATTTGATACAACAGTCACTGAGCCTTTTACACATAGTATGACACATATATAAAACAGTGACAGTACATGCGCTATGTGATGATTTGTAAATCAGCGAATCTCCAAGTTTCCGTACATTCTACGTCACTCATATGGCTGTGGGCAAATACAATACTAGCGTACTGCTGTACATATACGACGCAGTTTACATTGTATGATGTGATGTATACTATAAAAACAGTTGTATATACTGTATATACACTCACTGCTGTATGTAAATGTATACTGCATTTTGATACAGTCAGTGTAGGGGTTTTCAATGTGGGGTCTGCAAGGGAGTACTAGGGGGCCAGTTAGTAAAAATAATAAAAAGATAATAAAAAGGATTAAATTATTTAAAACACACACACACACACACACACACACACACACACACACACACACACACACACACACACATATATGAAAATTATAAAGATAGCACGACAGTGAATAGAAAAATTGAATGTAATGTAATAGAAATTAAATATAATATAATATTCTAATATAATATTATATTCACAGCATAAATTATATAAATGATGAATTATCCTTAGCATCCTAGAGTGTGATATTAAAAATATATATATATATATATATATATATATATATATATATATATATATATATATATATATATATATATATATATATATATATATATATATATATATATATATATATATATATATGCTTTATACTAGTTTATGATACTAAATGCAATATCTGTAATTTTACATTCTTAAATTATTGTCTTACTACAGAAAAACTAAAATGTAATTTAAACTTAAAACAATTTTAATTAAATACTTAAAATGCCCAGAGTACCTAAAATATATCGTTTCCCTTGTACATTTATATACATTTTAAGCTAAAATATTGATGCACAAAGTTCATGCACAATCCCTAGTACTAGCATTGAAGTGTGCTATTTGGCACACAACCTTTCACGCTTAAATCTCGCGATATCTGACGTAGTAAGCAGTTCTCCATTTTCCGAACTCGCGCAGTTGTTAGCACCATTTTGTGATGAATGAGGGGAGGGTAGGCAGATAGAGTTGCCGCTTACAGTAGATTGGTGTTAAATACTCTATTCTGTGGGATATAACTTTGTTTTTAGTTTTTAAATATATTTAGAAGAGGGGCGATAGCTGTACAATTTTCGGGTCAAACTGAGTTTTGAGTGGGGATTTTGTCGAGTCAGTCAGCTGCTTTAGCGACGCGCTAGCTCCACAGCTAACAGATCTGCCCTGACTCAACTGCACGAGTCGTCCAGAGAAAAGGTAAGTTAACATTTTAAACATTTATACGTATTAAATATGTCTTAACATTAACGAATATGTTATTGAATTAGTTAATATGAGAATACGAAGAAGTTTTGTGAGTTACGGTGAGATTACTAGGGTGGTGAACAGTCAAGTTATGCAAGTAACGTTACATTGGTTTACCTAAAACCGGTAAAACACGTTGTTTTTTCCTATTATGTTGACGCCTGGTATGAATAACAAAGGGCTGATACACAACATTTTGGTCATCATTTGTACTGGCAGCCTTTCAGCATTCTGCGAACTCTACAAAAATTATTCCTAGGTCGGGGTTTTCAGGGGGAAAAAAATCTACATTTTAGACCCATTTATAGTATACGTTTTCACAGTATGAAATTTTAAGAATGGGGGTCCATCACATGAGGATCCTCTCATTTGGTGGTTTGTGGCATCTGAACGTTAAATTGCTAGGTTTTAAAATACAGACAGTGTATTACAATTTCTATCTGATGTCAAGTGTTTCCATTGACGTTCTTGTGTCTGTCTGAAACTTTCACTTTCATGCAGTAAAGATGTGTTACTTTTATATTCTGCTGTGTTTCCTCTACAGGAGAGAGCCCTGCAAGTCTGAAGAACATGAGCGCCCCTTCTTCTCAAAAAGTCGTGCTGAAAAGCACCACCAAGGTGTCCCTGAATGAGCGGTGAGGCGCTACGCATCCTGACAGCATTATCTCAAGGCCGGGGGGAAAAGCATACAGAGATAACTAAGGCATGAAGCCTCAAGACACGTGTACTATGGAGGTCATTGAGGGGGAGACATCAGATCTGACATGGACGCTAGACTGCCCGCACGGTGTGCTCTGCTTACCCAACATGACGATGGTTACTTGAGTCCGTGTATAAGATCTTATAATGTGCCATTTTTGGCGAGGCGTCTCTTGTGTAAGCGGTGCACACCCGGAGGTGAGAGGGTAATGGTGGTGAGGTAAGCCGACTGCACTTGAGTTCACTGCAGAAGAGCATCCTCGGCCATGGGAATGAGTTGATAGTGCAGGATGGTATGTGTGCCATCCATATTTCTTGCCCTCTCTCACACAACACACACTCTCTCTCTCTCTCTCTTAGATGACCTTTTTCTGCTCCTTTGCATTTCTCTATTTCTCTGTCTGTCTACGGAATAAAGGTGCCCAGTCCATACTTTGACGTGACCTGTCCCCCCCCAACCCCCTTCCTTTCTTCTCAGAAGCAGCATCTTACGGAACAATGTACCAGGTCACGGTCTTGGTTGTAAGTGGCTGGGTGGCCAGACACCCCTCTAGCCCTGGGCCAACTCACCGTGTGGTGTCTCGGACTGATGACATCACAGTAGGTTGATGGTGGCCTGTAAGTGGCAATCACTCTGAAAGAAATCTACCTGCCTCTTTTCTATCTCTGACTACATCTACATTAATCCATATAAATTTGAAAATGGTGTTCATTTCAAAACCCTTTTCACTGACACTAATGTTTCCAAAAGTTGCTTCTCCACACTGAACCGGTGGGAAATGCTAAAATCGTCTTATTGCACAAACATAAAATACAATAAATGCTCGCTGAGATGATACAGAGAGACCAGACTTGAGTTCAAATGCCATTCTTCTAGCACAATCATTTTATTAACACAATAACTCTCCATTTGCTTAAAATCGCTGTTCTGTGTTTAGTCTAAAACACAATTGCCCTCATGTTTTGCCACTGGACAGCAATTTTCTTTCATCTTAACAGGAGTGTGGTTTGAAGATTGTGCAAAGTAATTTTTATTTTTACAACAATATATAATAAATAGAAGGCATAACAATGCCGGTATAACCGTAGAAGAAAACGTTTTTTGTATGGATTAATATAGATGTAGCCTCTGTCTTCTCTTTTGCTATCCCTATATTCTCAGAACCATATTATAGACATTCAGTTTAAACCAAACTACTGATTTGTTGGGGTGTCTCCACATGTAACTGAGAGAGAGAGTAAATAAAAGCCGTGTGGTCTAAAAAGGGCATTCACTAGATTGCTACATGAGCCGATGTAGCTTCGTCCATGCTGTGTGAAATGATTTGATTTGGAACCCTCCTTTCCTCGTATCCCCCTTTCCCTCCTCTTCTTTTTTTCTCTCTCTCTCTCTTGCTCTCTCTCTCTCTACCCTCCTCCTTCTGTTGTCCCAAAAGCTTTACAAACATGCTGAAGAACAAGCAGCCGACAGTGAGTAGCATCCGGGCGACCATGCAGCAGCAGCACATGGCCAGTGCACGCAACCGCCGGCTCGCTCAGCAGATGGAAAACAGGCCCTCTGTGCAGGCTGCCCTGCAACACAAACAGGTAAGAGATACAATTCATAAAGATGACTTAAATGGCACATTCAGGTTATATAGATGAAGTCACAAATTGACTGATGGGTACATTGCAGGTACTTGTATATGAAAGCAAAATGTATTTAATATGTACAAAAAATAATACGTTTAGTCTGCAAGAATGTTAAATTTATCATGTAAATATGAAGTTCTTCAAACTCTAATAATAACGCTAGAGTTTACGTTACGTCAGATGAGCTGATTTGAAATCGTATAAGTTTGATCGCTTGACGAGAGCGAAACTCAAGTGCTCAGTCTGAGTGTTCAGCGAGTGAAAATATATCTATTCTAAACTTATTCTTAGCCTCTAACACACACACAGGCGAGTAAAATCGAAGCATTTATTAGCCAATGGCTAATGTTATATATTATTTAGTCGCCCAGAGTGAAATATACTTGCATATGCGAGTGATTTACTCGCAATGTAGAGGGTTGATGGTAAGAAATGTTTCTTGAGCAGCAACTGAAATATTAGAATGATTTCTGAAGGGTGTGATGCTGAAGACTGGAGTAATGGTGCTGAAAATTCAGCTTTGCCATTACAAGAATAAATTATATTTAGAAAATAAATTGTAATATAATTTCACAAATTTTTTTTTTTTTTAATCAAATTAAATTTTGGTGAGCCTAAGAGACTTTGAACATTTACCAACGGTTGTAGAGCCTGAAGCAGAGACTTGGGAAGAGCAACATCCAGGCCAGACTGGGTCGTCCCATCGGCTCGTTGATGCCGGGTGGCGGCAGAGGACGAGGTTTTCCCGGAGGATTGCGTGGAGCTGGACGAGGACTGCGAGGAAGAGTGAGAGGCGGTACCATGAGAGGAGCACTCTCTCTTAGAGGTGACAAACAGTCTTTAAATGATGCTACTTTTTTTTTTCCGTTTTTCAGTGCGCTGTCCTGCATTTATTTAATAAAAAGCCACACATCATATTTATACATGTATACAGGTTTGTTATAGTTCTAAATCTGAGGAAGAGATGCGTGCATTTTGCATGTTTTCAGTATAACTTTTCCTTGCTGTAAGTGTAGTCTCAACTTCTTAACGTCAAAAGAAATGTTATTTTGAAATTGTCAGTCATTGCTGATGATTTACAGTGGTAATGGTCTTCACAAGTTAAGCACCCTCCCTCTTAACTTTGCGATATGCTGATTGGGCTAATGCCATTTGTAGGGCTGGGTGGTATATATCGCGTTTGTATGATAGATGGGTATGTAGGGCTCCACAATAATGTCACAATATTTTTCAATAACGATGATATGATTTTTAAACCCATTTCCGATATTTCGATATACATTCAGAGCGCAGCCTTCAGAAAGAGCAGAACACGATTGGCTAGTTGCGTTATGATGTACACCACAGATACGCAGCTAGTGCTCAGCGGTAGATCCAACGCAGCCAGTTTTAGCTACAAAATTTAGTACCCTTGACCATGTGTGACTGAAAGAGCTTCCGCAAGTAAGGAGAAAGCAGAAGAAATGGTTGTTAAGAGAGGAAATACTAATTCAGTGGCGTGGAAGTGGTTCGGTTAAACTTGAAGTTGCTATTAAACTTCAGGTTTCAGTGTGCTGCAAAATGTGCCAGAGAGTGGTGCCGACTAGGGGTGTAACAATACATCAATATAGATCGAAAATAGCCTACAAATTGATACATGTAGGCTATTTATATATTTGTGGCACATTTGTTTTCAGCAAATCTGAGTGCTTTTCATTTTCTTTATCCTGGCTGAAGCACTTTTGTTTTAATCTATATATTACTTGCTATATTGTGATTATAAATTTTGGCCATATCGTCCAGCCCTAACAATATATCGTTTTTATACGAGCGCATCTGAAAAATAGCGGATTATGCAGAATGAGCTGATGCAGGGAAAGTGCATGATACAATTTGTCCTAAACATGTCACATGCTTTATATTAAGGGCTTCAAAATAACTGGTAAGATGTAGGCTTAGTTAGCATGTATAGTTTAAAGCAGCTTGCCCTGTCAGATGCTCTGAGAGATAGGCTGCTTGTGCTGACAGATAAATAGGCTACTTGAGGTGTTTAAATTGTGATGCTTTCCTCAGTGCATAACTTGCATTTCACAGGTATATATTCTCCATCTACAAATGTTAGAAAGTCGTGCAAATATGTCTTATGCTGTCAGGAGAGGACGAGCCTTTTGCAAGTGAATCTCCACTAAACTTCAGGCTTCTGTGAACGAGCATTCACGCCAAACAGATGGAGCGCAATAGAAAAGGAACACAATCATTCTGACTAAAGTATACATATTTCTAAAATATTTTTTAGATAAATGTGCCATATGTGGAATTTTAAGTGAAGTCATGAAAGTGACCATTATAATGGAGTAATCAAATATAGGCTAATATGTTTTTGTTTTTATTTTCATTTTTAGTTTAGTGAATTTTAAAAGTTTTTTTAGATTGTAAACCCTTTTTTGCACACAATATATTGCATAAGCCTACATTAGTCACTGTATTTGTTTATAGCCTTCAATGTCAACAACAATATCATTGGGCAGGATGTGAAATAAAAAAAATTAAAAAAAACCTTTTAATCCAAATAGGGAAAAACTTAAATACTGGAATATATACCGCATATCACCATTCAACCAAAAAATACAGAGATTTGAATATTTATTCTTGTCCATATCCTCCACCCCTAGCCATTTTATGGCTGTTAGGAGACCCCTAGTGTGCTACTAGATTTGTAGTTCCTTCCTGCACCTGTTGTGCAGCCTCTAGGTGGTGACAGGAGACAGCTGAGCCTGCTTTACTGTTCCCTTAAGCAGTGTAGATGATTTAAGAGTTTTTCATCTATAAAAGGGTTCCAGACTGCCACCAAATGGTCGCATTTTGTGACCATTTTTCCTGCAGGCGTGACAATTTAGTTGGAGTTTGACCACAACCAATCATACGTCGCATGGATATATTTGTGGCAATAGCCAACAACACATTGTATGGGTCAAAATTATTGAATTCATGTTCCAATGTAAATGTATCAAATAATAATGCATTTTAGTAATATGCGTTGCTAAGTACTTAATTTGGACAACTTTAAAGGTGATTTTCTTAATATTTAGATTCCAGATTTTCAAATAGTTGTATCTCGGACAAATATTGTCCTATCCTAACCATACATCAATGGAAAGCTTATTTATTCAGCTTTCAGATGATCTATAAAACTCAATTTCCAAAAAGGTACCCTTGTGACTGGTTTTGTGGTTCAGGGTCACATATTTAAATGTTTATGGTTAGGGTCATATATAAAACAAAAAGTTTCAAGATGTAGGAAAACTCACTTATTTAAAAACAAAAAAGATTAAAATTAGACATTTTAAATTGTAACCAGTACCAGCACTTATTAGCCATTTCCACTCCCTATATATTTATTTATTTTACACGTCAGCAGAGCATGAGTAGAACTTGTTTTGTCACTGCCCATATCAATGATTGAGAGCATTCACATTGGAAGCGTGACAGCCGACCCTCTCATGGTGCATGTCCACTGGCCCAGAACAGATCGAGGAGCATTTCAAGTCATTCCTATGGAAGTTCATAGGAATGAATTGGAAATGCTCACTCCACACCAGTGGATACCGATCATTCATTAATCTGGGCAGCGGCAAAACGCACTGTTCACACTCCACTGATGCTTGCGATGTGAAACAGACACAGCAGAATCGTGGTCGTTCAGGAATAAGGTTACGTGGGTATTTGAATCGAGATGGTGTTCTTTTAGCGATTTTAATCGTGCAGCTCTAGTCTACACTGTGTACATTTAATATAATTAATCTTTGTTAAACCTAAGTGTTTTTTTTTTGGTCTGTCTTTTGTTGTTTTATTAACATCATTTAATGACAGAGCATGTATATTAGGCTGCTCACACTTTAAGACCTTGTACAAATACAGTAAAAATGATACACATCTATTTTCATGAGTTTAATTCAGCTAGATTCAGCCCTGTAGAAATAGTGATCGCCCAGCATCACATCACATCACAGTCTATGCTGAAATTTGTTGTGCAGCCCTACCTTTAAATCAGTTTTTAAATTCTTTTATAGTGTTTGAACTTGTTACTTGCCAAGAATATATCCATGGAAGCTGACATGGCATTAAAACACCAACCACTGCAAGCACTCCCTTGTGCATTCTTGAAGTATTTTTCCCATTCATTTAGTGAAACGATTGTTTTTATTTTCTAGGTGCAGGTCAGATGAGAGGTAGGGGAGGTCCTGGACGTATCGGTCTCCGTCGAGGTATGCGTCAGCGTGGAGGAGCTACAGGACGAGGAGCTTTTGGTGGCCGAGGTGCAGCTCGTGGAGCAGCTGGAGGAAGAGGTATGCTGTTCAATTGTTATAATAATATTGCCTAAACATTTAAAAGTTAAATACAAATTTTTGCCAGTTAGTGTTTTCTGTATTGTTTTTGCGTGCTTAAGTGTTTGTCTCAATGGTTCTCTTTTAGGCCGTGGGGGTCTGAGAGGTCGCGGAGGGTTTGCTGGAAGAGGTCGTGGACGCGGCAGAGGCCGAGGAGCAGGTCGTCCCATCGTCACACGTGAGCAGTTGGACAACCAGCTTGATGCTTACATGTCCAAGACCAAGGGCCATCTGGATGCTGAGTTGGATGCATATATGGCCCAGGCAGACCCTGAGAGCATGGAGTAACCACAGCTGAACTGAGAGAGAGCAGCTCTCCAAAGATCTGCAGATAATAGACTGACTGACAACATACAGAACCATTAAAGCTGTTGCTCTTGGACACTCCCTGATGAGACATTTAAACTTGAAGTTTGTACAAAGTTATGTATCCATCCCAGTTATGTTCAAACATTTGAGTCGCTACTTGCATTTCCTAAACGGAATGCTGTACCCTCCATAAAGCCTCAACAATTTATGGTTCTAAAACACAGGTCCTCTTAAAAAGGTTTTGGCCGTGAAGTGAAGGGAAAAAAAATGTTTTCCATTTAACTATAATAATAGAGATTGTACTTGATGTGCTATTAGTTGGCCAAAATTCTGAAAATGATCCAATGTATGAGGAACTGTGAACTAACCAGTGACATTTAATTGTCTGGTGGTAAAACATGGTTTATATAGATAAACTGTGTAATTACCGTAATGTTCTACAAATGTCATTTATCTTTTATTATTGTATTTTTTATTACATTTTAAAAAGTAGAACTTTTACTCCGTATACAACATCTTGATAATGTCTTTTTTTTTTTTTTTTTTTTTTTTTTTTTTTGTCAATGTTTTTAAAGTATATTGTAACCCACAACCCTTTTTTTTTTTTTTTTTTTTTTTTTTTTTTTTTGGCTTTAAATAAATCTTGGCCAATGAGACCTATGTTCTTGCAGTGACTTCCCAAACAATATTAACGTCTAGGCATGGAACCAGTTGGAATCTTTTATGAAATCGTCTAAAAACCTTCAGTATCTCCACTAGATGGAGGTAAAAAGCTGTGGGTCTGGTGGTGTTTTTTTTTTTACCATCTTCAAAGCATTTAATTAGATGCTTCTGGGGATGTATGTGCATGTACAATGAGTAATGAAAACCGGGTTATTTGTATTTGGGTGGCCCAAGTGTCTACCTCTGTTCAGTGGCTTCAATATACAGTACAAACATGAGATCAGATCTTGCAACCAAAATGTTGAATCTAAATCATTAATTAGAAAATAGTCTTTATGCTTTTTTTTTTTAATTTAATTTTTTAATGATTTTAGAGATCCTGTATGAGAAATTTCAACTAAACATACTTAAGTTATTTGGTCATCTGTATTAAGGATTTCCAATTAAATTATTTGTAAATAAATTAACTTAAAATATTTACAGTGTAATCAGTACTGTGAAATATTCTGCTAAATTAAAGCTACAGTCCGTAATTTTTTTTTGGTTAAAAATGATCCAAAATCAATTTGAACAAGTACATAAACAGCCAGTGTCTGATTCACAATGGTAAGCTTATAAAAATGTGTTATTTCAGTGATACTTGTGGATTTCCGTGGGAAATTTGAGCATGTTTTTGCGTCATTACATCACGTCTGTGTATACATAAAGGAGAAGTCCGGCTAGTAGTAGTATCGCATGTGAGGATGCTGCAGGTGGCGGATCATTTATAGCCTTTTCTCAGCAGCTGGAATAATTAAATTTATTTTGATAGCGGATATAATCCAGAAAGTTCCAAACGACAATCATCAGTGACAAGATTCATCTGTAGTCAAAAGCAAAAGATTAGATTAAAGAAATTGAAATCTACAGGTAACGCTAAAACACAGTGCTGATGTTATTAACATTAACAATTTGAGTAGAAAGTATAACAATAATAATTAGCATGGTTTGATTTGATATGAGCTAATTGATCGTTATATTAAATCACCATTGGTAGCGCGAATAATTGTAATGCTTTTTTTTTTTTTTTTTTTCTCAGTTGATCTTATTTTGGTTATACTTCCAAGACGTAGAATCTGTGATTCCGAAGTACAGTGTCCACACCGGTGCGGTGAATGAATGGCAGCCACACATACTCCTCAAAACAGATTCATCCACACTGAGGAGCCTCCGATGCACAACCCACGTAAAGACGATAATTCCGCAGATAACTACAATTGCCGGTTTCAAACAGAGATGGCGACAAAGGCAAAACTTACAGACTGCAGCTTTAACACACACACACACACACACACACATATATATATATCTTAATTTGAAGGGCTGTCTGGCCCTTACCCCTTCACTACAAAACGAAGGGGTAGGGAAAAGGGAAGGGCTAAGGGGTAGAAATGGGATTGGGCCAAAGTCTTAGTCCAGCTCCTCCTCTCTGTAGGGTCAATGGGGTTGGAATTGTCCAGCTCCACCTCTCTGGACGTCTAATGGGGTGGAGGGATAGAGTTGTGGGTAGGGTTAGGGTGTTGATATTCTAACGCCTCCCTGGAGGTCTAGCAAGGAGGAGCTAGACGTAAGCGCATCCCATTTGCTCTGCAGGGAGCAGCTTCAAACGGAACTGACGTTTCGGGGGGGTTACGTTGACTGCGCACCATGGCAACGTTCTTATGCGCTCGCCTCAGTGTCCAGATCGAAGCAGCTGCGCTGTCACTGTCAGAGATTGCGCGCGCTCAGATCTTACAAGCGGATATTTGCAAACTACAGCATTACTTTGTGCTGGACGTATGCAAGATATTATCAACGCATCACTGGATATTCGTCGTGTCGTTTGGGAACTTCGTTATTTTAAATAAAAACATTTGCTTTACGAGTGAAAAGTTGAGACTTCACAGCGCGAGCGAGATGATGCTTGAATCGATTGAAGTTACAGGTGAGTCTGTCAGTATTCGCTAATGTCAATGTTTTTCATTGGATTTCAAAGTCACCTACTGCTTTAGGGAACTGAAATGCATTTTTTATTAAAATGTGATTACTTGGAATTAATTGCAGGGACACAGGGAATTTAAAGGAACCGATTTCATACATTTACTAAAATTACTGACACACCAGTTACTTAAAAATAATTGCAAAAAATAGTTATGAGAAAAGGGTGTTTATCACTTTTTTTGTGTCTAATTCACTGACGTTTCAATTTCACTTATGCGTGCTACATCAGCCAATGAAGCCCCACAGAACACACACAGACATTTTTGCTTTCTTGACTAGTTTGGCTCTCTGATGCTGAGGCAGTGGTCCTTCTACTTCAGGTCACCTGCCAGAGCTGCTCTCTGATGAGGCATGGATCACTTTGCAGAGGCATGTGCCATTGTGTGCCACAGAGTTGCCTGACATAACTGATATATGTATCCTTAAAGGGATAGTTCACCCAAAAATGAAAATTAGCCTATGATTTACTCACCCTCAAACCATCCAAGGTGTATGACATTCTTCTTTCAGATGAATACAATCAGAGTTATATTAAGAAATGTCCTGGCTAATCCAAGCTTTATAATGGCAGTGAACGGCAGCCCAAAATTTGAAGCTCAAAAAAGTGCATCCATCCATTATAAAAGTAATCCATACGGCTCCAGGGGGTTAATAAAGGCCTCCTGGAGCTGTGTGGATTACTTTTATAATGGATGGATGCACTTAAAAAAAAAAATTCTATCCTCCTGAGATGGAGTAACAAACAGTTTAAATGTTTACATTTAATGATTTAGACAAAGCGACAAATTAAAACCTGTATCATTGAATGCAGTCAGGGCATGATTGTCCAGCAGTACCTGTCATGCTGAATGGGAAATAGCCTAGCATTTGTCTTATAGGATTAACCTGGTCTATGAAATCAACTCACCAGACAGTGAAAGACCTGCTTACAACAAGATTAATTTCACTATGCTGTTCGGATCTGTTTCTCACCTTTTGCCCTAAGTGGGCAAAGGAGATTTTATTTCCAGGGAAATGGGGACACAACACTGATCTGACAATGGTGAGACTGGTCTCAAATTCAAGAGTAGCTGTATTTCCTTTACTTGAAATTCCACCTGGTGCTCTCTGCTCTCCCCTCATAATATATTTCACAGTACAAGAGGCTGTGATACTGTGAATATAGTAACAACTAAACCATTGCTAGGCACAACCAAGATTCACAATGTAGTATTTTTGTAGTACTCGAAAAAGTTCTCTATCAGCCCACACCCCAGGTAGTCTTCCATGCTCCTTACATCACCATTGGCGGAACTGCTGGGACAGAATTGAAAACAGTTCATCACTTCAACTACTTGGGAAGCATCATTTCCATGGATGCCGTGGTCAACAAAGAGATTGACAATAGACTGGCAAAGGCCAACAGTGCAATTTGGCTGACTGTACAAAAGAGTCTGGAATATCAAGCACCTGAAGAAGAGTACTGTCTCCAAATCATCCTTAACATCCCCTGGTTCGATTTTGTTTATAAATACCGAAATCTATTAACCGGCGGAATTCTCCAGCATCAAGGCCATGCAGCTGTGCTGGGCAGGTCATAGCTCCAGGATGGAGGACTATCGCCTACCCAAGTTGCTGTACGGTGAACTTGCTACTGGTCATTGTGACAAAAGAGCACCAATGAAGAGGTTTAAAGACGCGTGTCCAATTGACCACCACTAATGGTCTACGTTAGCCTGCGATCAGGTAGCCTGGAGGCACCAGTGATTCGAACAAATGTACGCACAAAAAAACTCTTTTCCAGATATGAAATTTATAAATTGCAAATGATCTTGAAATTGTGCGCAGCTGAATATTTTCAGATCTCCACCTTGTAAATGCCGCCTAATTAACGTCATTCACATATAAAAGAGCACCAGTCAGCGTCCAAATCCTTTACTTGAGAATGGCGAGCAGCAAGAATTGCTTACATTTTCAAATACCTGCAGTAATCCAACTCTCTGCCACAAGGAAAAGTGTGTACTTCTGCTTAGACCCTGATGTGCGCTAAGCACTTTTCCACGTCAAAGACCATTTCTATAAATTTGAATGTTTGCGTGGATTTTAGCGCGCACACACTCTAAGTTTAAATCTGTGCGTACGCACATTACATTAATAAGGCCCCAGATTTGCATGGTCTTGGTCTTGTCACTGACACTGGAGCATTTGGACTTCGTATGTGACCCTCTTCTGTTCTCGGACTTGACTCGGATGTGATCGTATGTGACCCTCTTTTGGTTACGTACTTGACTCGAACGAGGCTCTCTTTTTGTCTTGGTCTTTACTCTGACAATACAATGTGTGCCTCGAACTTGACAGACATGACCCTCTTGTGGTCTCAGCCATGACTCGGACGTGTCAACTCTTCTGACCTTGGACTTGACTCAGATGCAAGCCTCTTTTGGTCTCGGTCTTCTTTTGGATGCTCTGTCTTGACTCGGATGTGACCCTCTTGTTGTCTCGTTTTTGACTATGACTTAACGTTACTCAAGTTTCTGCCTGGACTTGAATGAGCTGGTCTCAACTACATAACTGAAATATATTCAATATAATATTTTTGCACATCCTTGAGTATATATTGTATATGTATATCGTTTTTTATATGGTTTCTAGAAAATAAAAATATCAAAGAAGCATGACCCACATATGTTTATTTCTTCAAGCCTGTTATGCCATATTGTCAAAGAGCCAATAGAGAATTGAGTAGACTATTGTAGTATTCCATTTTGTGATATTTCCTTCCAGAACTACTCCATTGGCCAGGACTGGAAACATCTAAGAGTTGTGTCCTGAGCCCCATGGAGAAGCCTGTGAGCCCCAGTCAGCTGCATCTGGAGCACATATCCTCTGGTGTTCTAAAGGACCTGTTTAACACGAGCACCAGCAGTTACAACACACTGCTGCAGAAAGAGTCAGATGCTCAGGAGTGCCCTAATAGCTCCTCCTACAAGTGCCCCAAAAGAGTCTCCACGGCAACGCATCGCAACAGATCCCTGCCGACCCTTGCGCCTCTCACAATGAGTGGGCTGGCTTTTGGTTGCAGAGACACCAGGCACGCACAATCTGTGTTCTCCTGTTTCTCAACCAACAGTTCCAAGCAAATGAACAGCGTCACTGTGCTGGGCAG
The DNA here is from genome assembly GCA_018749465.1 of Paracanthobrama guichenoti. Lineage (NCBI taxonomy): Eukaryota > Metazoa > Chordata > Actinopteri > Cypriniformes > Gobionidae > Paracanthobrama > Paracanthobrama guichenoti. Next base: position 20,132,132 of record CM031961.1, on the reverse strand, counting down.
TGCCATCCGTCTGTCCCCCTGCCCCATCCCCAGGCCCAAAAACAGCTGCTTGGCCGGCACAAAACTCCCGCAGCTTTCCAGAGTGCTCCCTACTGCACGTGATGGAGAGAACTCAATCAAGAAGCTGTGCATTCTCACTGCCATAAAGCCATTCAACGTGGAGAAGGAGAAGGCCAGGTTTTTCAAATCAGACTTTAAATACAACCCTCAGTTTGAGTACAGCAATCCTCTGCCTCCACAAGTACTAGCAAAGCACAGCAACGCTTCAGACCGCTTCCTCACACAGGTATGTGCCCATATTCTCATAAATATCATATTAAGAGACTTTTTCATATAAAAAAAGACACTTTTGCTTATTGTAACCTGTGGTATTTCATCATAATCTAGTCACAAGATTTCCCCATGCAGATTCTGCATTTCGGGTTCAAGTCACACATTTGCCACGTTGACCAACAGAAAGCTGCTTGGCATAAAAGGGACTTCTGTGTAAGCTGTGCTTAATGCATCACTACACAATGGGCCTTTTTATCCACAAAATGTTGGTGAGATTTCACTAATTTGACCGTTCCTTTATATACTCAAGCGTGCAAACAAATGCTTGCCAATGCCTCAAGGGGTCAATAACATTTTCTTCAAATGTTTTCCTTCTGTGTTGACCAGCAAGAATGCAAATCATACTAGTGTTGCATTATGATTGCATTTTGAAACATGTCAGTAAAATAGCTTACATGCAAATTGAGATGAAACCTATAAGCACTGCTATTATGTCAAATGGTTTTATTGTTATTTATTGCTCACTTTGCTTTAAAGGGTTAGTTCACCAAAAAATGAAAATTCTGTCATTAATTCCTCACCCTCATGTCGTTTCAAACCAGCATGACCTTTGTTCATCTTCAGAACACAAATGAAGATATTTTTGATGAAATCTGAGAGCTTTCTGACCCCCCATATAGACAGCAGAGTTATTACCATTTTCAAAGCCCAGAAAGGTAGGAAAAGACATTGTTAAAATAGTCCATGTGAGTACAGTGGTTCAACCTTAATGTTATGAAGTGAGAAGAAATAGTTGAATAAAGTCATTATTTTTGTGCACAAAAAGTATTCTCATCGCTTCATAACATTAAGGTTGAACCACTGTAGTCACATGAACTATTTTAACGATGTCTTTACCACCTTTCTAGGCCTTGAAAGTGGTAATAATGTTGCAGTCTATCGGGGGTCAGAAAGCTCTTGGATTTCTTAATATCTTCATTTGTGTTATGAAGATAAACAAAGGTCTTAAGGGTTTGGAACGACATGAGGGTGAGGAATTGATGACAGAATTTTCATTTTTGGGTGAACTAACACTTTAAGAAGTATTTGGGAGAGAATTAGCAGATGGACATAAGGACTCTGCCATGTTTGTCTGAGATCTCTGAGCTGACCTTGCCTGAACTTGGTTAAAGTGCTGTAGTGAGTGCCAAGTCACAGCAAATCTGCCATCAAGGTCTTTATTTCATTCTCTCCCACGATCTGCCGCATTTAGCACTTGCATTCATTTCCCCTCATCCTTTTATGCTGATATATTCAGTAAGGCTTTTGTGCTAGTTACTCTCATTAACATCACATCCCGTAAAATCACAGTCCTATAAATGATATTAAATGGAATTACTCCTGAAAATAAACTTTTTGACTCTTTAGTTCTGTACTATAAACCTGGGTTAAGTTAGAAACAGGTGCATTACCTTTATAGCTGCGTCTGAGGCTGAGATCCAGCAGCTCAAAAGCAATATGCTTCATTTGCATTGCCAACAACACAATCCGACTAATAAACCTCTTCGAAGGATAAAGAGTTAATTAATTCAATTTAATTCAGTTTCCTGCTAGCTATTAACACAGCCAACACAACACTGGGAGAGGAGTTTGGAAAGGGGTTACAGAGCAGATAATGATTAAAGGGGGGTAACACACAGTTTCAGCCAATCTTATGTTAATCTTAAGTACCTACAGAGTAGCAGTGCATCCTTCATATCTCAAAAAAGTCTTTAGTTTTATTAGATTTATAAAAGACCGATAAGCTGTACCGGCTCTTTCCAAAAACAGCCAAACTCGTGGAGGAGTGCAGTGGGCGGAGCTAAAGAGACACATACGCACACACACACACCTATGACAAACATGCACACACAATACATTCGTGGCATTATCCCTCCCTGGATAACTTTCTATTCACTGTACGTTCGTGTTATTTACATCACATGCACTTACGCATTGACTGCCAACAAAAACACGGACATTTGACGCAGTTTTGACTCGTATCCTGGAACAAACAAATGCACTTGCAGAACTCCGTTGCTTCTCCGGAAAAACAAACTGCATCCACTGTTTCCTTAACACTGGGATATTTGGGAAGCTGAACAAGGTTATCTTTCCCTCACAACCAGAAACACACTTCTTTAGTGATATTGTTGATGTTGTTGTCTAAAAACAAAGTGCTGCCGACAGCTCCCGTAACCCAAACGAAGCACGTTGATATACACACTCTTCCTGGAGAAGTGCCCGTACAAGGAATTCCACCCGTTTTTACGTAATGCATGGCCATATTCGAATCCGGAAGGAGTGTATTTGGCACAGAAAGTCCAACTACTTTTTTTAAAATTTTGACCATGTTTAGCATGAGCATCCAACTCTTTAACAGTTTAAATAAGTCAGAATGCATGAAAAAGCACCCCCCAATAAAGTATAGTAGCATATAGTGGGGCTGTATTAGAGCTTTGTGTGCTGGAGCAGAGGATGAATAGTAATTTCAGACCATTACCTTGATTGTCTCAGAGTGCTGAGCTCACTGTGGATCACCCTAAGGCATATCCTGACGGAAATCAGTTCTCATAAACCCACACACAGCACCAGAGCCCCAACTGTGGCCTAGTTATTTACTGAGGTCTATACATTCATGACATAACAATTGAGCATTATATTGCGTCATTCTTCTGCAAGCATGTCTTATTCCACTTATGCAGCCAGTGTTTCAATCCAAAGCACAAACAGCTGAGTCCCAAATATCAGTCTATAATTCTAAAAGCTAAAAAGGAACCTGATTTACTTAGGCTCACTTACTACAAAAAGGTACATACTATGCTTATAATGGATATTATTGATATAATAGAAAATGGATATTATTGATATAACCTTGAATACAAGACTGTTTAACTCATTGTTTCACAAATTCTTTTACTCAAAATATTATCCAACACAACATTCAAAAGCCCCCTCTATATACACTGTAATATTTCGAGATATTTCCGGTACTTCTGCTGTAACTATGACAAATCTGTCCATTTCTTTCATGATGTATCAAATGAATGTAATTAATTGCACCTAACATTAAAGGTTTTGATATATTTTTATATTGTAATATTTGAATCAATACATTAATGTAGAAACGACGAAGACAGTAGCCTATATTTAAAATATTTGTTTAATGGCATCTTTTTTGAATGTAAGCCAGTATCACTGATAAATATACTGCTACTGATGTCTCTATGAAGTAGATTTTTTCCCCCTCAATTTTAGCCATTATTAATTCAGCATTACAGTATAATTAAAAGCTATCAACTTTAACATTTATTAGGCTGAATTAGAATTTAAAACAATTTTCACATCTTACAGTCTTACCTGTTGTAATAAATGCCACATTTAAATGTACCCTTCAATATATCAGAGCTATTTTTTTTTTCTTTTGGCCCAGTCAGACCAGTTCAGTTTTTTACTTGCCCTGCCAAAATGCACAAAAAGTTTTCGGAAACAGTGCTTTAAGATTTTCAGGTAGGTCTAACAGGTCTAACATAGTTGAATAAAGTTATCAAATACTTAAGTCTTCACTGCATAAATTATAAATTAAATATAGATTAATCCTTATTAAAGCTACAAAAGTTATTCAGTCAAGAGCAGTGAGTGATTTTCTCTTTTTCTTTTGTTCTTTGATTATCCTTAATGACAAACAGCAGCAAGTTTTATTATGCTGCTGTCACTTTAAGCGTCACATGCGTTAACATTAATTTTGATAGCACTAATTTAGATTAAAGTTATATTTAAAATTCATTAATTTAAATACTTTTAAGGCATCTTGTGGCCCCTTAAAGTCTCCTAGTTGGCCCCAGCCCCCTGCTACATTTCTGAAGGCAATATTTTAGTAATTAGTGGCAACATTATATAGTAATATATGTTAAATATATTAACGCTTAAATTTTTTTTTTTTCCCAAATAATTTGAATTTATGTAAAGTAAATCATTTACATTAGAATCACTTCTCAAAATGACAAGGGGATGCCTGTTTTGTAACAGCATGACCTCTGGCATAGACAGGAAACCATTTAAACCATCAATGAGGCCTTGCTTTTGCTGAATTTATCTTTGTTATATAAAAATGTTATATAAGTTCTCTCCTATTACCCATCACTGAGTGCTTGCTGATGTCTCAGGCTGTGAGGATCATGGAGTTGGCCCTACAGAAGTACGGCTCCTATGAGAAGTTTGAGCAGGCTACAGGGGAAATCTCTCACCAAGAGCCGCATCTGGTACCACGTCAAAAATACATGGAGAAGGAAGGATGCATAGGAGAGGTGAGAGAGTGAGATAAATAGAAAGAAACGTTTAGATGGATTTTATATAAATTTATTCATTTATTTTAACTTGAAAAATAAAAAAATTAGAACAAAAAAAAACCTATAGCAAAATATTACACAATTTATTGACATATTAACATATTTACTGACACATCGCTTGAGATTTACTGATATAAATATTTATAATTAAATTTATTTGGAGTTCTTTTTATTGCACAAAGCCTAAAATGTGTTTAATATCAATATTAGTAAGGATAGTATGATCTCTGTATAATATCATATCTCTGTCTTTAAATGCAAGATATTTAAAGTGTACCTAAAGTATACTTGCAATAGTTCCACTTTAGCACAATCAAATATACTTGTATACTTTAGTTGGACCTTAGCACACAATTAGTTCCAATTTAGCAGACTTTAAGTATATCAATTTAGTATAGCAAAAGTACAATTGCAGGGTATTTATATTAAATACATAGATATGTAAATGTATTTGTAGTATACTTGGCATAAAATGAATGTATTTCAAATGTATTTAGTATATTTATTTTTCACTAGGAATATACACTAATGTTCAAAAGCTTGGGGTCAGTAATTTACACAAGTTCACTTATGTTCATTTGATCGAAGTACACTAAAATTGTAAAATATAATTAAAATGAAAAATAACTTCTATTTTTATATGATTTCACATGATCGTTCAGAAATTATTCTAATATGCTGATTTGCTGATCAAAACAGTTACTATTATATTTTTGTGGAATTTTTCTTTGATGAATAAAAAGTTCAAAAGGACAGCATTTATTTGAAAGAAAATCTTTTGGAACATTTTTAAATGTATTTACTGTCACTTTTGATCAATTTAACGCATCCTTGCTGAATAAAAGTATGAATTTCTTTCAAAACCATACTTACTGACATACAACCATCTTACTGACCCTAATATTTTGAACAGTAGTGTAGATTATTGATTTTTTTTTTTTTTTTTTCTTGTCTTGACAGCTCTATGAAGTTTAAATCGAGAAATGTCTCTCTCTCTCTCTCTCTCTCTCTGTAGATTGTGGTTCATCTTACTGATGACCTCCTGTCCAGAGCGTCTATGACTGTGGTGAACAGCAAACCTACACTCACCATTAACATCTCTACTGCTAGAGAACAGTGGTTGGAGGGGATGCTGAGGCATGAAATCGGTGTGTGTTTGTCTGTATGTATAAGCATCTGATAGTCAGTTGAGGCTCATATTAAATAACTGAATAGAATAGTGGGACCCATTCAAGACTTTCATGATCTATCACACTTAATTGTGTTCTGTACTTTGGATCGTGTCTCGGTCGCCCCATGAAAATCAGCCATCCGTGTCGGCAACAGCTTGTGTTCCTGCTGTCAGGGACTATTACACCCAGAGCGTATCAGAGCTCAGTGTCAGGACCACAGTAATTACACTCCCACGCTGTGTGTTCTCTTTCTCCTTCACTTTCTCTACACAGAATTCAGGGGTTGGCTGCTGGAGACATGGCCTAGGGGTTTGCACTGTTTGTAATGTTTTTGTAAAGACATTTTCAATTAGTCACAAGAGAGTCACAAGAGAGTCCCACAAGAGAGAAAGTGTGCTTAATTGTATTGAATGTGCACTTGTAGTGTACCTAAAATCTTAAATGTATACTTTAAAAAAAACTGTACTTGCAGATAATATAATATTGTTAAAATAAAATAATCAAAATCAAATCAAATCACCTTTATTTATATAGCGCTTTTAACAAGTCCAATTGTTTCAAAGCAGCTTCACATTGTTAAAAGTAAAATAATGCAACAGAATTTGTACAGCCGTTCTGGTGAAACGGTGATGTTATCCAGCTAATTTCAAGTATCATATAGCGTCAATGCGGGCAGATCGGTAATATAGAAGAAATTTAGGTGTCCCCAACTGAGCAAGCCAAAAGCTAGAGGCAACGGTGGCAAGGAACCAAAACTCCTTCAGGGTCAGAATGGAGAAAAAAACCTTGGGAAAAACCAGGCTCAGTCGGGGTGCCAGTTCTCCTCTGGCCGACGAACAAACAGTGTATGATTATAATTCTGGCAACATAGCAGGTCTTAATTCATATTAGGCAAATTGATATTTGTTAGATTATTCGAGAGATTGGAGTCGTCACGCCGAAGACGGGTTTAATGAGGATGTCGTGTCGATGCAGCATTTACGGGGGGAGTTTATTTGACATGTTCTCTGCAGACACTTCAGGGATGCGTTGGTCATGTCCAGGCGCTGGTCCACCATCTGATCTGGATACGGCCTGGATCTGGCTGACTGCAGTAAACCTCGGTGTAAACAGAGAGACTAACATTAGCGTAGATGCCATTCTTCTTATGATGTAACGAGTACATCAGGTGTTATGGGAAGTGTTCCCGGTTCCGGCTGACCTAGTTAATGCAGCCTGACAATCATTTACTGATTTGAGTAATAGAAATTGATAATGTTTTATGTGTAAGCCATAGTAAAGAGATGCGTTTTTAGTCTAGATTTAAACTGACAGAGTGTGTCTGCTTCCCGAACAATGCTAGGAAGACTGTTCCAAAGTTTAGGCGCTAAATAGGAAAAGGATCGACCGCCTGCAGTTGATTTTGATATTCTAGGTATTATCAACTGGCCAGAGTTTTGAGACCGCAATAGACGTGATGGAGTATAATGCGTTAAGAGTTCGCTCAAGTACTGGGGAGCTAAACCATTTAGTGCTTTGTAAGTAATAAGCAAGATTTTAAAATTTATTCGATGTTTAATAGGGAGCCAATGAAGTGTTGACAGAACCGGGCTAATATGGTCATACTTCCTTGTTCTAGTAAGAGCTCGAGCTGCTGCGTTTTGGACCAGCTGGAGTTTGTTTATTAAGTGAGCAGGGCAACCACCCAGTAAAGCATTACAGTAATCTAGCCTTGAGGTCATGAACGCATGAATTAACTGTTCAGCATTTTGCATCGAAAGGATGTGCCGTAATTTAGATATATTTTAAGATGGTAGAATGCAGTTTTACAGATGTTAGAAACGTGGCTTTCAAATGAAAGATTGGTATCAAAGAGCACACCCAGGTTCCTAACTGACGACGAGGACTTGACAGAGCAGCCATCGAGTGTTAGACAGTATTCTAGGTTACTACTTGCAGAGTTTTTTTGTCCAATAATTAAAAATTCATTTTTTCTGAATTAAGTTGCAGGAAATTACTAGACATCCAATGTTTTATATCAGCTATGCATTCCGTTAATCTTGTGAATTGGTAAGTTTCATCAGGGCGTGAAGAAATATAGAGCTGAGTATCGTCAGCATAACAGTGAAAACTAATGCCATGCTTCCTAATGATATCTCCCAGTGGTAGCATGTACAGGGTGACACTTAAAATAACACTTAAAGGGTTAGTTCACCCAAAAATGAAAATTCTGTCATCATTTACTATACCTTAAAGGGTTAGTTCACCCAAAAATGAAAATTCTGTCATTAATCACTTACCCTCATGTCGTTCGACACCCGTAAGACCTTTGTTCATCTTCGGAACATAAATTAAGATATTTTTGTTGAAATCCGATGGCTCAGAAAGGCCTCCATTGGCAGCAATGTCATTTCCTCTCTCAAGACTAATACTAAAACAATTTTAGACTAGTACCTCATAAAAGGTACTAAAGACGTCGTTACAAAATCCATCTCACTACAGTGGTTCTACAATAAGTTTATGAAGTGACGAGAATAGTTTTGGTGCGCAAAAAAAACCCCTAAATAACGACTTGTATAGTGATGGCCGATTTCAAAACACTGCTTCCCCACCGGTGGGGGGGTGGGTCACACTGGTTGGTTCTCGTGGACCTCTGCATCATTTCGTGGTCTGCCTGGCGGGTGGGCCATTTCACGCAGATGCTCAGGTTGCCTCTTTTTCAAGTGTGGGAAGGGTGGTGATGCTACACACTTCTGGGAGGTCCGACACATCTGGTAGTTTTGAATTGTGTGGAAGTGGACGGATGATGGGTGGGATTGGTAGCCGGGACCTGTGTTTTCAATTGAAACACTGTTATACTACCAGTCACAATTGTGACCGTTAACAAATGTACACCTCTTACGAGCAAAATATATATGCAGGAGTATAATTCTCAAAATGTACCAGTAGTAGACCCTTTAAAGAATATATATACAAAATATGATAGTTCTGTCTATTAAATAAGGTGTTTTACTTCCTTCTTTTTGTAGTAGTCTGGGGAAGACATCTTCGTCTAGATGTGCAAGCAGGAATTAAACTGATCTGGTCATGTGACCTCTCACACTAGTCACATGACATCGATACATTTTAATTAAGACAATCTATTTTTTCATTTAAAAGTTTAATTTCTTGCCCAAAGCCAACAACAACACTTTTAGAGCTTTCAGAATAAAAAAAAAAAATACACGGTCACAATTGTGACCAGTGGGATTAATCATGATATTTGTTGGAAAAATAAGTAATACAAACAGTAATCGATCACAAAACCATGGTTCACTTTCCTAAGGAGCGGTGAACCGTCTTACAAAATCGAGAGCTCACAAAAGCTACAGTAAACTACATCAAAACTGTAATGTTAGTTAGCAGGCGAGTAGAGGCAAAGCTTTGCCCTTTGTTCACATCGTAGCAACAACATAAAACTGTTAATAGAAAATGCAACTACAAATAATAAGACTGTGATCCACAAACAACAGATTGTCCCGACAAAGTGGGAACTGCTCCATTTCAGGAGAAGCTTTTGTGCATAGCCTGCATTATACTCTCTTAGGCTCTGGAAGCTGTTCTCTGTCAAATGTGCAGCACACAGATAAACGTTGGGGTCATAATGTTCAGGAACAGTCTAAGTTCGTCAGCCTTAGGAAGGTCAAACAAATGAGTTTTGTAAATGTGAATAAAAACACAGCGACAACACTGTCTTCTCTAATCAGCTCAACCAGGCCTCGTCCCCTTTTTTGTGTATTCCGTGGGCGGAGAATATTTAAATGAGTAACATTGTGACTTCATAAGATCCGGAAAAATCGCATTGTAGTCCAAACAAGTCGTTTGTTGTAGTTCTTGGAAAGTGGATTCTGTTAAATATTATCTCCATTGGGTCAGCAGGGTCAGACAAAAACAGGTGACAAAGAAAAGACACGTTAACTGCAAAAGAATTAAGGTGAAGAATTAAGTGTCAAACCATCAGAAACCCTTTAGTCTCCAGCGCCACCATTTTCCAGAACTGCAACCTACCCGGAGTCTCCAGAAGTGCAAGGTGTCAGGATCTCAGAGACTTAAGTTAGGTAAAGAATCCTAAAAAAAATGACCCCCACTTAATAAGAATCACAAGCTGAAGTGTTGTAAAATACATGAAGGATGTTTTTCTATAGTCTTTATAGACAGATAGGTTGAGAGTGACTCTTTAAGGATCAGTACGTTTTGGGAGTTCATTTTTAGTCCATCCCCTATCCTGAAGTCCGTTTTGCAGAGATGGACTAAAAATTCTTCAAACAGTGGTACAAGAGGAAGTGGTGCTAGTCCTTCAAGAGTCACTCCCAAATCTGTCTATAAAGCCTATAAAAAAACAGTTTCTGAGATCCTGACACCTTGATCTAATCAATGAGCATTTCACTGTCCAATGGTCATGCCTTAACTGCAATTTCTAGTATTCATTAGTATTGTATCCTTCTCATGGGCATTTAATACATTTTGACTTTTCAGTCTGATTTAAATCTCTTTTTTGGCTCAGTTTATCTGTAAAAGAAAACGTGCCTAATAATTCTGCACACCTGAATATAAGGTGCTTATCATTTCCAGCATTCATGAACAATTATATATCACTTATAAATGATTAAATACAAAATTAATAGTAGTTATTAAGATCAATGTGGTTTGGAATTGGTAAAATGTGCCTGAAAAAAAAAATATGATGCCTAATAATTCTGCACGCACTGTACAAGTGCACATTTAATACAATCAAGCTTCTTTTTCACAACGCTAGAGAGCAATGAGCTTAATCTAGGATCTTGCTAACTATTAATTATTGATAGTTATCTTCATTTGATCTTTAATTTTGATAAAGTTACAGATTGTTCTGATTTGATTGGTAATGTAAACCTCTCATCTTTGGTTCAGGTACGCACTACTTCCGCGGCATCAACAACAGTCACCAGCCGTGGAGCATTGGCGGGGGCAGAAAGAAACATGGTCTGCGTCCCATCAACCCCACTGAGGAGGGTCTGGCAAGTATCCACAGCGTACTCTTCCGCAAGGACCCCACCCTGTGGCGCGCCGCCCTGCTCTACTACACCGTCTATCAGGCAAGCCGCATGTCCTTTTCACAGCTGTTTCACAACCTGGGCCGATTTGTCCACGACCCCAACACACGATGGGACTACTGTGTCCGAGCCAAACGAGGGCAGACGGACACAGCGCTTCCAGGTACCACGTCCTGATTCTCAGAAATATGAGCTTAATGACATCTCACAGAATTGTGTTTATACACTCACCTAAAGGATTATTAGGAACACCATACTAATACTGTGTTTGACCCCCTTTCACCTTCAGAACTGCCTTAATTCTACGTGGCATTGATTCAACAAGGTGCTGAAAGCATTCTTTAGAAATGTTGGTCCATATTGATAGGATAGCATCTTGCAGTTGATGGAGATGTGTGAGATGCACATCCAGGGCATGAAGCTCCTGTTCCACCACATCCCAAAGATGCTCTATTGGGTTGAGATCTGGTGACTGTGGGGGCCATTTTAGTACAGTGAACTCATTGTCATGTTCAAGAAACCAATTTGAAATGATTCGAGCTTTGTGACATGGTGCATTATCCTGCTGGAAGTAGCCATCAGAGAATGGGTACATGGTGGTCATAAAGGGATGGACATGATCAGAAACAATGCTCAGGTAGGCCGTGGCATTTAAACGGTGCCCAATTGGCACTAAGGGGCCTAAAGTGTGACAAGAAAACATCCCCCACACCATTACACCACCACCACCAGCCTGCACAGTGGTAACCAGGCATGATGGATCCATGTTCTCATTCTGTTTACGCCAAATTCTGACTCTACCATCTGAATGTCTCAACAGAAATCGAGACTCATCAGACCAGGCAACATTTTTCCTGTCTTCAACTGTCCAATTTTGGTGAGCTTGTGCAAATTGTAGCCTCTTTTTCCAATTTGTAGTGGAGATGAGTGGTACCCGGTGGGGTCTTCTGCTGTTGTAGCCCATCCGCCTCAAGGTTGTGCGTGTTGTGGCTTCACAAATGCTTTGCTGCATACCTCGGTTGTAACTATTTCAGTCAAAGTTGCTTCTATCAGCTTGAATCAGTCGGCCCATTCTCCTCTGACCTCTAGCATCAACAAGGCATTTTCGCCCACAGGACTGCCACATACTGGATGTTTTTCCCTTTTCACACCATTCTTTGTAAACCCTAGAAATGGTTGTGCGTGAAAATCCCAGTAACTGAGCAGATTGTGAAATACTCAGACCACCAACAACCATGCCACGCTCAAACTTGCTTAAATCACCTTTCTTTCCCATTCTGACATTCAGTTTGGAGTTCAGGAGATTGTCTTGACCAGGACCACACCCCTAAATGCATTGAAGCAACTGCCATGTGATTGGTTGATTAGATAATTGCATTAATGAGAAATTGAACAGGTGTTCCTAATAATCCTTTAGGTGAGTGTACATGTAAACAATAAAATATGTTTGCTATGAAGGTTGTTTCAGTAAGGACCAGGTTTATCTAGATGGCATCCTGAAGATCCTCAGACACAGAGACAAGATTGACTTCCAGCTGCTAATGGCTCTGGGAAAGGTTAGTTTGGAGTCAACATTCAAAACTAACCTTTAATGATTCAGATGAACAAAGCCCAACACACACTCAGAATGCAAAAAATCAACAGACATGTGTTTGTGTGTGTGGTTGTGCAGGTGTCCTATGAGGATGTGGAGCGTCTGAAGGGTCTGGCTCTGATGGAGCATGTGCGGATCCCTCACTTCCTGCAGGACCAAGCGCGCTACACAGAACAGCTTCATAAAATCATGGAGGTCAACCAGTTAACCGATGAGGAGCTGTGCACGCTTATTCCTGAACATGTGACTATTGACCTCCAGCACGGACGGTTGTGTTCTTAGGAAAGAGCTGGTGTGCTAATGGGTGAATCTTACGAAACCTGTCCAGGTCATATTTCACTTAAAGACAAAATAAAAAAATAAATGTATTTTTGTATTACTGTAATGTGAAAATTAATTATATTAAAGTAAAATAAAAAAAAAAAAAATATATATATATATATATATATATATATATATATATATATATATATATATATATATATATATATATATATATATATAAAGCAAAATTACATTTCTTAATAGTAGACATAACTTTCTCTCTAAATGTAATTTTTTTAACTTTCCTAATTTTATTTTATGGTGAAATGTGACCCTGACATGTTTTTAGGAGTTCACACTGAGGAGGATTGGAAAATAAAGTGATCAGTCTACATAAGGCCTATGGAGCTTTATTTGCTGTTCTTTGGTAAAATGTAAAGTTTTTTTTTTTTTTTAGCATTTTGGGACTTTGGCTTATTCACCGTATCCCCAGAGTTAGGTAAGTCCATACATACCATTCTTATCTTCGTTCGTGCCATAACACCGTAATTTTGTAATTTTGTCACTTATTGAGCAGTAGGCTTGCTGGAGCCGTTTACCTCCAGTCTATGTGCTAAGCTAGGCTAGCGGTGGGTGCGTCAGACAGAGTTATGGCACGCACAGAAATGAGAATGGTATGTATGGACTTATCTAACTCTGGGGGATACGGTGATTAAGCTAAAGTCCCAAAAAGTCTGCGTGTTCCTTTAAGACCCTTCTGAAGGTTCTCAGGACGTGTTCTCATTTAATGGGATATTAAAAAGAGAGGCCAAATTACATCAGTTAAAAATTGCCAAATATGTTTATATGTACTACAAGTTCCTTAATCTGTTTATTTCCTGATTCAAAAAAAAAATTCACACTGCTTGTGTGATATACTGTTAAATACATGCCATCACAAAGATGTAAACATTGGTAAAAGTTATAATCAAAAGTTAACAATATAATCAAATTTCAAACAGTTTCTGGGTGCCAAGATATTAACATTTGTATAAAAGTGTCCTTTGTGGAAGTAGACAGCCCTACTGTATGTGTCCTAAATGTCACATTAAATGTACAGTATATGAATAACTTCTCACTAGCACAACTGCTCTATCTTGACTGTGTTGTTGACCTTTGACCTTGCTCTGTTCCTGCCATTTTCCCATAGATCAAAAAGCACTATAACAGTTGCCTATAAAACGTGTTTAGGCCAATCACAGCTTCCTCTCACTATGATCTTACTATATTTAAACGAATAAAATAAATGTGCTCCTTGCATTCAGAACGCCTTGCTCATTTATTAACTCTTGCATAAAGTAAGTGTATTTGTTTGGTTAAACTTCAATCGTCTGTTTAATGTGACATCATAACGCATGTGACCGCAGGACACCCGATCTTTAATTACAGGATGTAATATTGCCAAAGAATGATCATTGTTTAAAGTGAGCAATGATTAATCTCCATTCCCATAATGCCCTCTCAAGCATGCTGTAAGTGATCTTTTGGCCAGCTCTTTCCACAGGTGTCTGTTCTCACATGTCTTTGTAAGCAGATCCTGCTGTCGCTCACCTGTTGATTGACACCGACAAGGACGGAAAGAGGGTTTCTGTTTCAGCTGAATGTTGGCAAGACCAAAGAAATGATTGTGGACTTCAGGAAGAGACAGCAACGGACATACTCCCCCCTCATGATCAGCGGGTCACCAGTAGAGAGAGTGAGCAGCTTCAAGTACCTGGGAGTAAACATCTCCGAGGACCTGACCTGGACTGCTCACATTCAGACACAGGTGAAAAAAGCCAGGCAAAGACTGTACCACCTGCGCCAGCTGAGGAAATTCAGGGTTTCACCAGCTATCCTGAAAACTTTCTATTTAGGGGCGATAGAAAGTGTTTTAACTCAGTGCATCACAGCGTGGTATGGGAACAGCACCAGTCATGACCGCAAAGCCCTGCAAAGAGTCGTGCGCTTATCCGGCGTATCTCAGGGTCAGCTCTCCCGTCTCTGCAGGACGTCTACACCAAACGCTGCAAAGGTAGAGCTACCAAGATCATCAAGGACTCGAATCACCCTGCAAACCCTCATTTCACGCTGCTGCCATCTGGTAAGCGCTTCCCGAAGCCTGATGGCCAAAACTGAGAGACTCAGGAGGAGCTTCTTCCCCCAGGCCATCAGACTCCTGAACTCAGTCACTTAACATCACGTGACTTCACTTCAGGATAAACATCGATACACTGACATTGCACTGCACTTTCTGTTCTCGTTGTTACTGTGTAACAACCTGTCATAAACCTGTTTGCACATTATACTCTTTATACATTTGTTAACCACATATTTATAAGTCTACAGTTTACTCACTGCAAAGTCTACTTCAATTATTTTATTCCACTTTATCCTTATTTGTTACCTTTTTTTCTCTTGACTTGATTATTTATAATTCTACAGATATAGACATATATATATAGAGAGAGTACTTTTTTTTATATCCTATTTCTATTATAATTTCCTCCTTGTGTTTTTAACTGTGAATTTGCACTGTCCATGGAGCGGACCTGTTTACATTTCACTGCCGGTTGTATATTCTGTATATAACTGTGTATGTGACAAATAAAACTCTTGAATCTTGAATCTTGAATCTTGAGCTGCGCTTCACGACCGACACACACACACGTGTCAAGGCTGTGGGATTAAACTGGGATTGTGGGTAATCATGTGGATATTCATGATACTCACGTTATATGAACAAATAAACATTATAAATGTTGAAATGCAATATATTTGACTGGAATTTAAAAGAACTTGGTGTGTGTGTGGAAATCTGAGACTTTATTTATCTGCCACTCCTGATCTGCATGCAGATGGATTATTATCCTCATAATCACATAATAATGAGACTATAAAATCATCCCGTACTTGTTATATCAGCACAAATTAGTATTGTATAAACATGAAAATCACAGGGACTCATAACACTCTCACGTGGAGGATGAGTAACTATTAAAAAATAGAGCATCTATTTATTCATTTGAAATAAAAATGTAAATAAATTAAGCAATTTACAAATTGACAATTAAAGTTATTTAATTCATGTTTAACATATTAGATTTAAATACTACATTAATAAATCACATCTTTTTTACGGCTGCATTTTTTATCCATTTGCCATTCAGTTATGAAACGTACGTTTAGGCAGTAAAGAAAAGTGGCCACTAGAGGGCACACACTGGACAGTCACTGCTCTGCAAGAAACAAAACCCCACAAATTCATGTTTTAAATATTATTATAGCCACATAAAGCAGGATAGCTGCTATAAATACATACATACATACATATATTCAGACATGCCCTAAGCAGTTTAAATTGAAATTATTTTAAATATTTTTCAAATATGGTTTCCTTGTGTACAATTTAAATACTACATTAATAAATTACTTATAAACACTTTTTTTTTATTTAAATTTAAATTTAAACTGATTTTTATGTTTGTTTTAAGTGTCTTTATAACCATATAAAACAGGATAGCTATGTTTTGTTTTTTGTTTTTTCTCTCCTTGTGAAAATAATAGGCTACATACATTCCTAATATATTATGTTTACAGAACAACTTCTTTAAGGTATGATTATATATGGGTTAATTTATATATTTTTTACAAACCTGATTCCAAAAAACTTGGGCCACTGTACAAATTGTGAATAAAAACAGAATGCAATGATGTGGAAGTTTCAAATTTCAATATTTTATTCAGAATGCAACATAGATGACATATCAAATGTTTAAACTGAGAAAATGGGAAAAATAAGTTGATTTTAAATTTCACGGCATCAACACATCTCAAAAAAGTTGGGACAAGGCCATGTTTCCCACTGTGTGGCATCCCCTCTTCTTTTTATAACAGTCTGCAAACGTCTGGGGACTGAGGAGACAAGTTACTCAAGTTTAGGAATAGGAATGTCCCATTCTTGTCTAATACAGGCTTCTAGTTGCTCAACTGTCTTAGGTCTTCTTTCTAAGATCTTCATCTTTATGATGCGCCAAATGTTTTCTATGGGTGAAAGATCTGGACTGCAGGCTGGCCATTTCAGTACCCGGATCCTTCTTCTACGCAGCCATGATGTTGTAATTGATGCAGTATGTGGTCTGGCATTGTCATGTTGGGAAATGCAAGGTCTTCCCTGAAAGAGACGATGTCTGGATGGGAGCATATGTTGTTCTAGAACTTGGATATACCTTTCAGCATTGATGTTGCCTTTCCAGATGTGTAAGCTGCCCATGCCACACACACTCATGCAACCCCATACCATCAGAGATGCAGGCTTCTGAACTGAGCGCTGATAACAACTTGGGTTGTCCTTGTCCTCTTTAGTCCGGATGACATGGCGTCCCAGTTTTCCAAAAAGAACTTCAAATTTTGATTTGTCTGACCACAGAACAGTTTTCCACTTTGCCACAGTCCATTTTAAATGAGCCTTGGCCCAGAGAAAATGCCTGTGCTTCTGGATCATGTTTAGATATGGCTTCTTTTTTGACCTATAGAGTTTTAGCCGGCAACGGCGAATGGCACGGTGGATTGTGTTCACCGACAATGTTTTCTGGAAGTATTCCTGAGCCCATGTTGTGATTTCCATTACAGTAGCATTCCTGTATGTGATGCAGGCGTCTAATGGCCCGAAGATCACGGCATCCAGTATGGTTTTCCGGCCTTGACCCTTACGCACAGAGATTGTTCCTGATTCTCTGAATCTTTGGATGATATTATGCACTGTAGATGATGATAACTTCAAACTCTTTGCAATTTTTCTCTGAGAAACTCCTTTCTGATATTGCTCCACTATTTTTGGCCGCAGCATTGGGGAATTGGTGATCCTCTGCCCATCTTGACTTCTGAGAGACACTGCCACTCTGAGAGGCTCTTTTTATACCCAATCATGTTGCCAATTGACCTAATAAGTTGCAAATTGGTCCTCCCGCTGTTCCTTATATGTACATTTAACTTTTCCGGCCTCTTATTGCTACCTGTCCCAACTTTTTGGAATGTGTAGCTCTCATGAAATCAAAATGAGCCAATATTTGACATGACATTTCAAAATGTCTCACTTTCAACATTTGATATGTTATCTATATTCTATTGTGAATAAAATATAAGTTTATGAGATTTGTAAATTATTGCATTCCTTTTTATTCACAATTTGTACAGTGTCCCAACTTTTTTGGAATCGGATTTGTATTATAGCTGTGAATTATACTGAGTAATTGGCATGTTATTGTTTTGTTGTTGTTTTTTTCTCATTTGTCTGATTGTTTTATTGTTTTTGTCTTGTTTGTATTTTTTTTTTTTTGTGCATTGGAATAAAAAAAAGGATTCTGACCATTGATATCTTTGTGTGCGTGTATATATATGTGTGTGTGTGTGTGTGTGTGTGTGTGTGTATATATGTATATATGTGTGTGTGTGTGTGTGTGTGTGTGTGTGTGTGTGTATGTATATATATGTGTGTGTGTGTGTGTATATATATATATATATATGTATATGTATATATATGTGTGTGTGTGTGTATATACATATATACATACATACATACACACACACACACACACACACACACACACACACACACACACAGAGGAAGTGTCATTATGAAAACACGTTGGCCACAATTAATGGCACTCTTTCATTCAATACTTTTTTGCAACCTCTTTTTCCCAAGATATCAGCTCTGAGTCTTCTTCTATAATGCCTGATGAGTTTGGGGAACACCTGACAAAAAATCAGAGACCATTCCTCCATACAGAATCTCTCCAGATCCTTCAGATTCCATGTTAATACTATCTCGTCTTCAGTTTTCTATAGGGTTCAGGAATGGTCATGGCAGAAGCTTTATTTTGTGCTCACTGACACATTTTGTGTGTTGATTTTGATGTTTGTTTTGGATCGTTGTCCTGACGGAAGATCCAACCACGGCCCATTATGAGATTTCTAGCAGAGGCCGTCAGATTGTGATTTTTAATCTGTTGGTATTTGCTAGAATCCATGATACCATGTATCTGAACAAGATGGTGTAAGTTTTTTTTTATCCCCGTTTGCACCAAAACAGTCTTGTGGGTTTGCTGCCCAAAACCTTTTTTTTTCATCTGACCACAGAACTAGGTCCCATTTGAAGTTCCAGTCGTGTCTGACAACTGAAGAAGCTGGAGTTTGAATGAGCAAGGAGGATTTTTTTTAAAACCTCCCAAACAACATGTGGTGATGTAGGGGTTGTTTAAAATATTTTTAAGGCTTTCTGACCCCAAGACTCAACTAATCTCTGTGATTCTCCATCTGTGATCCCTGGAGAGTTTTTGTCACTCAAACTCTCCTCCTCACCGTGAATTAAGACCATATAGACACATCCAAATGGGAATTTGGCCTTTGTGTTTCCTCATATTTATACTCCTGTAAAACATGAAGTCATAGCTAGACAATTTCATGTTCCAAGTCACACCTGGTATGCTAAAAACTGTAAATAAGAAGGAGAATATACAATATATAAATTCAAATATTAACAGCACACCATGTAAATAAAACAAGGGTTTGCATTTCACATGCTTTACATCACACTTTTGTGTGTAAAGTTCACTGATCATGTGTCAGAACCTGACGTTCAGCAAACAGGTGAATGTTTGCTAGATAAATAGCGGAAGTTTAAAAGTAGACAGACAGAAGTATGACAAAAGGACTTTAATCTTTAGGCAAATTTTCTACTACATGCTTCTACGTTTTTGGAGGTTTTATTTTACGCTAAACCCTATGACGTGACCAATGTGAGTGAATTCACCACCCTAAAGAGGAAACCGATATGATGACAACCAGTAGGCTACTTATTCTATTAAAAGGAGAAGCATTCAGTTCACACAATTCAATTATCCTCCAACAAAGAGCAAATACATTGACCAGAAGCCTAATCAGTGGTGGGCAGTGTTCTCACACATTAAGATTGAAGGCCGACTCTAAATGACATATGTGGATTTTAAAATGAGCCACCATTTCATTTCAATGAACAATTAAGCCCCTGTGTCTAGAATACTGGGACAAAACTAGCAACAGCGTGGCAGAAATAAAGGTTTATGCACCAACAAATGATGGTGAAATCTCCTGCCATTTCCTTTTTTTTCTACACATTAAACCATAAGTGCAAATAGGAACCATGCAGAACACTTTACCACAACTGCTTTGTAACTACTAATGAATAAATACATACTTAAATACCCAAACTTTTGAAACTTCTTATGCCATTCCTAAACAGCCCATGTGTTACTGTGCTTAAATCACTACATATGAGACAAACTTAGGTTGTAAATATTTATTTATTATTTGAACTTAAAAAGTTGGCACACTTATTTATTTCTTCATTCTGCTTCATTTTATGTACACGTTTAATAAATCTGTTTAAATAGCTCTCATTATATTGCTCTATAGTAAAATCAAATGTTTGTTGCTCTAGAATCTCTACTGTACATTGAACAGACAAAACAAAAGGCAGTCATGGTGCACTTCTCTTGATCTTCATTTATATTCAGTCAGTCATTGTGTTAGTCCGGACGTTTGTGACCTTTTCCACAGTGACCATGAAAAAGGTCATCGCTCATGTTTGGACATGGTGTCTCCTCTCTCCACCACTGCCACGCCGTTCCCACTGCACATGTGCTCCTTCAGGATGATGTTCACGAAGAACTCTGCCACTATAGGACAGTGCTCCGATGCCACCCCGCCCCACGACCAGTTATCAGGAATCCAGGGATTGGTCAGGCCCTCCCGCACTACCGAGCAATGACCTGAAGGGGGCAGCACAAACACATATAACACTATCAGTGTGGAATCAAAGATGTTTTTGAAAGTCTCACATAATCTCCAAAGTGACAGAGCTGACTTGTTTAAAGAGTCAGTTATTTCTACAGGACTAAATATAAAAATATTATCTAATATTAGGGTGTGTTTACACTTGGCAGGTTTGGTTCAATTAAAACAAACCCTGGTGCGATTGCTCTGTTAGTGCGGTTCATTTGAATAAGTGTGAATGCTGCCATCCGAACCTTACAAGCATGCGGAGTGGTAATATTTCCTCTAGAGCGGAGAGCGCCTATCTGAAGATTCCGCTCCGCACGCTCATTCTGCTTGAGGGAGTGAATGAAAACGAGTGAGTGAATTCAGACAGCCGCTGTGTACACATTATTACAGTGCATTGTGGGATTGAATGAGTGCACTCAACATCCACTATGGTTTCGGACACCACTACGAATGGTTGTCTCCTCAAATAGTGTCCTATTTGAGGTTATAGGGGGCGATTTCGGATTCAGCCTTTGTGACATGCTGGTTCAAAAATATGTGAAATAAGTAGGGCTACCCCCAACTAAAGTTTTTTCTACTCGACTAGTAGTACATAATTTAAGTTTTCTGCATCAGTGACTCGCCATCTCCGCAATAGTGGACGCGCCTATAGAGAAAAATTCATATTTAATATGGATTAAATAATCAGAGAGTTTCTTTTTGTTTCGTTTAAAAGTAGATATTTCAAGCTTTTTGTAGACACATTTCTCATGTCTGTGAGGCAAGTAGCCTACGCCGAGTTTCGGTTCATTTGAGATGCGCTCTAGTTCACGTGCAATGCAAGTGATCGCGCAGGCGCCTCCATGTCATGATTATATTGTCTGTCTGTAATATTTGCTGATTATTTATTAAATCCAGGCAATTGGTTGATGAAACATTGATTGAAATTATTATACAATTTATACTAAATGAAATGAACTTTAAAAGAAAGGCTTTCTACAAAACAAAACTTAATGAAGTGGTCAAAATTATATCTGACCCACTCTGTGTCTTCCGATGTGACCGCTGCGCATCTTATGATGTGTCCTATCTTACTCATGCCGTTTACTTTTCATAAATCAAAAAAATAACATAATATTTAAACATAAATATGAAACTAAATACGTTTTTTAATAGCTACAACAACTATAGCACAGTACAGACAAATATCATGTCGGAGAGGGATTTGAGCGTCACACCGCTCCGCTTCGCTCACATGCTCTGGTCTCAGTCCACTTTCCAAGAACTCTGGTGTGGTTCAAATGATATATGAATGCAACATGGACCAAAGACATGTAAACGAACCAAAATCAGGAAGATCTAAAAAGGACAGAATGCTCAAGCATACCTGTTTTTCTCAGTGTTGTGATGTTGCCCGTCACAGTTCGGTACAGGCATCAGAACCGCGTCTCCTCGCAGTAGATCGTTTGTGTGTGTGATGGAGGGATTCCTGCCGCTGTTTTGACTCCTTTACACATTTTATAAGCTCTTCACGAGTTCTCAGCTGCTCAAAATACCATCATATGCAGGCTACACACATACAACGAGCGCATTTGTCCCAACACACAGCACTGTTTTGGATGTTCGGTAAGTTTGGCAATACGTCATAAAAGCAGACCAATCAGGTCCTTTAGGTTTGGTATCTTTAAGGGAGGGACACACCAAACTGACACCAAAGAACTACTGCTGATGAAAGCCGACTGTGTTGTTGCCTCGCGTTGCCTGCGTCAGGGAAAGAAACAGCACCTGAACACACCAAAAGGACTACAGGCGTCTGTCAGCTAGCATGCACGTTCTGCGCATGCATGTAAAGGAGATAACTAGCTGTGACCATTAAACAAGTATGTTCTATATAGTATGAATGAGTGTAGTATGAATGTAATCCAGACATATTACATTCGCCGTCATTATCATGTGACCTACCGGCGTCAGTTGCGTCCCTTCACCTCCATTCATAAATCCTCTCCCGTGGCCTCATGGGATAATAAAGTGTCCATCGCATGCTCACTTCAGAATCTCGCTGGAAGTAGTAGCTCATCTGGGTACTTTTTTTTCCTACTGTTTTTCGAATGCTATGAATTCGGACATACTACTTTAATGGCGTACTGTTTTTACTATATAGTAGGGAAGTATTCGATTTCAGATGCAGCGACTGTCTATTTAAGCAGATATATTCATCTGTATTCGTCATTCAAAAAGGGAACGCGAAACTAAGACTGTAGGTGTGCAAACCATAAAGCAGCGATTGCTTGTGTTCTTTATTCCACTCCGCTCATGTTATTATGATGAAAATATTTGCGCAGTGTTGCTCAGGTAAGATGACGTAAAATTATTAAATGACGTCGCCTCTTACTCGTTCGCGAAGCTGAACAGCCAATCAGAGTTCTCTCTCTCGCCGACGGCCCAACGCTGATTCTACATGTTGAATTGGCCAAAAGAAACTGCGACGACCGACTAGAGCCAACAGTGCGGGACACAAAAAAGATGTTTGGAAATGGTCCAACGTTGCCTAACGGTCGACCGTCGGCTTGGTGTGTCCCTGGCTTTAGGTTCAGTGTTAAAAATGCCAATCTGAATGCGAAGCGGACCAGGACTAAATGTTGTTGTTTTTTTGGTCCGGACCAAGCAAACTAAACTACAAGTGTGAACACACCCTTAAATCCTACACAACACCACCCACCTGTGTAAATCTTTTTGAGGGAGCGACTGGCCCAGATGTTGTCCAGACAGTGTGATCCCTGCGGGGTACGAGTGCTGATGTTCGTAAAGACGGACGGTGCGAGGAGGGCGGAGAGTTTTTCTTTCCTCAGGCACTCCATCTCAGGGCTGTCGGGAGCCATGCCAAAGTGACCCAGCACCAGCAGCTCTCTCTCACCTACATCAGCAACACCAACAGAATAATATTGAGGGGGTGTTGGCAGTATTTATGTCCTCAACCCTTGTTCATTTCTCTCCTTGCACTAGAACACACAGTATCAGTCAATACACAGCACAAACATACAACCATAAAGACTACGATTCCACCTGATAGCACCATAGAGCTTGCTGACACGGACACATAACAGATAAGCGGCTCCTTGTAAGAGTGACTCCTGCAATGATGCAAAGTATCGTGTTGAAACCGACCTTTGAGGGTTTCCTGGATACCAGAGCTCAGTCTGTAAGCCTTGAGCTCGTCGCAAGTGTTTTTTCCTTTCTGTTCTGCAGGCGATGGTGCTGCTGTCAGGTGCAAATTGATCAGCGTGAGCTCAGACGATCCAATCTAGTTACAGAGAAAATTGGGTGAGATTTATCATCAAGCGTATAGCGTCAATTCTGGCAGGTCACGTCAATCAAGCTCACATCAGCTGACTATCAGCTGATCACGTTTACCTATAGGAATACAACGTCTATCACAGCACACATATATATAGCTCCTCAGTACTATCAACAGCTATCGCGTTTCTCCAGAGCTCATTTACCGTCCTCAATCCCCAGCTCCTCCTCTTGTCAGTCAGGATTTGGTATTCTGATTCCCCTTGAATCAGACTAAATTCCTGAATTATTTTGTACATTAATATTGTACAACATTAATGATATCTGTAATACATTATGTTAGTTATTTTCTGTTTACTCTAGGGGGGGTTATTGCTGCTCTCCCTGCTCTTATCCATGCTAGGCTGCATGGATGCGCAGGGAGTTCTTGCCCAGAACAGAACCATACCGCCAATCCAAACTATATGCTAATAGTCAATCAATCATATTTGACGATAGTGGCCCTGACAGAAATTCAAATGATCAAATGTAAACACATTATCTGTTATACATTTAGCGGAGATGAAAGAGACAATTTATTTAGTCCAATTACATTTTAGATTATTATTTAATTTTTTTTAAAGAACTCACCAAGGCGGCATTTATTAGATCAAAACTACAATAAAAACATTAATATTGTAAACTATCATTTCAATTAAAAATACGTTTTCTATTTTAAAGGGGTGGTAAAACACGATTTCACTTTTCTAACTTTAGCTAGTGTGTAATGTTGCTGTTTGAGCATAGACAACATCTGCAAAGTTACAACGTTCAAAGTTTAAAGCAAAGGGAGATATTTGCTGTTAAAGAAATCAATTTCTAAGGACTACAGCAAACGGTCGGTAGGGACTACAGACATTCCTCCAGGGTTGCTGACATCACCAACCTCAATATTTACATAAACCCCTCCTCCGAGAATATTAAATAAGGGGGGCGAGGCCATTTTTTATTGCTGTGGAGAAGAGTTGTTGTGGTATAGTTAGTAGGCTGGAGTGTTGTTGCCGCAATGCCGATGAAACGCTGTTATTTTCATCCGGATTGCAGGTCTACTTTGTTCATCCTTCCTAGGGACGGGGGAGTTAGGGATCAATGGTTCAAATGTATTTTTAACTCAGTCCCTCATAATTATTACTCGCTCTCTGTGCTGCACATTTTACGGAGGAAAGCTTCCACAATCTTCGCGATTCAATGCAGGATTCGCACAACGGCTTGTCCTGAAAGATGGAGCAGTTCCAACTTTAAAAACAGAAGCTGTTTACGGGCCACAACCTGTAAGTATGATTTATTTTTCGTCGATGTGTTTTCCTGTAATAGTTTGTATTGTTAATTGTCCATTGTAGCAAGGAAGTAAACAAATGACAACGCCGTTTGGCTCTGCAAACCAGTTTGTTAAATGCTCATTCATACAAACACCTAACGTTACAAACTTTTTAAAATCTCAACAGCGAACTTGGAATTAGTGTAAATTACTCTTTGATTAGAGCTTTTATGTATTGTTTATCTACAGGCATGCTAAACATGGTTCTGTGTTTGATTTGGCTACTATAGTAAAGCCAATGTTTAGTGTTCGTTTTGGGTTAATAGTTCTTGCGACAGATATTTGCCTATAACCGCTAGAATCAACATTGTTTCTAACACTACCAAAGCACAGACTACCGGTAAAGGTAAGGGGCGTGACGTTTCCAAAAAACGTGCACTAGGCGGTTAGCGAATCACAACACACTGGGCCAGCTAACCAATCTGAGCCCATTGCGTATTTTTGAGGGGCCGGCTTCATAGAACCCGGAAACCATCAGACCGTTTTTACAAGGAGGGACAGAGCAGTGTAGAATAAAGGTAAAATATATGAAAAATAATGCCATTTTTAAAAAAACGAAGCATGAACACATGTTACAGTGCATCCCACAAACACAATCAAGCCTTTAGTATATTTTAAATTATTCCTGTGATGGCAAAGCTGAATTTTCAGCATCATTACTCCAGTCTTCAGTATAACATGATCCTTCAGAAATCATTCTAAATGTGCTGATTTGTTGCATAAGAATTTTTTTTTGTTGAAACCATGACACATTTTTTTCAGGATTCTTTGATGAATAGAAAGTAAAAAAAAAAAAGAAAGGAAAAAAAAAAAAGAAGTAAAATCACATTTGATCAATTTAATACATCCTTGCTGAATAAGTGTTAACTTCCATTAAAAAAATCTGCAGCACTGTATGTGTAACTTAAATAGCTCAGACCATGAACTAACTGTATAAAACAAATTGCTTGGTAACACTAGCAGATAAATACAGTATTCCAGGTTTACTTACATAAAAATGTCCCAGATACGGCTGAGGATGAGGATGCTTCCCATTACCATTAGTCGCAGAATTTTCGAAGACAGTGGCATCCTTCATTTCAATCCCAGAAGAGCTGTCCCACAGGAAACCAGAGTATTCCGCAACCTACAGGATTACAGCAAAACCATAATGACCAGGATCTGACAACCCAACAACCATAACTACTATTTAAAGAGAAAAAGCATGTTAATCGTGACAACTCTCCGAATAGTTTTAGCATGTTATTGAATATGGCAATGTTAATGTATTTGGTCTAGCAAGTATTGACTCACTACTGGTAATAGATACACAAACGTGCTGTGAGCATGTAAGATATGCTGCTGCATAAATAGACATACATAAATCCCATTGCAGATCTAGGCAGGTGGAGCTGGCAGGATCAGCAGAAGCCAATCAGCTTGTGCCATGTGGTAATGATGTGATTGCTTGCAGATCGCATGTAAAAGACCTATCAGCCTGCGCCATGTAGAGTTTCATACTGAACTAAATATACACAGATCAGGAATAACATTATGACAGGTGAAGTGAACAACACTGATTATCTCTTCATCACGGCACCTGTTAGTGGGTGGGATATATTAGGCAGCAAGAGAACATTTTGTTCTCAAAGTTGATATGTTAGAAGCAGGAAAAATGGGCAAGCTTAAGGATTTGAGCGAGTTTAACAAGGGCCAAATTGTGATGGCTAGACAACTAGGTCAGAGCATCTCCAAAACTACAGCTCTTGTGGGGTGTTCCCGGTCTGCAGTGGTCAGTATCTATCAAAAGTGGTCCAAGGAAGGAACAGTGGCTCACTGACGCACATGGGGAGCGAAGGCTGGCCCGTGTGGTCCGATCAAACAGACTCTTGCTCAGAAATTGCTCAAGAGGTTAATGCTGGTTCTCATAGAAAGGTGTAAGAATACACAGTGCATCACACTTTGTTGCGTATGGGGCTGCATAGCCGCAGACCAGTCAGGGTGCCCATGCGGACCCGTTCACCGCTGAAAGCACCAACAGTGAGCATCAGAACTGGACCACGGAGCAATCCATATTCCCCAGATCTCTATCCAACTGAGCATCAGTGGGATGTGCTGAACAAACAAGTCCGACCTATGGAGGCCCCACCTCACAACTTACAGGACTTAAAGGATCTGCTGCTAACATCTTGGTGCCAGATACCACAGCACACCTTCAGGGGTCTAGTGGAGTCTAAGCCTTGACGGGTCAGGGCTGTTTTGGCAGCAAAAGAGGGACCAACACAATATTAGGAAGGTGGTCATAATGTTATGCCTGATCGGTGTACAATACGACCATATAAGGACAACCGTATGACTCTTACACTTTATTTCCAGTTTTCTGAAGTCATATGATAGCTTTGAGTGAGGAAAAGGCTGAAATGTAATTATTACTTAAAAAAAAAAACTCAAAAAACAGCCAAGACATTTTGCTAAATATCTTCTTTTGTGTTCCAGAGAATAGTTTGAGGTAAATGGCAGAATTTTCTAAAAATTTAATTAATTAATCTAAAACAGTGTTGTTATGGTTAACTAAAACTATTAAAATTCATTAATAAATCTGAAATAAGATATAAATATTAGACGAAAAACTTAATTACAAATAAAATAAGTGCAAAAATTATTAAAACTAAAACAAAATTAAAGTTAGATAGAAATATTTAAAAAAAAAAAAACTAATAAAAATGACAACACTAATTACTAAAACTTAAATTACAATAAATACTGAAAATATATTTTAAAAAAAAGCAAATTCAAAATATGACTAAACACTATAATAGCAAATAATAATACTAAAATAACACTGGTCCATTATCCTTTGTAACAATGGCTGCTGCATAGAACAAGTGTTGACACAGCGACTCCATATTTGCATAGATAAAGTGTGTATGGTTCATGTGAGCTGTGTGTTTAGCTAAAGGCCACTGCAGCATCATGACTGGAGTGTGTCAATTTGGTTTAACAGCCTTTGTGCCTGATGTCCAAAACATATGCACTAAGAAAGCACAGCTAAGAAACCAGGGTACTCACACTGTGTGCATCACAACACATCGTTTTGAAAGTGTCTTCAGGTGTGGCTTTAACAGAGTTTGTGTTGAAAGTGACTTGTGCTTACTGAGGTACAAATGAGAACCAGGATTCATCTTACATGTACTAAAAACAGGAACCTGAATTATCCTACTGTGTAATGTCAAAGCACATGAGGACTTTTAGACATTTTCTCTCTCTAAACACTGCAGTAATCAGATATCACGCATAGCTCCACTACAGGAAAATGTCTGGTCTAATACATCCTAGAGCACCTTGATTAATTGTATTTACAGTAATGCTCTGTGATGAAGAGCAGACCTCTGTGAGTCAAGAACCTACATTCTCCTGCGCAATCTCATTCCTTTATCTTACATGACAGCACAGTCTCTGTGGAGTTTACATCTGCCACATCACCGCTAAGATGTTTCCTGTGTGGGTAAACGGCGCTATCCAGAGAACATCTTGTGCTTGGCCAGACACCTCTAGACATGGTCAAGATCTTTAACTGTTGTGTAAGGCTTTCATTTTAAATTCTTGTTCGCAATCATTAAAAGGCAGTTTTAGATTAAACACTCACACCAGAGTTTTCAGTTTTATTCCTATCTACAGGTGCTGGTCATATAATTAGAATATCATCAAAAAGTTGATTTATTTCACCAATTTCATTCAAAAAGTGAAACTTGTATATTATATTCATTCATTACACACAGACTGATATATTTCAAATGTTTATTTCTTTTAATTGTGATGATTATAACTGACAACTAAGGAAAATCCCAAATTCAGTATCTCAGAAAATTTGAATATTGTGAAAAGGTTGAATATTGAAGACACCTGGTGCCACACTCTAATCAGCTGATGAACTCAAAACACCTGCAAAGGCCTTTAAATGCTCTCTCAGTCTAGTTCTGTAGGCTACACAATCATGGGGAAGACCGCTGACTTGACAGTTGTCCAAAAGACGACCACTGACACCTTGGACAAGGAAGGCAAGACACAAAAGGTCATTGCAAAAGAGGCTGGCTGTTCACAGAGCTCTGTGTCCAAGCACATTAATAGAGAGGCGAAGGGAAGGAAAAGATGTGGTAGAAAAAAGGTGTACAAGCAATAGAGATAACTGCACCCTGGAGAGGATTGTGAAACAAAACCCATTCAAAAATGTGAGGGAGCTTCACAAAGAGTGGACTGCAGCTGGAGTCAGTGCTTCAAGAACCACTACGCACAGACGTATGCAAGACATGGGTTTCAGCTGCCGCATTCCTTGTGTCAAGCCACTCTTGAACAACAGACAGCGTCAGAAGAGTCTTGCCTGGGCTAAAGACAAAAAGGACTGGACTGCTGCTGAGTGCTCCAAAGTTATGTTCTCTGATGAAAGTCAATCAGGGTCCCAGAGTCTGGAGGAAGAGAGGAGAGGCACACAATCCACGGTGCTTGAGGTCCAGTGTAAAGTTTCCACAGTCAGTGATGGTTTGGGGTGCCATGTCATCTGCTGGTGTTGGTCCACTGTGTTTTCTGAGGTCCAAGGTCAACGCAGCCGTATACCAGGAAGTTTTAGAGCACTTCATGCTTCCTGCTGCTGACCAACTTTATGGAGATGCAGATTTCATTTTCCAACACGACTTGGCACCTGCACACAGTGCCAAAGCAACCAGTACCTGGTTTAAGGACCATGGTATCCCTGTTCTTAATTGGCCAGCAAATTCGCCTGACATTAACCCCATAGAAAATCTATGGGGTATTGTGAAGAGGAAGATGCGATATGCCAGACCCAACAATGCAGAAGAGCTGAAGGCCACTATCAGAGCAACCTGGGCTCTCATAACACCTGAGCAGTGCCACAGACTGGTCGACTCCATGCCACGCCGCATTGCTGCAGTAATTCAGGCAAAAGGAGCCCCAACTAAGTATTGAGTGCTGTACATGCTCATACTTTAGATTTCTAAAAATCCTTTCTTTGTATTGGTCTATGACCAATGAGATACTGAATTTGGGATTTTCCTTAGTTGTCAGTTATAATCATCAAAATTAAAAGAAATAAACATTTGAAATATATCAGTCTGTGTGTAATGAATGAATATAATAAACAAGTTTCACTTTTTGAATAGAATTAGTGAAATAAATCAACTTTTGATGATATTCTAATTATATGACCAGCACCTGTATATTATGAAAGTTTCTTCGTATAACATTTGCCTGATTTATGTAACATGTTATTTCTAAGATTTTGGCTGTTGATAGTATTTTCTGATTTATAGAGTGAAAAAAATTAAATAAAAAAAAAGATATCCAAAATCCCTTTGTAAAAACCTTTAACTCTAATGTCAATAAAACAAAACAAAATAGTTGAAACTGACTTTATCCAATGTTCAGATTTCGGTTCAGGAAATGTATGCAAATTCATGCATATGCTTCAATTATTTAAAGGGTTAGTTCACCCAAAAATGGATATTCTGTCATTAATTACTCACCCTGATGTCGGTCCAAACCTGTAAGACATTTGTTCATCTTCGGAACACAAATGAAGATCTATTGAAATCTGAGAGCTTTCTGTCCCTTCATTGACAGACTAAGCAACTATCACTTTTAATATCCAGAAAGGTTGTTAAAAAAAAAAAAAATATTGCATTGGTCCTTCTTTTGCAGACAAAACAGCCCTGACCCATCAAGGCATGGACTCCACTAGACCCCTGAAGGTGTGCTGTCATTCTGTATCTGACACCAATATGTTAGCAGCAGATCCTTTAAGTCCTGTAAGTTGCGAGGTGGGACCACCATGGGTTGGACTTGTTTGTTCAGCACATCCCACAGATGCTCGATTGGATTGATATCTGGGGAATTTGGAGGCCAAGTCAACACCTCACCTATTCATTGTGCGCCTCAAACCATTCCGGAACCATTTTTGCTCTGTAGGGCACATTATCCTGCTGAAAGAGGTCACAGTCACCATGGAATACAGTTTCCATGAGAGGGTGTACATGGTCTGCAACAATGGTAGGTGGTACGTGACATCCACATGGATGGCAGGACCCAAGGATTCCCAGCAAAACATTGCCCAAAGCATCACACTGCTCCACCGGCTTGCCTTCTTCCCATAGTGCATCCTGGTGCCATGTGTTCCCCAGGTGAGTGACGTAAACGCACCCGGCCATTCACGTGGTGTAAAAGAAAACATGATTCATCCAACCAGGCCACCTTCTTCCATTGCTCCGTGGTCCAGTTCTGATGCTCACATGCCCACTGTTGACACTTTTGGCAGTGGACAGGGGTTAGCATGGACACCCTGACTGGTCTGCGGCTATGCAGCCCCATATGCAACAAACTGTGATGCACTGTGTATTCTGACACCTTTCTATCAGAACCAGCATTAACTTCTTGAGCAATTTGAGCTACAGTAGCTTGTCTGTTTGATTGGACCACACGGGCCAGCCTTCGTTCCCCATGTGCATCAATGAGCC
The DNA here is from genome assembly GCA_018749465.1 of Paracanthobrama guichenoti. Lineage (NCBI taxonomy): Eukaryota > Metazoa > Chordata > Actinopteri > Cypriniformes > Gobionidae > Paracanthobrama > Paracanthobrama guichenoti. Next base: position 20,100,436 of record CM031961.1, on the reverse strand, counting down.
TTGGCCGCCCATGACCCTGTCGCCGGTTCACCAACATCCCTTCCTTGGACCACTTTTGATAGATATGGACCACTGCAGACCGGGAACACCCCACAAGAGCTGCAGTTTTGGAGATGCTCTCTGACCCAGTCGTCTAGCCATCACAATTTGGCCCCTTGTCAAACTCACTCAAATCCTTACGCTTGCCCATTTTTCCTGCTTCTAACACATCAACTTTAAGGGCAAAATGTTCACTTGCTGCCTAATATATCCCAATCACTAACAGGTGCCGTGATGAAGAAATACAGTGCATCTGGAAAGTGTTCACAGTGATTCACTTTTTCCACATTTTGTTATGTTACAGCCTTATTCCAAAAAGGATTAAATTCATTATTAATACCCCATAATGCCAATGTGAAAGAAGTTTGTTTGAAATCTTTGC